>JALIZH010010725.1:0-30048 GCA_030522465.1 Rhipicephalus appendiculatus | reverse complement strand
TTAAATACCTGATTGTGCACCTTAGAGCAGTTATGTTATTTCTTGGAGCCAGTAATAACTTTTAACAATGTTTCTGAGTGTCTCAAGCAATAGTTGGTGTGCTGTAAGAGCTTGCGAATTTTAGTGTTCTCATAGAGCCCTCTCTTTAGAAGGTGCGGAGAGACGATGACCAAGATGTGGCTTGTGATTATGCTGAGCCTTACAGATAAGCGAAATGAGATCAAAACAGCGGTTACACTAATTCCATTTCATGACAGATGCGGTCAGCTCCACCACGAAGAAACAAAAACTTAAGACCTAAAATCATATACAGGCACAGTTCCTGTGCTACAGCAGAGGGCGTCAAAAGTCGGAAGCTCTTTTTGTAATCCCGATGCACTGATTACATACGCCACTGTCCATCGGGTACGAAAGTAAGGAATTGTTTTAAAAGTCACCCACCGTGCTTGCAAACCATTGCGAAGTTTCGCAGCTCACTGCTTGCGTGCGTGTCGGGTTCCCAGCCATGCTGGACGCATTTTTATGGACTTGAAATCCAATGGCGCGAGTGCACTATCATTTAGGTGCAACGTAAGGTAACTGAATTTGCGTAAACTTGATATTGTCTCACCGAAAACGGTGTTTCTGCTTATTAATTGGTGGTTCTCACACGTTCAACTTCAAAATTTATATTTTTTTTCTGAAGGCTGTCAAAGCCTGGCTTGCTTGCAGAGCTTTACAATAGCGCCTGAGTGAGCCCTGCACGACCAATATAGAAATGACAATTTCATCACTGTCCATGCATCAGCTACACAGTTCCTAATTTAGAAAGCAAAGCTCTCGTAACGGCATTACTAGTCACGCGGCTAGATGTATCTCAGGTAAAAATTGCCGTGAGCGTAACGCCAAGCCGAAGCCTGTTTTCTTAAAGGGCCTCTCACCAGCCTCTCAAAATACAAAAAAGCGAGTGGAATATTATCTCCTAGGCGTTTCTCGTATTTCTTGCTCACTTCGTGACGCAGACAGTGATTCCCGTGACGTCTATAGTGTACATGCTCTCAATTGGTCCGTATACGCGAAATATCAGATGTGAATTGTATCCTGCACTGCTTTTCCATGCAGCCACCCATCTGTTCTTCCTTGTCTCGAATGACTACCATGCGCCATCAACTGATTTCACTTCATTTTTTTTGTGTTTACCACTGCGCTAGCGGCGGTAAAAGCGTGTAGCCGAGGAGCGCAAATCCTGATAGGCACGAGCGCTTAGTGCTGACATTTTTAACGTCCTTTTAAGAAATAAGTGGTGAGGAGAATACATCGGCCTGTGCGAAGGGTAGCGAAGGCAAGGAGGAAACCACTCCCTCGTCTTTGAACGCGGGGTGGTGAGGGGCCATTTAGTCGCTTTCACCGAAAAAAGAAAAAAAAAGGACAAGAATAACTCCTCATTTCGAGACAGAAGCATGCTCGCACCTGCAAAACAATAAGAAAAACATGCATAAACTCACCCTCGTACACGTAACGAACGAGCAGTGGTGTTACAAAACATACTTATGCATGGATGTTCCAGGTTCAGAGCACTATTATTCGGTATGGTCCACGCTGAGCCATTGCTCATGATGTAATAATGGCAGCTCGCTAAAAATACAGTACACAAACTTCTTGAATTGCCATTCAGGGTAACATGACGTTGTCCGTCGTTCTAGAAACTTGTTCATCATAAGAAACACTTCCCGTAAGGAACATGCCACAGCAAATATGTTTAAGGTTTAAAGAAAAACAGTACACTGCGTCTCGGTGTGTACAGAAAAAGAAGAATCGCTAAGATTCCGGTCACCAATTCCCGAATCCGATGACGTTTACTCTAGGCGCAGGTTTCAGACCCAGAACAATGATTGTGGAGTTAGTTTCGTGAATAAAAAAAATATTGTCGGACTAAGTAGATTCATACAGGTCTTGATTTTAAACCACACATTTTCCGCCAATTTTGCAATATCTGCGTACAGTAAAAGCACGTTGACTCATACTTTCCACATCCGGGAAAAAAAATTGCCGAATCAACCGAATCATTGAAACTATTAAGAGCACAGTAAACACGTGTGTATATATCAATGCATTTTCATTCTTGTTGATGAATACGTACGGCCGTAATTTTTATGAAAAGAAACACAAGAGCGCTTGGCAAATAGCCTCGAACCGCGCTTGTGGCTCGGCCCAGTGGAGAAATGTGTAAATAAAGCGAGAGAGCGGTGCCATTCCATCTATTACCTGCAACCCCTTTTGCAGTTTTTCTTCTTTTTTAGCACCCTATGTTTGTCCGACAAGAGCAAGCTGAAGCTGTGATAACGACACTCCTTATGGAAAACGATGCTTGTTCGCTGAAACGCCCCAACAAAAAATGGATATCAAAAAGAAAGCGCAAAATAAAGATAAACACATTTATGTTGGGGGTGTATTCATTAGAAAGAATGGCAACGCTCTCTCCTTTTATTTTCACATATTTCACATAATTCTCACATAATTTCACACGTGATTGCGTCGTGCCACATATCCTCCAACAGGCTATTTGCCACGCGCTCGCGTGTTCCCTTTCGTAAAAATTTTCTAAAAACTTCCCCCATCTCCCGCTAAATGGGACCATGTGTGGATGCGAAGCAGCGGGGAGAGGGTTAGCTTGAGCGGTAGAAATGTCACCGCTCTCTTTTTGCGGCAGCGGCCCGAGGGTTCATCGCGGCGCTGCACAGGAGATAGAATGAGGCGCGCTCCGTCATTTTTATACCGCGGGACTACCGTGGTGCCCCCCAGCGGAGTATGCAGCTGTCGCACCACCTGTCGCGCGCCGCTCCGTAGAGGATCCCTAGAGGAGAGAACGGGGGGAACCGTAGGAGAGGAGAGGGTACGCGGGTGTCGCTCCGTAGAGTAGAGGATTCCTAGAGTAGAGAAAGCGGGTGAGCGGAGGAGAGGACGCGCATGCGCTGTGGGGATGTTGGACGCGGGCGCCGCTCCGTAGATAGAGAATTCCTACAGCGGAGAAAGCGGCTGAGCGTAGGAGAGAGAGGGAGAGGACGCGCATGGGCTGTGGGATGCGGGCGCCGCTCCGTAGAGTAGAGGATTACTAGAGGAGAGAAAAGGGATGAGCTTAGGAGTGGAGAGACGCGCATGTGCTGTGGGGGGTATAGGACGCGGGCGCCGCTTCGTAGAGTAGAGTATTCCTAGAGGAGAAGAAGGGGGTGAGTGTAGGAGAGGAGAGAGAGAGAGGGGGAGGAGACGCGCATGCGTTGTGGTGGTGTGGGACGCGGGAAGGAGGGACGGACTAAGGCCCCCCCCAACACATGCAAGCAAGATCAAGGAATGGAGTCAACCTGGGCGACACACACCACCTGCCTAGCCATTGCTAAGCAGCCTCTCTGTGCTCTCGGCCATGACTCTGGTGACTGTAGTGGTGGTTGACGGCCTTATATTGTACTACAGTGTTCTGGTTCGCATAGTGGGTGCTTCCCTACTTCATGAAAGTGGCCGGACGCGGGATGCGGGAGGGACGCGGGAAGGACGCGGGACGGACGGACATAGCCGCGAGCATAAGATGCTTCGCATCTAAAAAAATCCAGGAACAGACGTGATTTGAACCCGGGCCCTCTGCGTGGCCTTCGAGCACTCTGCCACAGAGCCATGCTTGTGCTTGAAACTCCTTCGCGAAAACGCCCCATACAAGTGACGTGTCGGGTAAGCAACTGTGTTAACATATTCAATATTGCGTCGTAGTACATTTATATAACAATCAGGCGTCACACGATGCGAATTGCGCAACAAGTAGGTCGTTGATTGCTGCCAACACATTACAAAAGGCACAGCCATAATTCTTCTCGTCCTCAGCCACAGCACAAAGTACACATAATGCCTTACAGATGTGTAGCGGGAGCCACGCTTTCCCCTCGATAATGGCAGTCACGGACACAAAAGCTGTCTTGGTTGTTTCTGTCATGAGCCTTGATGCTTAAATAGTTGCAGTCATTTACCAGGGTCCTTCAACACTGTTTTACAGATGATCAAACTCACACGTAATACTACGAGAGATCTTCATATAGTGCCCGCTGTGGCCGCGGCGTAGCCTTCCGTGGCTAGAAGGCGACGCTATTAGCGTTCTAGGCGCTATGGAATTGCTGTGGTGTAACGAATCAATACCACGATATGATTATGCGGCATGCGGTACTGGGGGCACGCGGGTTAATTTTGACCACCTACAATTCTTGAGCGTGCCCTTAAATATAAGCACACATGTGTTCTTTGCGTCCACCCCCCGCCCCCCCCCCCTCATCGAAGGGCGGCCGTGAAAGCCTGGATTAGCACTAGCGCCTACACTTGAAGCACGTTAGCTCGTGCTAGAGACATTTTCATACCAGAGACAACAGAACGACAACCTTGAACTGATGGTCCCGGCGAAATGAAAGGCGGATCAACAAAAAAAGAATAAAGGTTGTCTAGCAGGTCCGCATTGATGAGTGCTATAAAATTTCTGCGTGTAAATGCAAGCACTTTCGCTTGCAAACTCTAAATACTGGCTAGATCTAGCGCGCGCAGTCCAAGCTGCCTCTGCAGTATATTTCACTATGTTAGAGCGTGCGTGTTATGGACGCGAAATTCTCATTGGCAGCTTCGCGTTAATCCAAAGCAAATGGTCGATTAGGAGGAGAACGATCGTTGGTCCGCCGCGGTGGAGCAGTGGTTAAGGTGCGTGCTCGGCTGCTAACCCGAAGGTCGCGGGTTCGACCCGGCCGCGGCGGTCGCATTTCGATGGAGGCGAAATGGTAGAGGCCCGTGTGCTGTGCGATGTCAGCGCACGTTAAAGAACACCAGATGGTTGAAATTCCCGGAGCCCTCCACTACGGTGTCTCTCATAATCAAATCGTGGTTTTGGGACGTAAAACCCCAGATATTATTATTATTAGAACGATCATTGCGGACGGCCAGCGCGGTAGGGCCCATTGTAACTTCTTGCGCAAGCGACGTTATTCTGTGGGTCAGCTACACTCTTAAAAAAAAGAGAGTCAAAAGAGAGTCACGGCTGCTTGACTCTCTTTGTGGCAGCCGATGACCACCTTTTTTCCTAAGGGGAGTCACAATACTCTGGTGGGCGCTCTTGGATGAAATAAATGACTCCCTTTCTCTAGGGTAGTCAGTGATGGGCATTTTTAAAGAAAATGAGCCTAGAGATTGAAAATAAATAAATAAATAAATAAATAAATAAATAAATAAATAAATGCTGACAGTGAGGGATCTGTGGTCTTCGCTCACGTTCTCTGCGTCGAGTCGGGCACAGTATGACGCCGCTACATCAAAGGGACAATTAGAAAAAAACACTTCAATTAACATTTTAATTTTCAACTTGAGGGCACTTCCTTATATGGGAAATTTGTAGGCCGTCACCATTTATGGCATACACACTTTCTAAAAATCTAAAAAATTGCACAAAATTTTTATTATTTTTCGCATTTTCTGTTTTTTCCTCACTCTCCCCGACGTGTTTTCGACGGAGAGTAACCGCCGCACGAGACGTTAGTAACTCAACCCCTGACGAAGGGAGGACCCCATCCGAATTTGTTGGGAAATGAATAAATATATCATTGTTGACAACATCCCGTTGTGTTATAATTCATATATATATATATATATATATATATATATATATATATATATATATATATATATATATATATATATATACAGGCATCATACATAAGCGTGCGCAGGGTTCCCCTTCAGGGGGGGGCGAATTAAGGTTCGTCGCAGCGCCCCCCTGTCGCCCCCCCCCCTACAATGTATGAGGCTGGCTTTGCGCCCCCCCCCCTTCTCGCCCCCTCTGCCCCCCCCCCGTGCGCACGCCTATGTATATATATATATGCATAAATTCGTGCTTTTCACTGAAGTACGTTGTTCTTTTCTGGATGTTGAAGAAATTTTCGATCTTTTCATTATTACAATCTTGTGATGATTCGCTACCTTCACCATGCCGCAACAATTATTGGCAGCTTATGTTTAGCATGCAGCTTGGCTGCAGTAAATAAACATTGCACTATAGTATTGTTTTATGTTGCTTATGGTCACATTTCGTCTTGAGAACTTCTATATTTTCACTTTGCTGAGCTCTGCTGAGCTCTAAACGCAAAAGTTTCTCACTGTTCACCGCTGAAACATTTTTAGAGAAACCGGCGCAGCGACTTTCTATGACGATGCCAGCGGGCATAGTGTCAAAAGGTAGCGTCACCTCGCGGAAAGTTGCAAAAACACAGTGGATCCGAGTGAACAATAGGAGCGCGGCCGACGTGCCAGGCATCTTAAAGTAGAGGAGGCGCTTCCCCGCGTGTTGTTTTGCTTAAGGCCGCTGTTGCGCACTTTAAGATGTATTTGGAAAGCGTTTTAAAATACCAAACACGCATGATATTTGTTACAACGTATATATTATCTTTAACCGACAGTTGTAATTGTGAGTGAACACATGCCAGCTATCGCTTTGCACCTAATGAAAACTTCAGGCACGTGCAATGCCACCTTCAGTTTCGGTGTGGGGGGGCTTATGGCAGGCTTTGGATTTGGCAACTGAAATTTTCGCGCCAAATCCAAGGGTGATCGGCGCCGGAGCATGGCCAGAGCCGGTCTGTTGTAGCCTCTTTGCAGACTACTATCTGTCTCCATGAGCGGACCTATGGATACAGTACACTGTACCATGGAGAGCAGTCAGCGCAGTCATTGTTCCGTTGCTTCTCCGGTATCTGCATCTGCGATTCATGACAGTTGCAGCGGCAACACGCCATTTAGTCCGCCTTCCATTGAAAGCACGTCGATTGATGCGCAACCAGTTTGCCTCGTTTCACATGGGTCGTCAAAGAAGATTGTCGCCCTGAAAGGCTCCCGAAAGGTGGCCGATCTGCAGGAAAGTCTGCGAACGAGTGGATTCGCGCATTTGATGACCAGCAACCCGCTAATACAGGTGAGCGTGATCAATGCATCGACGCCTTTATCAGCATGTTTAATGTTGCCGCGCGTTTCACCGAAACTAATTGTTATCGACGCTGTTGGAGAACCTGTCAGCAGCGGCGTTTATTGCGAGACATCGATTTTTACGGCGTTACCCTGTTCGCCGTTGTTGCAGCACGTTCTGAATGTTGCTTGTGTAAAGTAATCGAGCGGCTGACTGCAGCCGCTGCCTCATAGAAGCTGTGAATTCCCACATTGTATGCGGCTGATCTGCGTGGTAACGCTGCGGCGTCGGCCTCTGCATATTTCTGCCAAACATGGCGGCGGAACCCACGGATAGGACACTTTGTGTGCTTCAGCTTAAGCTGCATATACATGTAAAGTATCCACCCGCGGGCCTACCTTGTATATCGGTGAAGGTAAAGTACTATGTGACCTAGAATGTCGCCTAAGTACATAGTCACTTAGTCACCTAGTACATGGCACATAGTCACTAAAACAAGTAAATGCATGTAACAGTGATGGGAAAAGAAAACGGTGCTTGAGTAAATGTCGGTGCAATATCCGCTGCCTCACATCTAATGTGCAGGCTTATGGATAAACAGATGGTGTATGTTTTCAGATCTACAGTGAACGCTTCAAGTGTTTCGTTGATCTCGACGACACAACAGCGAATGATGGGGCGCTCATCAACCTGGTTGTCTCACCGGACCACTCATCGAAAGCAGTTGAACAGCCGTATGCACATTCTTTTATCCATTCCAGAGTTACTCATGAACCTCAAACAGCACTGAAATGTATCATGTGCTGGAAGGCTTAAGTGCAGTGCCCATGGACTGAAATACGACATCAAAACAATATCACGATTAGTATGCACAGTCTCTTAAGATGACTGTGCCAACAAAACTGGGCATTTAAGGTAACTTTGCTTCTCATATAATTGTTCGAGTCTAAATGACCGCAATATGACAAGAACTGCAGCTGGTGGAAACAAAATTATGTGCGTTACTTGGACCTTATACTGTTGCATTTCAACCTGTGAGGACTGTACCTGCACGTTTAGTCGGGTAATAATTTGTCACTAACAAAGAGGAAATGGAAAATCGGGCATCTTCAAACAAGTTGGCCATTTCGAAATTTAGCAATTAAAAAAAAATAGGTGCCCTCACACACACATTTACTCACGACTGACTATCTTAATTTTAATAAACTGAAATTATAAGATAAACACAGAGTACCCTTACACTTGCAGTTCTATATTACATGCAAGGACCGGATAACCATCAAACATACAGAATACACAAGCCGATAGTCATCTTCTGAACACATGGCTTCTTTCCGACATAGATTGAACCTCAAGCGCAAAAGAAGCCATGTGCACTTTTTAATCTGTCAGTTTATTTATGTCTTTCCTATGCTTCATGGTTATCGGGCCTTTTGCATGTAATATAGCTATGCATGCACATGCTCACTCTTGCCTTTGTTTATAAGCTAGGTTTTAGCTAATAAAAGTTCAGTTGTGGGTACAGTGTGTGTGTGTGTTGCAGTTAAAAATGATTTACTAACCAAAGCTCCAGTGGCCTATATATTTAAGATGGTTTCTACACTTGTTTTTGTTTTTGTGTATTTTGAAAGTTTTGTGGGAACGTGTGTGAGCAGTTACTTTTTACAGTTTTTGTTTTAGAATATTAACCCCATTTTGGTGGACTTAAGCGTGGCATGTTTCTGTCTAGCTCAGGCATGTTTAATACATAAAACATTAATAAAATATTTTTGTAATACAAATGCTCGATATATGTGGCGGAAGAAAAAAGCTTAATTACTTACATAAACTTTCGAAGGTTGTACACTTCCATACTTGGAAAACCGGCGCTAACACGACATAGACACAAGATGAGAGGGACGGACGATGAGTGCTGCTTAACACCTGAAGTTTATTGAAACGAAACTGAACACACGAGCAAGCAACACCACGCCTGTATGGCAATTTTAGGTCACTTGAAAGAAATTCCTAAGCATGCGTATCTCGCAGTCTAGCAAATAAGGAGGAGGCTCAGATATGCAATCATCATCCATCACTTTGATGAAGAACACTAGTGCGAGTTCATGAGCCCTTTTATGTTTGTGCTTCAACATACTGTGATGATGAAAAAAGGGCTGCACCCACGTGACCTGCAATGAGCTGAAAGATGTGAAGTTCATTGATGCAATTACCTGACTGGCCTACCAACACCTTTTTGCAGAAGAGTGGAATTCTATGAACAACGCCAACGGTGCAGGACAGGGTGGGATTGCGATGCTGCACCGAGCAGCCTACAACTGCTTTTCCTCTAGCCTTCTCAACTAAAATTAGGAAAAGCTTGTGCTGGAATTGAGAATGCTAGAGGAACAGTGGTTCTAGGCTGCTCGGTCAAGCATTGCAATCCCACAGTGTCCTGCACTTTTGGGGTTGGTCATAGAATTCCCCTCTCCTGCAGAAAGGCGTACGTAGGCCAGTCAGGTAATTTCATCAATGAACGTCACATCTTTCAACTCATTACCGCTTCGCGCGGCCACTGAGCAAAGCGAACAGCAATACTTTTTCGACACTTCTTCTGTAGCCGGAGTGACAGTTTGATACACAGCTTGTCTTCGGTATCGTTTGTCAAGCTGCCGCTAACTATTCGTCACATTCGAATACGATAGCAGGTTTAGATAACACCGCACATTCACAATAAAAGCGCAACAGTGCAGTCGCTTCAGCGCTTCCCAGTGCTTCCTTAGGGCCGGTGGCACCGCCCCATGGTCGCAGTTTGCAGCACACAAAACTCCCCGATAGCTTGAAAGAGAAGTTTTGTGACCAGCAGAAGTATTGAGGGACTCTGGTATAAGGCAGGGTATGTAATTTTGATGCCCAGCTCTTTTAATGTTTTTTTTTGTTGATTATAATAAATTAACTTCTTTTAGACTACTCAAAAGTGGAACTGCATGTGACGAAAATGAAGATGGAGCACGGCATGAAGAATTTTCGCCATTCAGACTACCTCAGATGCCAATTGACATTGCCCTGCATCTCCGAAATATCAAAGCAGGAGATGTGCCAGACAACCTTAGGAAGAAAATTATTGAATGGGTGTCATTTCATCTGTCTTCACAGACAATGTAAGTGTCAACATGTTACCTATGTGTAAGAAAAGTTGGGTTTGAATGCAATGAGGGCTCATTCTGCAGTAAATTTTTTTGTGATTGTGTTTAATCACATGCTTTACTTTTTCTTTTTGCAACTTTTTACTGCACCGTGAACCTTTAGCATAATGTAGGTTATAAAATGAACCCCCCTGTGGTAGCTTGGTAGGTAGGGTGCCATACCACTAAAATTGAGGGCACGGGTTCGATGGCCAGCCACCACAGCGGCATTTCAATGCGGGTGAAACTCAAGAACGCCTGTGTGCTTGGATTTAAGTGCATGAAGGCATGAAAACTGCTGGTGCTCAAACTTATTCAAGTTTTAAAAACCTCAGATGGTCCAAGTATGTTGTAAGCTTGCACAATATAAATTTATTCGAAACTAATGAACTCCCATAGTTCATACGTCACATCTGCTGTGAGAAATTGGTGTATAGTACTGCATTGAATACGAGAACTGTTTTCAGGGGCAAATTTGTATATGAAGTGCCTCAATTCTACTGCTTCCACCCATACAGTCATCATCAGGTCCCATAATAAGCAAACACACAATGAGAATAACATGCATAATTAGGGGTGCAGGTGCCTTGTAAAGAACAGCTATCTCATTGGGCTCATTCATCCAAGGTATCTCTGTTAATATGTGTGAGATTATTTAATGGAAACAGTTGTAATGCAGTGGTTTCTCATATTGTTTGTTTTTATGCTCTTGTGTTTTGAAAAAAAAGTGATGCGGGCTTTCTTTAAACATAGGTACCCCAATAAGCTGTACAATGTTGCTGCAGTGAGCCTCGTAAACAACTACCCACAGCTGAGAGATAGCTCGGACTCTGGACACGTAAGAAAATTTTTTTGGTATTTTTCAATTTCTCATTCATTTTAATCGTGTTCACACACTTTAAAAGAATAAATAACATGTGCTGTCTCAACATTCTGCAGCATATTGTAGAGTTTGCAGTTACATTTTTCCAAGGAAACTGTTAAAGAAAAACTTCTGGAGTGGAGGCGGCGCGCCGCCGCTGAAACCGATGGCCACCATATTGCTCAAGGCACAAAACGTGGGGGTGGTCGCCTGGGACCGCGTGAAAGTTCCACAGATGGCGAATTTCTCCACTCCTTACGTGACAAGCCGGTGTTGCGGAAAGAGTGGCATTAATGCAAGAATGCCTGTTGAGACTCGCATCAATAGGTGTTGAAGTAGCATCGCTGAATTTTGAGAGTATACCACCTCGAACTTTAAAATGGATAAGTGTATCGATGCTGATCATAAGTATACATCGCCTACGTTTAGCACTAGCTTTAATTTCTCAAGTGACCGAACAGAATGTTCGAACAAGTATTGATCATTCTTAATGCATGTTATTTGATAAAGCTTATCCGGAACTGGCTAGGATATGTCTGTCACTTAGTCCACGTGAACGGATCAGAAGCCAGATGGTCTTTTATTGAAACACTACAGACGTTGCAGCGGGGTGAGCGACTGCACCTCGGGAATCGACTGACTAGTGTTGAATTCCAATGGCGGAGTCGGAGCAAGTTTTTCTGCTCCTTTTGGAGCAAGTGTGTTCCAATGGCAGAATGAGAGCGGGAGTCGAGCGTTCCAATGGGAGAGTCGGAGTGGATTCAGAGCGGGAGTCACTCCGTGGAGCAGCAAAAGTTGCTCCGCCAAAATAGGCGGAGTGGACCGGAACTGTGCGTGACGCATTTCCTTTAATGCTCGGGGGGCGCCGCGGTGCCGCCGGCTGCGACTCGCGAGTCGTTGTGGTAATGGCCGACGGCATGGACGGCTCGGTTAGCTCGACAGAGCGCTCGGCATTGCTTCTGCTACTCGACAGCGACAGCTCCAAGTCGGAAAGCTCAAGTTCCGACTCGAGTGATTCCTCGGACACTGACAGCGACGCTGAAGCTTGCGCTTACGAGCGGGGATTCGACAGGATGTTCCGCATTCCCGCGAAGAGGCCCAAAGTCGTCGGTTTCGTCGAGGAGCTGTTGCACGCTGGGTGTGATCTCCATTTGTGAATAGCGCTGAACAGCTGAACAGGCAAGCGAACTGTGCGGTGATGCTGGCGGTTCTGGGTGGTGGTAGTGGTTGGTAAAGGAAAATGAAGACACTAATTTCTTAAGCCCCTTGAGGGAGCACGGCGCAGCATCTTTGGGGAATTTGGAATGGGAGAAAGGAAGGAGAAGGGTAGAATGGGAGCTCAAAGCAGACGAAGGCAGCATCTCGGGCAAGGACGCGTCGGACGCGACCAGAGGCAAGGAACTGGTCCGTGGGAGGCCGGTTGTTAGCGCTGGCAGAGTAGCCCGCGGTTCAGGGAGCAGACAGCGGAAGAGGCCACGCGCAAGGTAACCTGGGTAACTCGGCAGCTTCCGCCTTGCTCCAGCTACGCGGGTTGTGTTCCAATCGCGGATTTGGAGGAATTTGCTCTACACCAGAGTCGAGTGCTCGCTCGCGGAGTCCGTCGGCTGCTCTGACTTCGCCATTGGAATTCAACATAGGGCTCATATTCAGTGGACAAAGCAGAAGTTGAAAGTTCTTTTTGCTGCTCAGATCACTCAGCTTGTCTGTGGTAGACGCACTCAACTACTGCAAATTCACGAGCTTCCACAATTTTAAGGTGCACTTGCTGCAGCAGAATTCATAAAGATTTTAGACCGTCTTGAATTAAAGAAATCCGTTTAGCAGACCGTATCAGGCGTTATGTGAAAGGCGAGTGAAGCCTCAATGAGGACTTTTTTGAAAAGGGTGAAGTGTATACAACTGGGCTGAAGTATGCAAATGGACAAGCACTGATTGAGCGCCTCAGGAAAAGCAGCTTTGTTGAGCTCCTTATCTGCATAAATAGCGTCGCAGCACTTTTTGATTGACTTGTGGCAACAGGAAAAGTGCAGTATTTATTTGCTCACCCACAAAATGTCTCAAGACCAGCTGGAAACACTTTTTGGTTGCGTGAGAGGAAAATGGGGGGGTATACCAATTTTACTGCATGCCAATTTTACTGCATGCCAATTTACAGCTTCTTACAAGCACACTCTTATTAGAACTGAAGTTGCGTCATCAGAGGCTGGAAACTTCTCGCGATATTGGGAAAGTTGTCTGCCTCTCTAGTGATGTAAGCCTCGTTGAGTCGCCAACATCTTTTGCTTTGTCAAGGAGATCGTCTTTATGGCAGCCACTGGACCGCGATACCGATCACAAGCATTGCGTGGACTTCCCGAAAAAGCCTTCCGTCTCTTGTCGACACAAAGTAGTGGCATATAAATGGCAGGTTTTGTGGTCCAAAAAGAGTATGCTTGCATATCCAGTGATGAATGCTGCACTGCCCTGCTGTCTGATTAGCTGCAAGCACTCACAGCTGTGAAAACCAACGGTGGTCTGGTGGCATAGTCGAAGGATTTGCAGAAAATTTGTCGCATTTAAGAGAAAGGACCTCGTGTCCTACAGGTTCAGTGTAAGGACTTAAAAACGTTGCATGCAAACAGTGAGCACCTTATGGTAGGTGTATTGATAGTGGTCTTCAAACAAGCCTCGTTTGCGCAGCTTGAGCCTCGTTTGTTGAATACTGCGATCCACTCGACAACCGTATTTACAATTAGTCAAAGAAGATTGCCAACCTGTATATAAAAAACAGGTTTCACCACACTTCAAAAGAAATCAACTGGAACAACTAGAGTGGCGGAGTACAAACACAGCTGACAGGGACTGTCACTTTTAAATATTTGTAAATGAGCGGCAACTAGAGCTGCAACAAGCTGGTGAGCTAGTCTGCTTTTGTATCTTTTCTTTTGCTGAGTTTAGTATTTAAGGGTGTATGTTTTGTATTATTACTTTCATCATTGTCTGCATTATGATGCATTTTTGAAGTTCTTGTGGGATTTGCTGGTTTTTCGATTATGTATTAAGCACATCCTGTATGCTTTATTTTTTTGGACATTGTATAAAGACGGGGCTCAATAAAATTTTATGTACCACTTATTGGCTTTCGGGAATGCTGCAAGTTAATTCTACGTGTTGTCAGGCACGCTTCACCCTGTTTAACCCTTTACTGCCGGGTGTCGCGAATTCGCGACATACCGAAAAACTCCGTGCCAACAAGTCACGAAACGCGTGCCGCCTTTAATGCCGGCTGTCAAGTACTCACGGGGAATGTAGCTTTCAGAGTGAAAAATCTTGCGCCGTCTTGAGTGAGGTATTCCATGTTAGAACCAATTGTTTTGTAGCTCATGGCGGAGAGCCCGAAGCACGTGCGACAGCGCTCACTTCGTTTTTTCTCGCCTGAGTTACGCAAGTTCAATGATCAACAATTTGGTTTATTTGGTGTGTAAACGCCCAGGAGGCGGCACACAACATGTTAAATAGTTTTGAAGTCCATTTTTTTGTTGCGAGATCCTTGTTTCCGTGGCATATCGCGAATTCGGGACATACCTAAAAGTATGCATTAAAGTTGCGTTTAAGATAATTTAACTGCAAAATCTATTAAAGGTTGCTATTTAAAGCTGGAAAATGAATACAGTTTGTATTTTTTCCGGCGGCTTCATAATTCAGGCATTAAAGGGTTAATATGACGTAAGAAACTGTCGTCCTCAATTTTGCTGGACAAAAAAGTTGGGCCAAGTAACTTAAACTAACTGTCCCGTTCTAATGCCGAGACGCACCGGTGGAAGTGCTGCTCACGCTCAAGCTGCGCTCTTTCTTGCCTGGAGCAAGACGGCCGCCAACCGGTTTCCCAGGCGTCACCCTCTCGTGCGGGCGCGTATAGGGGACGTTCACTCCAGAAGTTTTTTTTTAAACCTCCTTGCATTTTCCCCACAGGTGCTTGCATAGGCTGGCAAAGAAATTGAAGCTCACTCAGACTCACTCAAGAAATATATTTTGCTGTGAGAGCTCACTCGGACTCAGACTCACAAAACTTTTTCTCAACCGGACTCACTTTGACTCACACTCACCAACATATCATTGAGCCGGACACACTCACTCACGGCTTCACCCGAGTCTGAATGAGCCTGGGTGAGTCGACTGATGAGTCCGTTAGCGTAAAAGGAGTTTTTTTCGATCATGGAGTCATGGATGGAACTGAGCGGTAACTTGACAAAATGTGTGCTTCATGCTGTAAAATGTGTATCCAAATCTGTGCCATACCTTTAGGATGTCTGTTTGAAAATACCTTACTATAATACAGTATTGCACAAAGCTTCTTACCACAATTGAGGGCACTGATAAATACAAGGATGTACTGCAATTAAGGAAGTTCCTAGCACAGGCTACAACCTTGCTGGGTTACAATTTGGGACCATCCTCAACTATTTTGTTTACTTCAGGGCCATCAATTCCCAAACGGTGTTTCAGAGGTCTCTGGGTTACATCATCACTGCAACAGTACAACACTATCGATGGATTTCATGTCTAGCCTTCTATGTGTGCTTTAGGTCTGTCATTTTATCTAAACTGTCTGCCTCAGTCGAACAGTTGTTTCGGTGCTCGGCTGCTGACTGAAAGTTGCGGGTTTGATCCCGGATGCAGCGTTCCCATTTCGATGGAGGCGAAATGCTAGAGGCCTGTGTACTGTGCGATGTCAGTGTACCTTTAAAGAACACCAGACGGTAAAAATTTCCGGAACCCTCCACAACGGCATCTTTTATAATCTCAACGTGGCTTTGGGTCATAAAACCCCAAATGCAGTAAAAAGCTCGTTAATTCAAACTCGCTTAGCTCGAACTTACGGCTAATTCGAACTGACTCCCTAGTTCTGGCACAGCCCTGTGTATTTCTATGGGGGAGAACTCCCGATACTTCGAATGCGTCTATCTACACAACGGTTACATTGAACTGGGAGCCCCTGGTTTTCATCGCCTCTACCTGAAGTCGGCCTAGAGTAATCACCATGTGTTGCAAAACCAAACCAAATTTTACTAGTTATGCAAAACAACGAAACAGCAGCGTTTCTCAGCTGATAAGAATTCGTGTGCTATGCTGGAGCTTTTAAGGAATATGCAGCTGATGCTTAAAGGAATCTCGACAGAAGAAATGCAAGCAAATACCAAGTATTGATTACTTTTAATATTGATTGTGTGATATTGTGATATTAACTCTGCCATGTAAATAAACGTGTTTTGGAGCATAAATAGCATCATATATTTCAACATTGAGGCTCACTGCTCACATGCCGGTTCTTGTTTCTGGCATATCCGTGACTTATCAATTAATTCTGTTCACTGTTGAGCTCCACGTTTAGAGCTCCACAACATCAATTTAAGAAATAACCTGTCACAAACATCAGAGTCCCTCAATACTTCTACAGGTCACGAAACTTCTCTGTCAAAACTGTAATTTTTTTTTATTTCTGAAATGAATTCTTCAGACGATTCTATTTCAGAAAAAAATTGTATAAAATTTTTTGCGTGAACGTAAAGTGACAAAAAAATAATTTTTGTTGTTAAAAACACACGGTTTATTCGGGGTAACGTCAAGCGAAATCCTAAAAAAAATGCTTATACGATTTTTATGAATAAAAATTATGCACTGTATTATATATAGCTCAAAGACATACGAAAATAAGCACACCAGAGTACCTTTCCGATAAAAAGTGTTCGTGCTCTAACACTAAATATTTTTTAGCGAGTGATTTGTTGCATTCTACACACATGTAGTGCGTTTCTTTGCATCAGAAAATCTTGTCTGAGGAACTGAAATACATGAATCAGATTCTGATTCGGCACTTGGGGAATAGTCTGCATCGGAAGAATCGCCACTCGACTCACTAGCAGCAAAGCAACCTACACGCGCTTCTATAGCATAAGCAAGCTGCATGAGTGAGCGCACGGAAGAAAACTCTATGGCTGTGGGCCCGTCGGGAAAGCTATACGAGTGAAAAAGCTATAATAATCCTTCGTCTTATCGCCAATTAGACGAAGTTTGTTTTTGCGAGTCCCCAAAACAGGAAACGCAACCACGGCGGCGTCATTTGTGTAATTTAACGCCGCACAGAAACATGTAATCGCGCCTTGGGGAAGCAATAAACGAGAGTTGCAAGCGCTTACCCTTTCAGAGATTGGAAACCAGACAGCCATTCCCTTAGTGGGCGTGAGTAGCGATAATCACGCGAAGGACGAAACCAAAACCAGCTGCTCCACTTGCCTGCGCAAGCGAAAGCCGCCGCACCGCTTTTGAAAGCAAAAACAAAAAGAAAAACAGAAACCAAGACACATCGGCGCATGAAACAATTCCGTGTATTCCCGAAGCATGGCAGCACATTCGAAGTTAAGTAAGAGAAACGATCGGAAAAGGCGCGCATTTTAAACCAGCCGCACCGTGGGTGCACAGGATGCGCAAGCAATAGCCGGCGCGCCGCTTTGTGAAGCAAAAAAAAAATATTGAAGAAACATCCGTGCATGAAGAAAATTCCACCTATTTCCGAAGCGTGAGGGCGGCACATGCCAAGCAAGAAAAAAGATTGAAAAGGGCGCACATTTTATACATACAGGCCATGCCGTACATGTACGGCGAAAACCCTCGAGGGGTTAAAGCGGCCCAGCAACACTATTTCAGCGTGGTCAAGAAAACGCTGCCAATCGGTAGTTTAGGCTCCCGAGAACACGCGAGCCAAACATTATAGCACAGCACACGCCCTTGAATTTAAAATAAATTCTCAAAGTCAGCTAGAAATCACTCCTTCTCTCTGCAAATGATGCCATATACTCAAATGACTGCGCTAATACCCAAATTCATGGCTATTGGCTGATTTGAGCATCATGGGCTGCATAGTAACTTCGCCCGCCTCAGGAGGCTGCCATGTGTTCATGCAGACGCTCGTGACCTCATGGAAGGTTAGCCGCACACGCGAAGAAAAAAAAAGAAAAGAAAAGTTGCTCAAGGTCATGACGCACGCGTGACGTCACTTCTTTCCCGTGTGCCATCCCTCCCTGCTTTAGCGTCCAGCGCATTCGTCATGACGAGAGAAGAGAGGAAGCAATTACAGCGTGCGACAAATCTCTGCAACTCCGCTCATAGTAGACGGATTCTAAAAATGTTTGCAGCGATGGATTCGTGAGGCAATAAACTTGTTTAGTGAAGCCATTCTATAGTTACTCTGAGAACTGTTGCAAAGCCCCTTTCACTAAAGGTTGTACTTTTTACAGATCTTGAATGAATGCCGTCGCCTGACTGGTGTATCACCTGACGAAGCATTACTGCGAGCGCTGAAAGAATTCAGCGAGCACATCCTCAACGCTGCACCAAAGAAGCATGCAGCACAGTCAACCCTTTGCTCTCTGCAGACAGACATCGCAGTGGACAATAGGATTGCAAGAAACTGTAAGTTCACACTCTTCACTTCCATTAGAGTTCAGGGACATGAGCTATTTTCCAGTGATTTATTCCAACCAGGCTCAAAAGGAGCATTTCAAAGACGGAAGTTTGAATTCTTTCAAAATAATTGGGCCACATACTTCTCAAAGCATTAACACTGTACACATTTTAAATGGCTATGCGACGGCAGATTCTGGTTCATACCACGCTGATAGTTTTTGTGCGGTTTCAAGTTGGGCTAGTGTTTACCTGCATTATGCATGCTACAGTGGCAGAAATCCTCATTTCACGTGACCACATTTCATAGTTCCCTGGATATGAATGAATGACTGTCGTTACCTGTAGCAATTGATGTGTTGCACTACTAAACATGTGGATGTAGGTCTGATTCCTGGCATGGAGAAAGGAAACAGTTGGGAGGGAGCATCCCACAATGTCAAAAAAAAGAAAGAAAAGGAGCATGTCAGGCACACACACAAAGTTTCGGTGGCCTCCAAGTTTCGAATAGAGCAAGGGGTCCAACTTTTTTCAGAAGCAGATCAGTCATAGTATAGCGAAAGAGCAAACTTTGAATACTCATCAGTTATAAATATCCTTCATTTGAAGGCTGCTTCTTACTATTTGCTGCCCATGTACTATTGAATTATGCCACAGGAATTCTTGAAGTGGACGGCTGTTGGATTTTTGTGAGCCTTGTAAAATAAACTGCTGGCAGTGTTGTTGCACTTGCTATATTACTAAATAGTTACAGGCAGCAGAATTGGTCAGCAGCGACAGCCCTTTCACTGCTGTGGTTTTTCTCTTCAGATGCCAAAGGAGTGGGTGCCATCATGGTCCTTCCATTTCTCGTCAATGAGCGAGGGGGCGACATATTCACAGAAATGGTAAGAATTTCTAACTGTTTGCACGATCAAGCAGGAACTTAAGGTAAAAAAAATCATGTACAAATGCGGCAAAATATTAGGAGCTAGAATAGCCAGGGACAGTGTAGCTGTAAGTTGCAATGCCCTTATTCCTAAGCACTTCCTGTGAGTTTTCGCACCAATTTGAATGTTTTCAGCGCAATGATGTGATGTGAATAACAGGGTGATTACGTTGGAGGCTCTTGAGAGGATATATTTACAATATCATTTGCAGCTTTGGCCAGTATAGCTGACAGCCCGGGCTAGGTCGCTTCTTCCTTTTGTTGCGCATCTGTGTCGGAGAAACTATGCTGTATGCACATAGTACTACCCCCAGTGGCAGTAGCATTCTCTCTATGTGTCATGACATCAGGGTAATCGAACAGTTATAGGATTTGAGTAGTGTGGCATGTACGGTGTCTCTGGACTCTGTGGGCTAATGAAGCTGTGGGAGCTGGAGGGATGATCTTATATGTTAGGAGAGTCACGTCACACAACACACGAGCCTGCCTACTGACATAGCAGTTTTTTTAACAGCCTAACATGACAGGATGGGGACTGCAGCAGTACCAGAGAGCCAGGCGTAAAGTGCTCATGTGGGTGTCTTCAGCTGTACAAGCGCTGTTTAATTATCTTGAAAGGTCAGGATGCGAGTTCAGGCTGTTTTTTGTGCTTGGGAAGCCCTGTTGGTGGCGTCAAGTGCGTATTTGCTGCCTAGCCCTGCGGCAGGTGGAAGGGATGTACCAGGGGGCAATGTGGGATCTTGGTGAGCAGCAATGGCAGTGTTTCACGGTTATGGCATTGCTCAAAACTTGTAAAATATCTTCGGGTGGAGCGGGGCACAGTTTGAACTTGCCAATGGCTAAAACACAGTTGCAACAAATCTCTGACTGGGTCTTCACAGAGCAACCCGCCGTGGTGGTCAAGTGGTTATGGTACTCGACTGCTGATCTGATGGTTGTGGAATTGAATTCCGGCCGTAACGGCCACATTTCGCTAGAGGCGAAATGCTGGAGGTCCATGTACTTAGATTTAGGTGCACACTAAAAAACGTGAGATGGTAAAAACGTCCACAGCCCTTCACCACAGCGTCCCTCATAATCATATTGTGGTTTTGAGACACAAAGCCCCAAGAATTATGAGTCCTCATAAAGCCTAACTTATTTGCTTACAGTTTCAGTCATAGTACTAGTTCCTACTATGGTTACCAGTTAGTGCATACTATGAGCATGTTTTGTTGCATAAATGTCAACTGAGCCCCCCACCCCCAACTCATGGTATGGCCAGCACCACAACGTGTGGTAAAAAGTAGAGCTCTGCGAATAGCAAAATTTTGGGTGCGAAGCGAATTCAAATATAAAGTTTGAGTGTGAATCGGATCGAATATTTTTCGAATAGTGGTTTAATAATTTTTGAATACTTCGAAGTGAAATTACAGAAAAAAAGTTGCAGGGGATTCCAAAGCACATTCTTATGAGATAGGAACATGGAAGTGTTTATTTTGGCTAGGTTGATGAAGCGCTGGAGGTATGTTGTTCCCTAGTTGTTTCATCAAGGATGAGGTAATGAAGAGGTCGAATTGTATTTATTTACTTGATTGGGTGCTACCAATGTGGTTTCACAACACTTCACACGTGAAAGGAAAAGATGCTAATTCCTCAGCCTCTCCTACTCTTTTGACTTCTATGGAAGCCCAACTGATGTCGTGTACATGAGCACGCTCCCTGCGAGTCCGAAGTTCCTAATCTGGCTCATAGACGTCGACATAAAAGAACATCTGAAATTTCGGGTGCTAAAAATCTTTGGCGTCTGATTTCTTGGACTTTGTGCCCCAATTTCAGGTTCAGAACAGCATTAATTAAACCCCCCACCTCTGCTGCGTCTATTGTCTTCGTGTTGGAACGAGCGTTTTCTTGAGTCAATTAATTTGCGAAGGTAGTGCCTTAATTTCTTGCTTATGACCCGCAGAAAAATAATGTATATTTGCAGCGAAAGTAAAAAAAAAAACTCAAATTCTTGCTTGTAAAGCTAGCATCACGGCAGTGCTTTGCAGCTATGCAAGGAAGCTAGCCTTGCGGCAATACGCGGAGATCATTTAAGCGAATCGTTGTAGAGAGTGAGGGTTATATGCAAAAAAAATATGGTAGAAAAAAAGACATCTGCCACAATGCACATGTGTAATGTGGTGAAGCATATTCAAAATTTGAAGGGCCCACAGCTAATCTAGACGTTGACCATATTTGTTTTCGGGAAGTTCGAATACTTCGAATAGTAAAAGTCCGGTGCGAATTGAATGGAATAGCAAACACTATTAGAAAATTATTCGAAATTTTGAGTATTCGCACACCCCTAGTAAAAAGTCTATGCCTACCATGTGTCTACAATTACTTACCGGTACCATTTTATTCACTAACCCTACTCATGTGGCCTTTCCTTTTTGGGTTTGAAAACAACAAAAGAAAAAAATTTGTCACTACCATAATACGCTTCATCAAAATGACAAATGAGGCCATCTGCAATGGGGCAGGCATTCATTATATTCACCTGGAAAATTTGTGTTGTTATTTTTAAGTGTTTCTAGCAAGCATCTATGGATGCACATCCATGTTTTTTGCAAAAAGAACATCTGATAACACAATTACAGCGCTCAGACATTTTTCTTACGGCCGTAACATTGGTGCTCACTGGCTTTGAAGTAAATCTGCAGAATATTTCTGTACTTCGAATATATAGAAAACTGATCTCTCGTTCAAGCAGAAGCACTTGTACTTTTAGCCTTTTCCACTGCCTAAATTTTTGTTTGTATAACCCTCAGCTAACACACTTGCACTTTTTTCTAAATATTGTCTAATATACAATTGTTCCTCAGTGCCAGCAACTAATGATCACATGTTAAACAAGGAATGTTGCTTGAGCCAACATGCCAGAAGCACTTGTCTTGATCAGGGCAGCAACTGGACAGGTCCCATTGTCGCACATTCCTAGTTCAATGATTTCTCATTGCAAGCCTCCATGTTGCCCAGATATCAAGTAAGGACTTATGTGTATATTTCTTTTGCAGGTACCAGGAAAGGTGTTTCCACATCCAACATTACTCTACAGTGGTGGAAACCCCATTAGCTCAGATGCCATGTGTGTGACGTGTGAAAATGTCAGTGTTGATGTACTGGATTTCACTTCAGGGCTGTCGCTGCTTTTTTCCATGTATTGGGCGTATAACATTGAGTATGTGCCATCTGCTAAAGGTACGCTCTCCCTTCTTGAGCAGCTGATGGGGATTCGATGTTCCAAATTGAGCACGAGAGTGCTAAAAGTGCTCACTACCTTGAAAGCACGAGCAGCCGCTAATAAGCCTAGCACAAGTGCTGTGCAACCAGACTGCACTGAACAAAGTGCTAATTCACCCTAAGGTGACGTGAGATTTAAAAGGCGCTAGGGCATGTATACATTCAGTGGTCAAGAGCATAACTGTTTTACGAAGTCCCTGCCTCGTTTCAAGTATAGTCTGGCATTTTTTTTTTCTTTTCTTTTTCACGAAAAAAAAAACTGATTCTCTGGAACGCTCTTTTTTTTTTTAATACACATCTCGACTGTGCATTTGTTTTGTTCATTAGTTGTATAATGCACCAACTTGTGTACACAAGGTTTGTTACTGCCAATCTTGAAGTGCTCGTTGCTGTGCTGATGTGTTTCTCTGTTTTGAAACAAACAAGCAGTTTTGTGATATTTATATTAATGAATACTCACACCTAGTCAAACATAAACTAGTCAAAAAATTTTGTTGTACTTTGATGACTTTTTAGAGGTAACTGTTGACATAAACTGTAGCAGCTCATGGGATGCTGTTTGTGTAGAGTATATGCAGGACATCTCCTTTTTAAAGTTTCTCAGTGGTTTTATTGCTTTTGTATACTGTTATGTGGCCACATTCTTAACTAAACCACTATAAATGTTGTGATAGCTGTCTGGTGAGCGCTAGTCAGAAGTTATTTAATGTTACTATATAATTCTCACTGAATGGTACTGTGATGTATGCATATTCTTCGTTTAATAAAACTTTACTCTTTCCTAAATGTTGTTTGTGCTTTCAGATATGTACGGCAGCAAACGTAATTAGTCACAGACATGGCGGTGGCGCTTAAGTCATTAAGTGGTGAGACAAGTCTTTTTTGTGAAATTGGATGAAAGGACTTACAACAAGTTGCACTACTGGAGCATTTTGTGATACTCTTCGAGCTGCACAAGATTTCTGTGCAGCAACAGCTTATACAAATGTTCTTTCGATTGGCACTAGTATTCTATTTCAGCCTTATGTTATTAAAAAATTATCAATTAATTATTTAACATGAACATTTAAAACTGTCCGGTCTGTTAATATGTGCATACCTTCAATAGCATGTTCACAAAGAGTATTTTTATAATGAGAAACAACTTAGCATTGTTTAAATTGCACCTGTACAACACAAAATGTCTACCGGGTGTTGCAACTATAGCAAATGTGCAAGGTTGTCCATTGATTCCAATTCAGCAAAACACTGCTGTCTTCTGTTTATTCCTGGCCAACTTGAATGCTGGATTTTATTCACATTGATACAAACGTGTTCTGTTTTTGGAGATTGCTACAGTGTTGCTCTCACATATATATTTGTTTACCTGTTAAACGCTCGAGGCCCGTGTGCTTAGATTTAGGTGCACATTAAAAAACCCCCAGGTGGTCGAAATTTTCAAAGCCATCCACTACGGTGTCGAATCTCACAAGGCGTGGTATCTGCCAAATTATTTATTTTAGGTGACCGGTGGAAATTTTTGTAGGACTTTTTCAGCTTTCATATGCATTTTTGTGTCGCGTGGCAGTGGTTTTAGTGGCCAAAAAAATGTCTAGTGGACCACTGTGGGGCATCTGTAATGTTAATTAATGTCAAGCAACGAAGTTTTCAAGCGCACTGTACCTCACATAGGAGCAATTTGACTACCCTAGGGTGCCTCGGGAAGAGTCCCACTGGGTACCAAAAGGTAGTCGGACAAACTCTGCATGAGAGTCGTGCGTACCACCACTAACTTTCTGTGATGGTCAAATGACTACTCTAAGGGGGGTCATGTCGAAGGGTGAGAAGTGTCTCATTGACTACCATGAAGTAGTTGCATCAACTCCATCCAGGGGAGTCGCCTACACCACCATCTTTTTCACAAGGGTAGTCAGCATTGACTACCATGAAGTAGTTGCATCAACTCCATCCAGGGGGAGTCACCTACACCACCATCTTTTTTCACAAGGGTAGTCGGCGAACTACCCGAATGGGGGAAGTCAGTGTTGTCATTGCAAAGGGGTCTCCCTGACAACCTAGAGGTACTTTCGAGGCACCCTTAGGTAGTCGTGGAGACTCTTCCATTGGGAGTAATACAGACACCTCATTGTTGTTGTCAGGGAGTCATGGAACTTTTGACTTGAAGAGAGTCAAGCGACACCCCAAAAAGGTCATCACATATGTAGCGAGCTGTTTACCACCCAAAGGTAGTCGGTTCAGACTCCCTTTTTTTAGAGTGTAGACTAATTCATGGTTTAACGCACAATTTAAGCTCGACTTTAACCAATACGCTTGACTGAAGCAATCTTGGGTTAGGCAAGAGCACAAGCGTAATGACATCACTTGAGGGGCACCATTGGACAAACCAATGCCAACGGTTAACTACTAGAGCTGGTAAGCAACTCGCATGCTATGTTATTTCACCAACACTCACCACTATTACATTAACAAACACGGTACAAAAAACGTGAGAGAATTTTTTTTTATTATGCAACACGAACACACGTCTGCCCATGGCCTCCGTCATTAGCTCCGGCAGCGCGCCGTTGCAATGGCGCTCAGCCGAAGATAATCACGGATGCCACGCAACGCCCTTCCAAACGCGGTATTCATGGTCATTAGTCAATATAAAACTTTGGCAGAAGTGTCATGACCAGAAAAAATCTGTTAAAAAACTATGCTTTTATTTTACACTCCGTCTATCACGTTCTTTTAATAGACATCGGTCACAGCGTAACCGAAACTGTATCGGGCCGAAGTGAACAGGTTTACTATGCGCCTTCATGTAGCCCGTAAAAGTACATATTTGTAGGGAACGCTTCATAGAACGCCCGACGTAAACGATTTTTCTTTCCATGCTCAAGTTCAATAAAAACGAAACGGTGGAGGCATCTGTACTCAGATTTAGGCGCACGTTAAAGAAACACAAATGGTCGAAGTTTCCGCAGACATTCACTACGGCGTCTCTCGTTATTATATGAAGGTTTTGGGACATGCAACACCAAGAAAGATTATTCTTATAATTATATTATTATTATTATTATTATTATTATTTATTATTGTTATTATTCTTCCCCAAGGGGGTTTTATATAGCAAATAAAACCTTGCCGAGTAAAGCATTTGCATTTTATACGTTTATTTGGCTTGCAAACCTGCTTGCTACGCTGATGTATACCAAAATGACATCGCTGGTCCGCAGCAAGCGTCGAAGAAAATATGAACGAATGTTTGTAAGCTGACTTCGATTTATCAAACAGGAACGAACGAAAACACTTTTGCCTTATGTTGGGCTGTGTGCAAGAAAGACTCTTTGAGCCAAAGGGAGGAACTGCGGCTCTGGCAAGTTACAACTGCATGGCAACGTAATGTAGTCGTTATCCGCATGGCCTGGAAAATGTTCATTGAGAGAGAATTCGAAACTTCGCTGCAGCGAAATGGCGTTCCGCCGCGCGGCCCTTTATTGTCCATCTGCTGTGCTCGTGCAAAGGGACAGTATTAATAAACAGAAAAGCAAAACACGCATGGAGGCATCACCTCTTAATTGTTCTAAATGAACTTACCATTATCAAACGTAAGCTTCCCAAGGTCACCGAATAAAGTTGAAGCAAGCGTATGCTTAAGCACAATAAGTGTGGTAATTGTTGCTAGTCGTAACATTCTTGACGCTGCAAAGATGAACGGTAACAAACCCACCACGCCGTAACGAACCACACACTGTGATTTACATGGCACATAGGAAATACCCAAAATATCGGAGATTCAGCATTAAAAAGTGCATTGCTTTGGTATGCGACTCTTGAATAATCTTAAAGATGAAGTTTACCTGGCACCACTCTCTTATGCAGTAAAAAATGAGCTCCACCTCGACAAATAAACTATATTTGAAGAACTCCTGTGACCTCATCAATCGACTTGGAAACAACTATTCACGACGGCACTTTCACTCACTTCTAAATCTGTCATCATGCGCAGCTGCCTGAAGCTTTCCGTCTTCATTTCGCAACCGGTCAATTCCCCACGGTTCTAATAAGAGAGGTACGAGTACACACCCTTCTGCATTCCTCCACAGCAGAATAATAGCACGCTCTTCGTAGGTTGGTTATCGGCTCCCAGCAAGTTTTCAGTGAATACGCTTCTACCCCGCTCCTTTCTTCTATGCACGCACACAATAAAAAGGCGTCGCCAGCATTAAGAGAACACTGGATAGGAAATCAGCAAAACATGGATATTACAGAGATTTCGACACTGGAGGCAGCCGAATTCAATAACGCGATCCTCAAACATGTCTGGGACACGCTCATCCATCCGACTAGACCACATTCCCTCAGCGCATTTTGAGGGTCGCGCGTTAAAATTCTACAAACACAGTTTTTTGCTGTTCCTTTTTGTAGTCCTCTGTTCCTTCGTTTCTTTCTTAGTGCCAGTTGAACTCACAGTCCCCACGTATCGCAGCGTCTGCCTATGTTTCCTCTCCCCGTAAGTTGGATTGGCACTGACAATTTCTGGGAGGTAAACCCACCCTTCAGCCTACTTGATGTGTCTCACCCCTTGGCAGAACAGGAACTGGCCTCTCCGGCACCGTATCAGGTTACTCTTTCCATATGACGTCCAGTACGACGTCTTGCACTTCATGCTACAGTATTTGCGGCGTCAATCAGTATAGCTACGCAGTGAACAATGAAGAAAGCCAGTGGATCTGGACTGGTCACTAGTGGAAAATAAAACTGGCAATGTTAAAACACGCTCTCTGGTGAAGCTAGGCTTGCAAAGCCACATGAAGAGCAATAGTGCGTTAACAGGAGTGTTATTGGCCATTGTGAATTTCGAAGAACTGGCGCATCATACACAGCGCCAAGTCCGACTAATGAACATGTACTCTGCCACAGACGGCTTCCCGATAAGAGAAAATATGGCGTTGGTTTTTTTTAGTTTATACGTAATTATATTGCGGGCACCATTCAGGATATTAACAGCATCAATGAAAGCGTCGCACGCGTCACCTTGAAATTAACCAAGAAATATCAACATAACGTGATTAACATTGTACAGGCAGGATTTATTATTTATTATTCAAAAGAAATAATACTACGAAAAAAGAAGAAGAAGAGCTTCTGATCCGTTGCTGTTATCGGGCGTGTCAGGTTTTTTACTCAAGTTTACTCGTATCGACGCTTCCGGGACGGATACAATGTTGAAAGCAATGACGGACGCTCCGCCCCCCTCTCCCGCCAAGACTAATGGTGTCATCCATTGGCGGATTCGGAGTGGCCGTCGAACTCTGCGCCGGAGCACACCACTCTGGCGGAGGGCAACCGAAGGGAATCTACCAATGGAACACACACGCTCCCGCTGGAGCAAATGGCAGGGTCAGAATGGAACGCGATGCGCGCGTCTCCCTTGTTGCATGAGTGGGCATGCTGGGCACAGCGACGCTAGGCTAGGCGCGACCGACGCGACCCGCGTCCGTTGGCGCACCCACAGTTGTCACCGTTCCCGGGCACGGGGCGCTTGCGACTTCCGGTCGAATCCGCCGCTTTTCGCGGGAGTAGAAAAAAGTTGCTCCGTGGAGTGGATCTCGCGACGGAGCTGCTCCGGATCTGCCAATGGAACACACTGGGAGCACTCTCAATCTGCCAATGGAACAGACTTGCTCCGCATGGAGCAGAAAAAAATGCGCCCACCTCCCCGAAGGGAATCGTGAGGAAATGCGAATGCATTTCGCGCGCTTCACTCCACTTATATATGGTGGTTGTGGTTCGAATAAGGAAAAGGCGCCTGATTTCTGCAGCCCGGTCGGGAGCAAGGCGCAGCGCACTTTTTTTTTTGCTTTTTCTTGTTTTTTTTAATTGTTTTTATTTATTTTTTAAATTTTTTTTTCATGTATAGCTCCGCCGAGCTCCGCCACAGTCCGCTTTTAGTTCACCCGCACGCTGCGAATTTTTATTGTTGAACAACGCACAGGAGAAATCTCCCACCGGCACCACCTTGGAGGTCAAGATTCATTGCCATATATACGGGGTGGCCAGTGAACGGTTGTGGAGCGCGAGCAGTCGGTTTTTTCAACCAAGAAACTCGCTAGCAGACGCTGCCTGTGTCGGCGTCGCGAGGCGAGAGAGGGAGAGGGGGGAGCGTAGGAGAGGAGAGAGAGAGGGGGGGGCGCGCATGCGCAGTGGGAGTGTGGACGCTGCGGGCAGAGATGCCTAGAGAAGAGAGGGGGGAGCGTAGGAGAGGAGAAGAGAGGGGTGGGACGCGCATGCGCAGTGGGGAGTGTGGACGGCGCGGGCAGGGATGCCTAGAGGGAGAGAGGGGGGAGCGTAGCAGGGGAGAGAGGAGGGGAGGCGCATGCGCAGTGAGGGGTGTGGTTGCCGCGGGGAGGAATGCCTAGAGGAGAGAGAGGAGGGGAAAGAGGAGGTTTTTTTATTTTTTATTTTTTTGAAAGGGTTTGCGCATGCGCAGTAAGGGTGGTCACCACGCACACCACCACCACCGGATTAAGCTTCGCCATAAGATGCTTCACATCTAACACCTGCCGGCGCACACCTCCTCAACCTATCCTCCTCCTCCTCCTCCGCGGACAACGCCAACGCCGGACGCCTGACATAGCCCGACTATGAAATGCATTCGCATTTAAAAGTGCTATCGGAAGTGTTCCGAATCTGCCAATGGATGACACCATAGGTGGTGACCTGCAAGCTCCAAATCCGATTGATGCGTCTGAGGATCTCAACGTGACTCCGCCAAGGTCATCGAGCTGCTCTGACGTGGGTGGCATGGTATCCGACGGTGGATATGTAAGGTCACAAACCACCGGTTCAAGAGGAAGGTTTGTAGGGCTTCGAGGTGTGTGATCTGAACTACTATGCGCCGTCCTCTCAGCAAACGTACACAATTGTCTACATCAGTGTCGCTGCTACAGGCAACCTGAATTCCCTGAATAGACGAGCTCTCACTGCCTATCTTGGCAGGTTAGCTCCAAGCAGAAATTAAGGGAGCTCCGTATTAATCCCTGAAAGAACATAAAAGAACTCGCTATCTATTTGTTACACGAACGACCCTCAACACATTGAAAGCTGTTACTGAGCTCGGCAGCATACCTGTGCGATCTTTAATTGTACATGGAAGCGGCAACATTGCTGGTGTGACTTCGGATGTGGATGTGGATACTGATGACAGCGATCTATTAACGTTGATGTCCTCGAATGCCCATATTACAGACATACACCTTCTTAGACGGTCGAGGTGCGTGAAGACAGTTTTTGAGAGAGACAACTTGTCATCGCATGTGAAAGTGGGCTACGTGCGGTATCGTGTCCGCCCCTATGTTCCTAGGCCATTACAGTGTTGCAAGTGTCAGAAACTTGGGCGCGTTAGCGCTGCGTTGTAAACACGCTGAAATATCCCCGCTGTAGTGGAGACCATGAT
>JALIZH010010721.1:0-107976 GCA_030522465.1 Rhipicephalus appendiculatus | reverse complement strand
TGGTGCTCTCGAGGCCCCGTTCGCTAGCTTGATATACACCAAAATTGGTATTGCGTGACGTGACTGTATGATGATCATAAAAGACAGGCGGTAACACGATAATAATGACATGCATGTCATGCACGCCATGGTTTTCGTGATACTGTCTTGATGCGCTTCCGGCCGTTTTGTTAACTGTATATGTGGCAATATTGCTATGGAATGACATGAGTTTGTGAGGAACATCAATGACAGGTCATGCATTGTATATACCAGGTTATATGATTCACTAGTATGGTATGTAAAAGATTGTACATCCATGCATGCATGAAAAACATGCGATCTACAGTGAACTAGATATGATGACATGAATGACTTCATTTGCCTCATATAATAATTAGGCGATGTATGCAGGTCTTTGCCCGTTCCTTTGCATTACGTTGATGCCCACATTGCATGGGATCAGCCGGATACTTTTATTAATAAATGTTGCCTCTCTATATACAAGGTGACTTAGGAGACGCGCGCCAAGTACAGGATGTCTTGATCTCGAGCAGCATCCGTGGGGACCTCGTGACCAACCTCAGCTAATTGTCGAGGGTGTCGCTGGCTATGGCTCTCTCACAAAGCTTGTTGGTGTGGTAAGTGTAGCGAGGTTTCAGTGACAATTTTCGGCAGCCTTGTACCATACTTTTGAAGCAAGGAGTTCTTTACGAAGTATTTTACACGCAGAACGGCTGCAGATGTATGTCTTCCCACCGAATCGCAAGACAATTTTTGCGCTCGATAAGTGCAATTCTCAATTAACGATAAGTGGTATCTCAATTAACGGTGCAAAGCACGGTTAATTGAGGAGAGTGCGAACGTAATCGGTAGAATCAATCGTCCGAAGTGATACGCGTCGAAAACGCTGGCGCCGAACAAGGTGCCGATTTTCACCTGCATGTGACAATTAAGCAAAGTTAGATTGAATGTAGGTAGCAATGGGCATTCTGGCTGTAATTTTCGGAGTGTATTAACAAGTTTCCGTAAACACTGGCATCTACACGACTTGGTAGAAGCTTCGTTCCGCCTTCGCCATATGTCCTAGAAGCCTCCTCGTACAGTCTAAATTATGCCCGGCATAAAACGCTACAAACAGCCGGGAAGCTACACGTTTTCGTCTAGTGTTCCGTCTACGCTTTGAAGTTTATCTTTGATCTGCTTAAAAGTGCATAACCATGTTGCACAATAACGAGCATTTTGCGAAGGCTACAAAACTTCCCCCTTGCTAATCAATATTTAAGGAATGTTCATCCCATTCATCTGACATATCTGGAATGAGAGCTTTACGCTTATGGGATAGGCCATTGATGCCTCTAAATTGGCTACGTTTTCAGCCTAATGATAGATAAATGCGTCAAAAGGCAGGAATCCTCAGTTGACTAGATTCACCCAAAGGGAACAATTAAGAACAATCGCATTTCAAAAGAACGAATGCTATGCAGCTCGTTTCAAGGCATTGACCTAATCAAATATTAGGCGATCCATGATCATGATGATAACTTTGATTACAACGACAATGATGATGATAATGATCATGATTTCCTTCTCATAGGGCGAGGGAATCATTAAGAATTGGGAAAATGCTGTCCTAACCCTTTGAGGGATATTGGGAGAAATCTGTCCCACTTTTTCTTCTTCGACAAAAACTCCTTCCGCTGCACATCGCCATCAGCGCTATGATTTTCTACTGCCGTGAGTAAAAAACTTCAGAGAAACTAAGAAAAATAATTTCACGCGTTTACAATATATGGTTTCGCTGATGCGTTGAGTTTAAGTTCGTTTTGTTCTGCAGAATGTTTTTCATGATTGTTTCATTGCGTGCAAGACAGCTAAAGTACTGGATTTATGGTATTTTCTCCTGTTCTGAATTGCGAAAGAAGTAGTTCTAGCTTAAATGTTTCGACTTTGTTTTGAAATTGGACCAGTATATCGGCCAATAACCGTGTCAAAGCGGACACGAACAATACAATGAAGAAGTTTTTCGCAAATCCTTACTACAAATCTGTCCCGCATAAATGCTTTGTAAGCTTTATGGGAACCATTGCGTCGAAAGTCACGCTGTCTGGTGAAGATGGTCCTGAAATTCCTTTTTGACCTTTTCTACGACTAAGGTTCCTGTGGCAATGAGACAAAAGGTAGCGGCTAAGACGTTGCTCCTGAAGTTGAGAGGATAAAGAAAAGAGTGACGAGATCGATCCTCTAGCAGTCAGGAAGTGAAAGAGAACACTTATATGCAAGATTTAAGAGAAAACCTAATACCTCAGACATGACCGCATGGAGTTCATAAATGCATTTACAGTATTCAGTGCATTTGGTGACACCACATTGATGAGGCTTCTCTTGATTCATAGCTACGATTTTTTTTTATGTGTGGAAATTCAGGCACAACTGAGGTGCTTGTCCTTGTCTACACCGACAGAAGAAACAGAAAGGAGCTCAAATGGTTGGTGCATGAAGCGGTCAGATAGAGCCGCAGGCACATCATAACAGGCGCAGGCACCCATTGTGTACCACGGTCGGAAGCGAGTTGCACCGGAGTTTTTTTTTTTTTTTTTCCACAATTCATGAAGTGCCCCTCTGTAACACTTACTTCGAGCCATTTTGTGCGAGAAATTTGGCGTAAGGATTGCAGCTTGGTGCGCTCGTGAGGCAATGCTACAGGTGCTGTTTCACTTTTTAAATGCACGCCATGGGTCAATGAGAGTCATAAGTCCCCCCTTGTTTCTCGAAAACTGATGGTCGCATTTTGGTGTAAATTGTTTGATACTATTTTCAAGTATGTTATCTGGATATTCCACAGACATCTTCCTTGCTATAAAAATATGGCTGAACCCACAAAGGGTTAAAGGATATTTGGAACAGTAACTAATGATCAAACAGACAAATGAACGCAAGAAAGGCGAATTTTGCACCAAGCCGCGCAAGGCTTGATACAGCGAAGTGGACGATTCTGAAGACTAATGCGGTTGCTTCTAGGTTGTTTTTAGGCCTTAGCTAGGTAATGATGGTCGTTTCCAGGGTGCTTCTAGATCATTGCTGGGCTTTATCTAGGTGATCCTAGGTTGTTTCTACGTTGATTGTCAGCGCAGAGGTTCGAGTTAAACCGCAGACAGTCATAGACAACAAACAGACGTCCAAACACCGGAGATAGAAACTTGCGCTGAAACCAAGCGTTCGCACCTCTCATGCAGTCACAGACACGAAACGGATGTCCAAACTACAGAGAAAAAAACACGCGCTGGAACCAAGCGTTGCCACATCTCATAGATCTGCGCTTTTAGAAAGTTCGCTGCGTATCGATGGTAGCGTGTCATCGGGAGTGCAAGGCACTCCCGACGACACGCTACCGCCGCATGCTCCGCAGATACCGGCTGCCCTGGTTTCGCGACTCCGAGCGAAAGAGAAAGCGCGCCAAGAGCGAGCCCCTTTTCTTGAACGGACCTTACTTCTTATTATAACAGCGCCATCTATCATCTTTAATCATCAATGTGTACTAAAAACCACTAACGCCATCTAGTGATATTATTTCCAAGGACATATACACACAACGCCATCTATTGAGCAATTCATAAACTAGAGGTGGCTACATACTATGTACTATAGCAAGTATGCATGCATACTTGCTATGCACTTACTACGTGGTGTTAAGGGAATACGCGCAGTAAGGTGTGTGCCGTTTGTAATAGGTGGCCGGCTTTAACTTTTTTGTTCACTGAACCGGGAGCGCGGGAACACACAACGGAAGCAGGAAGGATCACACAACACGAGCGCTCAACACGCCGAGATGAAGTACCAACTAGCCCACCTTTCGATCCTTCTGTTGGCCGGCTTTAAACTACGAAATCGTTATGATGGTCACATACTCTGACGCCCGATGGCAATGTACGCTTGTACCATGCAATATTATTGGGATATTACATTTTATATTGCGACGCCTATATAAAGGACGCTTGTGGTTGCGAAGCATGAAAGTTATTTTCACTGCATTTCCAAGCAGAAGGTGTGGCTGTGTGGTAGAACACCTGCTTGCCACGCAGACGGCCCGGGTTCGATCCTCATTCAGACCCGGAAATTTTTATTATTTATTTTATTTGCATCTTTCTCGATTTTTTCGGTAACGAACAAGATGATGATTTTTCGCTCACAACCAACGACGCCGACGCCGAAGCCGAAGCTGGAATTTCTGCGAAACGAGCTCTTTAACGCTATAGGAGACCAGCGATGGATAGGTGGCGCGCCGAAAAAGGGCACCTGGCAGCGAGTCGCGACACAACTCAGCCGCTCGCGCCCAGACGGCCGGCCGCAGTGTACCGCGGCGAGAGCACGCGCGTGCGCCGTTCCCCTGCTTGATTTTAGCACGAGCAGCCGTTCCGCCAGTAATACTGCACTGTGGCTCTTTAAAAAAAAAGAACTTTGTCCGAAGGTAACTATCACTGCAAATCACTGGAATACGGAGAGAAGCTGAGCAAAGCGGACTGTGCCTATATGCTTATGGCGTCGAAGAGACAGTGCGGTGCCATGATTGCGATTCCCTCGTCAACATTTTCTGGCTGCTCGATGGGACTCGTGTCATGCTAGTGCAGGCTGCACGCCTCTATTGATAAGTACGTGCTGCGTCGATATCCCGGTGCCCACTTCTGCAGTAAGAAAAATAGAGACAAGGAGTAGCGCCATCAATTTTTTTCTGGAGTGGTATGTATTCCCAATGCGGGGTATGTGTACACGCGGACGTTGATGAAGCAAACCACCGTGGTAGTATAGCACGTATAGTGTCACGCTGCTATACTCGAGGCCGTGGTATAGATTTCCGGCCACGGCGGTGGCATTTCGATGGGGGCCGAAATACAAAGAACACGCTTGTACCTAGATTTATGTGCACATTAAAGAACCCCAAGCGGTCAAAATTGATCCTGGTACCCACACTACGGCGTGCCTCATAATCATACCTTGTCTGGCACGTAAAACCCTAGCAATTATCGATGTTGATCAAACCCCTTTACTCTAAGGAGACACAGGCAAGCGGAAAAACTAAAACACTAGGTTAGGCGTATCAAACAAGTAAAACTCCAATGTCTGTTAGTTCTAATTAATATTGTGTTTAACAAAGAAACAACGAGCCCTTAAATTTACTTTTCTTCCCTTCATAGGTAAAAATCCAAGACATTTGACAATTCTCTAGCGAGGCATAAATTCCGATGTCACTTCGGCATGGCATCCAATGCAGATAGAAGCTTTCCGCATCGGCTGACTCCAGAAAGCTAAGCCTCGAGTAAACCGCTGCTTTATTCGTAACAAGACCCATGCCTGTAGCACAAATTAAGTTAAACAGAGGCATCACAACATCGAGTATCCATCGCGTGCGTATTTTTTATAACAGCTAGTTCAGCGGTTTGGGCGAGCGTGCCCCCCGCAAACATCTCGTAGACAAGGCAGCTTTCCTTCTATACGAAACTGTTTGCGAATAATGTAGACTACTTGCCCGCCGAATCCTTCAAGATAACGCGGCGGCATCAGAAGGAGGTTGGTGGTGGTGGTCAGATAAAAAAAAGTTGTTAGATATGCCACATGCTGCATAATATGCTAGTTTTATTTTGGACAAACTGCCGGTTAAATGCTGGTGTTCGGCCCTGGTTTTGACTGGTGGCCGTCTTGACTATCGTATAAATCGAGCAGACACGAACAATTCGGTTTAGAAACCAGCCCGACGCCACTAGACAGGAGAGCAAGAGCAGACCATACACCGCTCGGCCCGTCCGCTTGGATGCAACGCACCCGCCGTTTTTATTCATATGATTTGAAAGGAAAAATGTAGACGGATACGTCCTCGCTCATCTCTACATATTGTGGCACTTGACTACGCAACAGTACCGCCAGCGCCATTTGGTTTTGTTTCAGCGATGCGCGCCCGCACCGCCTCTATATAGGGAACCAGCGCTGGAGTTTTGGCGGTGCGGGCAGCGCCGCCCTGGTGGTCAAAGCGCGCACCTCTCAGCTGCTCCCGCAGACGAGAGCGGCCACTGGTCACTGGTAGAGGCGGTGCGGGCGCGCATCGCCGAAACAAAACCACATGGCGCTGGCGGTACTGTTGCGTATTCAAGTGCCACAATATGTAGAAATGAGCGAGGACGTATCCGTGTACATTTTTCCTTTTAAATCATATGAATAAAAACGGCGGCGGCGTTGCATCTAAGCGGACGGGCGAGCAGAGTATGGTCTGCTCTTGCTCTCCTGTCTAGTGGCGTCGGGCTGGTTTCTAAACCGAATTGTTCGTGTCCGCTAGATTTATGCGACAGTCAAGACGGCCACCAGTCGAAACCAGGGCCAAACAGCAGAATTTAACCGGCAGTTTGTCCAAAATAAAACTAGCATATTATGCAGCATGTGGCATATCTAACAATTTTTTTTTTTTTTATCGGACCACCACCACCAACCTCCTTCTGATGCCCCCGCGTAATCTTGAAGGATACGGCGGGCAGGTAGTCTACATTATTTGGAAACAGTTTCGTATAGAAGGAAAGCTGCCTTGTCTACGAGTTGTTTGCGGGGGGCACATTCGCCCAAGCCGCTGAACTATAGCTGTTATAAAAAATACGCACGCGATGGATACTCGATGTTGTGATGCCTCCGTTTAACTTAATTTGTGCTACAGACATGGATCTTGTTACGAATAAAGCAGCGGTTTACTCGAGGCTTAGCTTTCTGGAGTCAGCCGATGCGGAAAGCTTCTATCTGCATTGGATGCCGTGCCGAAGTGACATCGGAATTTATGCCTCGCTAGAGAATTGTCAAATGTCTTGGATTTTTACCTATGAACGGAAGAAAAGTAAATTTAAGGGCTCGTTTTTTCTTTGTTAAACACAATATTAATTAGAACTAACAGACATTGGATTTTTACTTGTTTAATACGCCTAACCTAGTGTTTTAGTATTTCCGCTTGCCTGTGTCTCCTTAGAATAAAGGGGTTTGATCAACATCGATAATTGCTAGGGTTTTACGTGCCAGACAATGTATGATTATGAGGCACGCCGTAGTGTGGGTACCAGGATCAATTTCGACCGCTTGGGGTTCTTTAATGCGCACATAAATCTAGATACACGCGTGGTCTTTGTATTTCGCCCCCCATCGAAATGCCACCGCCGTGGCCGGAAATCTATACCACGGCCTCGAGTATAGCAGCGTGACACCATACGTGCTATACTACCACGGTGGTTTGCTTCAGCAACGTCCGCGTGTACACATACCGCGCATTGGGAATACATACCACGCCAGAAAAAAATTGACGGCGCTACTCCTTGTCTCTATTTTTCTTACTGCAGAAGTGGGCCCCGGGATATCGACGCAGCACGTACTTATCAATAGAGGCGTGCAGCGTGCACTAGCCTGACACGAGTCCCATCGAGAAGCCAGAAAATGTTGACGAGGGAATCGCAATCACGGCACAGCACTGTCTCTTCGACGCGCTTTGCTGAGCTTCTCTCCGTTTTCCAGTGATTTGCAGTGAGAGTTACCTTCGGACAAAGTTCTTTTTTTTAAGAACCACAGTGCAGTATTACTGGCGGAACAGCTGCTCGTGCTAAAATCCAGCCGGGGAACGGCGCACGCGCGTGCTCTCGCCGCGGTACACTGCGGCCGGCCGTCTGGGCGCGAGCGGCTGAGTTGTGTCGCGACTCGCCGCCAGGGGCCCTTTTTCGGCGCGCCACCTATCCAGCGCTGGTCTCCTATACCAGTGGCCGCTCTCGTCTGCGGGAGCGGCTGAGAGGTGCGCGCTTTGACCACCAGGGCAGCGCTGCCCACACCGCCAAAACTCCAGCGCTGGCTCCCTATCGCGTTAACATTCGTTGCAGGCGTTCCTTGACCCTCGCGAGGCTGTTGGTTCGACAAAGTTCCCGCCTGAAGCAGACGATCCTCGTAAAGGAGCCGCGGCGGCTGCAGCGCGGTTGAGAGCAGTGTTGCCAAGTTAGTGGTTTTCCCGCTAAATTTAGCGGGTTTTTATTATGCTTAGCGGACGAAATTGTTGCATTGCGGGAGGCGGTATTTTGAGCGGTTTCGAAGCCTTGCTAGCATTTTTTTTCGGCGGTTTCTTTTTCTGCAAGGAACAAATGCCTGTGCCCGCATGACTTCCCTGAAGTGAATGTGAGTGCAGACACAAAAGTAAAGCAGTTTCCACCAAGGTCCAACAGAACGGCAATCTGCATTACATGCAGACTACTTGCAAAAGGATTATATGCAAAAAATCACTCCAGTAACGAAAAAGAAAATAATTTCGTAGAAAAGCCCTTCAGTGTCGACCTGCCAACGTACCCAGAAACAAATATTTCGATCTTCTCCGCCAGTGCAGCCACCATCAATATTTTTAAAAAATTATATATATATATATATATATATATATATATATATATATATATATATATATATATATATGGTAGTTTCCCGAGTGAAGGGCACCAGGGAGAGCTGTCGCGCGACTTCTTCGCGAACAAAGGCTTTGATTTCGGCTATTAGCGACACCTGGTCATGGCCGTTGGTCAGACTGGACAGTGATGCCAAGTCGTGTGCTGGAGGACGTCTTGTCAGGGCTCGCTGCTTCCGCAATTCATCGTAGCTCTGGCATAAGCTAATAACGTCGTTAACAGTGGTCGTGCTCTTCGCCAAGAGCATTTGAAAAGCGTCATCATCAATCCCTTTCATGATGTCCTTGATCTTTTCAGTTTCTGTCATATCAGCGTTCACGCGTCTGCACAGGTCGACAACATCTTCAATGCAGCTTGTGAACGTTTCACCCGTGTCTTGTGCACGTGTGCGCAAACGCTGCTCAGCTCGGAGTTTTCGGACGGCGGGTTGGTCGAATACTGCCGTAATTGACGTTTTGAACAGCGGCCACGTTCGGACGTCTCCCTCGTGGTTCCTGAACCAAAGGCTGGCCCACACCCGCGAGGTAGAACGACACGCGTGTTAACTTGTCCGCGTCCGTCCATTTGTTCAAAGCGCTCACCCGTTCGTATGTCGAGAGCCAATCTTCGACGTCGTTGTCGTCTGTGCCGCTGAAGATTGGAGGCTCCCGCTGGGGAACACTACCAGGGCAGGTGGCAGGTGCCGATGGAAGCGTCTGCTGGTCGGCGTCGGGCATAGCAGAAGGTAGCCGCCGAGAACGGAGATCCAGGATGGTAGAGGGAAGCTTGAGGGAACGGTACCCAGCACCTCCACCAAATATAAAGGAGATTTATTGAGCGTAGCGCTGGTAGCAATGCACCGGGCACAGTTCACTAGCTCGAGCCTCTGCTGCAAGCTCGATGTCGCTGCCTCTGTGCCGGAGTACTTCTTCTTCGTTACAATATATATATATATATATATATATATATATATATATATATATATATATATATATATATATATATACGTGATTTTGCTTATATTAGTTTGTTTACAACCTTGGTCTCAGTTGTACTTTTGCGCTATTTCGCTGTCTAAGTTTAAAGGGATACTGAACAAAAATTTGAAAAACTGACGAAAACATCGAAATTCTACTCGGAAGACGCCACTGTTCCGATAAACGGAGTTTATTTCACGTACTTTGGAACAGTTGGCTGTATTTTTGGTGGATTGTCAGTGCGCGGCGGCTGCAAGCGAGCGCGAGCCGTGACGTCAGATTCTCCCTGGCGCATGCCTGGTCCACGTGCTCCTGTCCTTCTCTTCCTTTTCTCCGCCTCTCCTTTCATTCCACTCTCTCCCTTCCACAAAAGCACTGGTGCCTTACCCCAGCCGGGAGCATTGTTCGCTCCCGTAGTGGTTCTGGGAAACGTGGTGCGAGCTGAGTGGGTTGAGACTCGAGAGACGCGGGCGGCGGCTGGCATTGGTGGGATGCCTGTTTCCGGCGAGTTTCACGTCACATCCTCTAGTTAACGGCACGGCCGCTAGACTCGGCGGTTTGTAAAAAACTAATTAAATTTATTACTTTCCTCTAGTTTCTGCCTGAAATGAAGGTTGTGTCCATCGATTTCAACACCAATCGTTCTATTTGGCTGGAAATCTTGGCGGCAAAAATTTTGTTCAGTATCCCTCTAACGAAATCACTGGTATTTAGGACAGATAGCTTCGAGTCAAAAGTTTTTTTTTTTTTGTTTACTGAATGTTTTTTTTTTTTAATCTGTGCGAGTTTGGCACAAATGTTGAATTTAGCGGTTTTTAGCGGGTTTTAAGGGTTCCTGTTGCGGGATTGTTACTTTTGAGTTGGCAACACTGGTTGAGGGCGGAGTCCCCACTCCGACGTCACACGCGAGAGGGCACCACTCCAATATCTCGAGGCGAAAAGTGGCAACTTCGCGCTCTGTTAGTAGACCCTCCTTGCCGCACACGACTGAACGGTTTGGCTGAGCTGTTCACAGCAGCGCCTGCTTTCGGCAGTATGTGTTTTTTCACCAAGCATGATTGGTGTATCAGTCCCCTAAAGGGATACTGAACAAAAATGGACAAAACTGATGAAAACATCGAAGTTCTACTCGGAAGACGCCACTGTTCCAATAAACAGTTTATTTCACGCATTTTTGACAGTTGGCTGTATTTTTGGTGGATTGTCAGCGCGCGGCGGTTGCACGCGAGCCGTGACGTCACATACTCCCAGGCGCATGCAAGGTGCACGTGCTCCTGGCCTTCTCTTCCTTTTCTCCGCCTGTCCTTTCATTCCACTCTCTCCCTTCCACAAAAGCGCTGATGCCTTACCCCAGCGGGGAGCATTGTTCGCAGCCGTAGAGGTTCTAGGAAACGTAGTGCGAGCTGAGCGGGTTGAGAGATGCGGGCTACGGCTGGCCATTGGTGGGATGCCCGTTTCCTGCGAGTCTCACGTCACACCCTCTAGTTCACGGCCCGGCCGCTAGACGCGGTGGTTCGTGAAAAACTCATTAAATTTATTTTTTTCCTTTAGTTTCTGCCATAAATGAAGGTTGCGTCCATCGATTTCAACACCCAATCTTTGAATTGGGCTGGAAATCTTGTTCAATATCCCTTTAAGTAAATTTGCCTACATCGCGCGACTGCGCATTCGAACCACCAACCCTTCGCTCCGGCCGCGCAAACGGCCAACAATTTGTAAATATCCATTAGAGTTGACGATGGTCACATCTCTGAGGTACTTTAGCTGCTCCAGCGTCGCGCGGGTTTCTTCACTAGAGAGAGAGAGGTTTATTCACAGAAAGGCAGAGAGGTCGGCTGAGCGACAGCATGCGCTAGCCTGCTACTCGACACCGGGGCAGTGGCGGATCCAAGGGGGGGGGGGGGGGCGATTGGGCGATCGCCCCCCCCCCAAAGCCACCGACCCCGCCCCCTTTCCCCAGGACCTTCTCGACAGGAATTTTTCGGCACGCGAAATTTTTTAGGCCATGCGCAGGGGCCTTGGCTGTTCGCGGCGACATGCACCCATCACTTGCCATCTGCTCGGCGCGAAGCTGGCTAACCCCCACCTTTTTGAAAGCGAGCTAAACACGCGTTCCATTATGCACCTTCAGACAGAACTGGAATGTGTTTCCTGCTTGAGCATGCCAACAATGTTATACACCTGGCACACGGGCAGGGGCATCCTCCTGAAAGTCGTTTATGAGCGGTGGCACAATACAAAGAAGCGTAGGCGTGCGCATGTGGGGGGGGGGGGGGGGGGGGCAAAGTCAGCCCCGTCGCTAGCGCCGCCATGGTGAATTCCGGCAGTGTCATTTGATTCGCCGATAGTGCGGTGCATTGTAGTCTGCACTATGGGCACCGTTGGGACTCGCGTGCGGCGGGACTCGACCACGGTGTAAGAAATTATCTTTCTTACACCGTGGTGCTAAGGGCAAGTGGGAGGGGGGGGAGGGGGGAGTCAATGACTTCGGAGAAGGCGGCTGCTGTCTCGAACCCCTGCAGGTGCTAACGGCGTCACGAAAGGGGTGTTCGTGATACCTCCGTAGTGTTCCATCGAACCCGTCCACGGCAGCATTCCTGGCTCGCTCTACCACGCCTGCAAGAACCCTCCAGGAAAATGCGGCGCTCTGTGCCTCTGTCCATGCGCAGATCCTTGGGGTACTGACAGGTTCATACACAGTGGTGCCTACCATAAGAGTTTTAGCAAGTTCCGGAAATACGCCACGTGTGTGTTGGTGGCCCAATAGGGAGCACGGCGCAGCGTCTTCGCCACGTACGGTGCGCAAATACGGTAAGGCAGTACGGTGGCGTTCCTTCTTTCCTTCTCGCTGTGCCTTTGCCGCTCCCCGTTCCAGTGACACTGCGTCCTTCGGCGTAGGTTGACAGGCAACAATCAGGCGTGACAACCCCACAGTAACTTTTGGGAAAGCTCTTGTGGTGTGGTGCCTTCCCTGGCAAAAGGTCGACGACCGGGAAGGGAGAAGCAGTACCGTCATACGGTAGCGTATTTCCGAAACTTGCTAAAGCTCTCTAATGAATTCCAGAGCCGGTCGTAACAGCGTCAACCAGCCGCCCGATATTTAAATCGTGTTCTCCCCAGCCGATTTAACGAGCGGAGTCTTTTCTCTCTCTCTTTTTTTTCCTTTTTTTCGGCGCTCATCTGAGAAACTGGAGCTGATCGCGGAGGCCACAAACAGCTATAAAGAACTTGGTGCGGTGCCGTGTGGCATCAGCGTAACTTCTCTCTCCAAATCGTGCTTCAGAGCATCAAAAGGGGTTTACTGCGAAGTACTTAACTGTCGCCGATATGTTAGTTGTATAAAACGCTTGTCACAAAAGGGAACTCGCATTTCAGGAAGACACCAGCGCGGCCACACAGCGTTTGGAAAGTGTTCTTTTTGTGTTTCCTTTCGCATTCCTTGTTTTGTTTTTTTCTTCTTTCTGCTTTTACTATGTTTGTAGTAAACAGAGACGCTTAATCTGGAAGAAAGCTCTCGTCTTCGTTTGTTGATGTGTTCCCCCTCTTGCTTCGCGCTATGCCACTTTAGCAAAACTGGAAACCACTAATCTACTACGTAGAAGCAAGGAAGGATCCTTCCTTTCTTTTTTTTTAGATACACCTGCCTCCTGCTCTGTTAGTAGTCCGTACTGCCATGGGTTATTCAATTTCATTCGTCGCACAGAATGCTCCAAAAGAGAGCAACGCAGGTCACCATCAGTGGCTACATGAAACAAAGAGATTATTCCGAAATATTCACAAAAAGGGGATCAGCTTTGTTGAGCTGAAGCGATCCAGACGAGGGGGCCTGCACTGTTCACACGCTCGGCCCTTTCTTGTACTACGTCTCCAGGTGCAGGGATCGGTCACCATGCGTCTGGATGACTTCGACGATGTCTGGGGTGACTTCGAGCATTCCAGTGCTTTGTTTCAGGAAGGGTCGTATGACTTCACGAGCTGCGAAGTAAAGAGAGGAGAATCTCCCGCTCCACGTCGCTTTGCACATTTCCAACGAAGGCTTTCTTCGATCATCCGAGGTAATAGGCGCGAAGACGACGACGGACAAGGAGAGAGAGACACACGCACACACACTCAGGCGCCACTTCCAACAATGTTTATGAAAGGCTTCTTGGTCGCCGCCAAGGTACCCTCTGATGAGTGGTTCTGAGGAAAGAGAAGAAGGCGCTTTTCTGTCTTCCAGGTGGGGACACGGCTAAACGCCTACCCTCCGAGCAGCTGTAAATAATGCGTGACCATTCTGCCCTCCCCCCTAGGCATCCGTGAATTTCATTCGTCGAAGAACGACACCATATGATGGAACGTAGAACCACAGGCAAACATTTGCCCTGCTGGTGAAACTACGCTATTTACCATCTGCAAGACGTTGCAAAAGGAGACAAACTTTTTTGCTGTTCCACGAGGAAATTTTTGTTGTTCCACGAGAAACAAAACATCAAACGGCGAAGGAGATACCTGCAGGAGGAAGAACTTTTACCAAGGTAGGCCTTGCGACCTAAGTCGATCATTACTGAATTTGTATCGTGTGAACCTGCTTCCGCAGTTTTTTAGATGAAGCTGTCTTGATACTGTTTGATACCAATGTATCAGTTGAACAAAACAAGAAGCAACGTGACATTAGCGGCTCGGTTTTCTCGGACGGTTTTTGTAACAATGATATCGAGCTCGTTCTAGCTGATTCGCCAAATATTTGAAACCGGCGATAGCAATTGCAGCAAGATCCCTAGTGTATTAATTTTCCATTTCCAGACGGCGTCAAATCCAATTTTCCATTTCCAGACGGCGTCAAAATCTATGAAGTCAATTTCGAGGTGGCGTCGCCACCCACATTCTCTTTTCATGCGTTTTCTCGCAGTAAGAGTGGTGTTTTCGCTGTAGTGAATTTGTAATTTACAAATGCGCGAAAAGTCGTTTTTCCTTGTGGTGTCCTAAGCGAAGGAGTGTGTCCAATGTATCTTCGCCTCCTCGCCCTCTTCCCTTCAGTTACTGCGGGTTGCGCAATACCCCCCCCCCCCCCCAACCGCCGCCCCCCCCCCCCAAAGGAGGTCCCTGGATCCGCCCCTGCACCGGGGGGAGGGGGAAAGGGGAAGAAAAAGAGTAATGGATGACGATGGTGAGTTAGAGAGATATGAGTATGTCAAATTGAGAAAACGTTATAGCCGTGCATCTAGTCCAGTTGCTCTTAAGAAGGCTATGACCGCTCTTACTACCACAGTTGCACTGTTAGTGTCAGGCCAAGGGCCCAACACAGTCTCATCAGTTAATGACCTATGGCGAAATCGTTCAGTACAAGAAATGAGTGTCTGTCGTTCACGTGCGTAAGCCGGGCAGCCACAAAATATGTGCTCGAGTGTTTCTGCCACTTCACAGTGCTCACAATTGGAAATGGTGTCACTGCACCATTGCTCTTGTGTAGGCCACACCAAGACGAATCCGGTGGATCATACTTGCTATGTGTCGCTTTAATTTAGGACGCATGCGGAACCTCATTTCCGGGTCCCATTTGTGTAATCGCCAGTGTCGTCGCTCCGGTTTGGTCCAGTGCTCATGCGTGAAGTTGCGCATTACGCAGCGAAGCTGAGCGTTCGTGTCAGGTCGTGAAAACGCAATGCGCACTTCAGGGGCACTGTTGAGGGCGCTTTTAGCTTCAGCGTCTGCCTCTTCGTTTCCCATCACGCCGCAGTGCGCAGGAATCCACTGGAAGGTGACAAGGTGGCCATTTGTTGAAGCAACGTGAAGTTCTGCAATTTCTATAGCCAAACTATAGTATGGACCTTGCCTCATTATGCAATCAATGGCTTGTAAAGCGGGTTTGGCATCGCAGAAAATCGTCCATACTCGACGGTTGCTCTCCAGAAATAAATCTTATTGCCTCCCGGATAGCAACAAGCTCGGCGGCAGTTGATGTGGTTTTGTGGTCTACCTTGAACCATCGAGCGATATCCATTTGCGGGATGACAAAGGCTGCAGCGGAGGTGCGTAGCGTGGTAGAACAATCGGTGTACACGTGCAGAGAATTGCCGTACGTTGTATAAATGTGATAGGGTCAGTTGTCTGAGGCCAATCGAAGAAAGGGACTTCTTCGTAATCCCAGGAATCGTAAGACTAACAGGTGGTTTAGAAATGACCCACGGAGCTGCAGTCTGGTTGTGTGGCGGGGAGTGCTGATAGCTAAGGTACAGGGGCTTTACTGATAGCGGGTGCTGCCTGTGTCGGGTCAACAATCGAAGATGAACTCTAAGCAGCTCGCAGAGCAGGTACACACCGATGGGACAAGCCCGAGCCTCCGCGATGGTTCCATTCGTTGACGTGCAGCGCGGTAGACCCAAGCATTTCCGCAATCCTTGAGCTTGAACGCTCTCTAGCGTGTTCACACAGCTAGGTCATATATTTGAGAGCACCGGCATGCTGTATTGTATGTATCTCATAAATAGAGATATGTACAATTGAAGTATTCTGATGGACCCCATCTTGCTCCCGCCACATTGCGAAGAACGAGAACAAAGTTCCTCAATTTTGATTTAAGTACAGCGACGTGTCTAGACCACGATAGATCCCTGTCTATGATAACCCCAAGAAACTTGTGGTGCGTTACTGCAGGTATCGCTGTTCCATTAATAAATATCGGGTATCTTGACATATGCTTGCGAGTGAATGCAAGCAACGCACATTTGTCAATTGAAAGAGCGAGACCCTGACGTCATAGATAGTTGACCGTGATCTTAACTGCACGTTGTAGTCGAGCACGCAGTTGCGGACGAGTAGCTCCGGATGCCCATATGCATATGTCATCCGCATATGCGCTGATCTTTATCGTGCTGGGAAGTTCTGCTGCTAGTCCAATCATCGTAACGTTGAAAAGAATCGGGCTGAGTACTCCCCCTTGGGGAACACCTCGGTGAATATTATATCGATCGGTGTCTCCGTCGCTTGTCGTCATGTAAATGGTACGGCCACTAAGATAACTAACGATCCAGGCGTACAGTCGTCCACGGATGTCTAAATCTTCTAGTGCGTCAAGGATTGCATAATGCAGCACATTATCGTAGGCGCCCTTAATGTCTAGGAAGACGGCCGCCACTAGTCTGCGTCGGCTTCTTTCCTCTTCAAAGCTGGCGATCAAGTCAACCACACCGTCAATGGCAGATCGGCCTCTTCTGAAGCCATTCATAAATGCAGGAAAGGAGTTACTGCACTCTAGCAGCCACTATAATCTTGACAGTACCATCTTTTCCATCACTTTCCCGACGCAGCTGGGTAATGCAGTTGGCCTGTAGGAGGAAAGTGCATGAGGACACTTGCCTGGTTTAAGCAACGCAATAATGCGACTGCATTTCCGAATTATAGCTGAGACTTTTCCCGATTCCCACGAGGTTTTATAGTGAGACAACAGGGTATGTCGTCCTTCTGTACAAAGATGGCGGAACGCAGCATACGTGATTCCGTCAGGTCCTGGGGCCGATGAGTGTCGGGAGGCAGAAATCGTAGCGTCAAGCTCATGCATTGTAAAACATGCATCAAGGCGCTCATCAGACGGTGGGGGGCGCAATGGTGGTAAGAGGCTCATTGGTGGTAAGAGCATCAGTGGTGGTCATGATGAGGCTACAGTAGTCACTGGCTACCTACACTTCTCTCCGACCTTGATGTAGAGCCACAACTCGAAATGGTTGACATTGTTGAGTAGTCTGCCGACTTCGTACCACCCGCCAGATCTTAGATAGAGGTTGCCTAGGGTCCAGAGATCCGCAGAATTTCCTCCACCGCTGCCTGTCAATCTTGTCAAGATGTCGAAGAACATGTCGTTGAGCTCGGCGACAGGCGGAAAGGTCAGCAGGTGACTTCGTTCTTCTGTGTCGTCGTTCTGCGCGGCGACGGATTGCACGAAGGGCCTCGTAATGGGAGTCGATTGCTAATCTCTGCATCGGTAGGTTAACCTGTCTGGCTGTGCCGCGCAGGGAAGAAGCAATGATGTCCTCTATACTGCGGATGGTACAGTCGTGTGCTGACAGCCGGTCTTGACAGATGCCTCGAACAGTGTCCAGTCTGTTTGACGGATGTAGCGTGTGGCTGAGCGGCGAAACCACTTAAAGGCCAACTGCAACGAAATTGTGCACACCTCAAAAAGACGATTTATAGGCAGTCCAGCTGAAGATAATGCTACCTGCCAAATTTCACCTTCGAAATGCAAGTGGTTACCTAAGAAAAAAGCTCGCCAACAACGCAATTTTTCATACCGAAACTAGAAAAAACGACGCCATTACAGCTCGCCGGAAGTGACGTAGTCTACAGCCCGATGACAGACCGACCGATGCAGGCAAATCGTCTGCTCTGCGCTCCGAACATGGCTCCGATGTATGCGCTTCGCGGCCGCGCCCCAGGGTTTTCTCTTCAGATGGTAACGAAGAAATTAACTATTCAAAAACATGCACAGGGAAGGAAACACGGATACATAGTAATAAAAGTTCGTTTAAGCGTTTGTCTAAATAACTGCTGCCCGCTTTGCGCCTACCATCTCGTCCTGCTGTCTTGGAGAACTCGCTGGTTTACAATAAATGATGCTGCTGGTTTACGCTTCGGGTATTCTCGCTTCGTTGATTGACTACGGATGGAAAGACGGCGTTGTTTTCGATACCGATGCTCGGTTTGGCACTCTCCCATGTCTAACGAAAACGTCCGTGCATTTCTGTAAACACTTGTGTGACTGCGCCCGAAGCTTTTGCATTAAACCACTAACGTAGCACAATATCGTTTTCTTAAAAAACGTTTACGTGCTTGAAATGCTTTGAACCGAGCACGACTACATTTCTATCGAACTTCACTGCTGTGACTACTCGCAACGAGAAGCGGGCCGATCAGCTTTTGGAGCTTTCATTACTCGCGCCTAGATGGCGCAGCTAGTCCAGCGCTTCGCGGGGCGTCGTTTATGTTCCAGTAGCCTACGGAACATATGTTCCAGTAGCCTACGGCTCCGCATTTTGCATTACAAAAGAATGCACATCTTCTGAATCAGCCGCTCGTAAAGGGGCGTCACGCAGAAAAGGAAGGGATGCGGCTGCAGGGAGTTCTGCTCACGAGCGGTGGTGAGCTGCAATTGACGTCATTTCCGTTTGTGTCCGATTTGCCCAGGCACACCGCTAGGGCTCCGCGTCGTCTGCTAGTTGACAATTAGAGCACCGATTATAAATGAAATACGCGATTGCAAGCTTTTTTCACTGCCGTTATCATTGCTTACCCAACATATACTACACATTCCGAGCCAATTCTGCGCAAGTCAGATTTCGTTGCAGTTGGCCTTTAAACTGAACATAGGTTGGAAGGTGATCACTGGCATAGGCGTGCGCACGAAGGGGGGCAGAGGGGGCGGCCGCCCCCCCTAGTCACCTAAGAAGGGGGGGGGGGCGCAAAGTCTGCCCCATACATTGACTTAATAGGGAAGGGGGTGCTGCGACAAGCCTTCGCCCCCCTCTGAAGGCGAATCCTGCGCACACCGATGATCATTGCCACGTGTCTCCAAATCCGTGCACCAACATGCAGAACACAGAAGGCTTCTGGACACAAAAGTGAGGTCGAGGCAGCTGCTGTAAGACGTGCCGCGAATAAATGTGGGTGACCCGTCGTTGAGCACACTTAGTCTATGATTGCACATAACGTTGGCCAAATCCCTGCCGCGACAATTCATTGCAGTGCTACCCCAGAGGGGATGATGCACATTGAAGTTTCCAATCACAATGTGTGGGCTTTGTGCACCTTGCAGAATGGTCCTCAGGTGGGAGCGGTCGATCTGCGCGCTTGCGTGTATGTATCCTCCTATTACTGAGAATGTCCGCCTTTTATGAGTTATAGTCAGGCTCACGTAATCGTTGCTAGCATGCGACGCGACGTCGTGCCTCAAGTACGTCAAATCACGGCGTATGTACAAACGAGAACTTTGCTCGCACGTTGATCACTGCGAGACCAAAGCTGGATATACCCAGAGATACGAAAAGTCGAATCCATGTTTGGCTCGCAGATAACGATAACTGGAAATTGGTATTTGAAAACCCATTGTCTGAAATCCGACAGACGGCCACGTAGACCTCGAGCATTCCATTGCATAACAAGCGACTGGCGCATGCGTTCTTTGAACATCAATGTCGCATTCGCTTATTGAAGAACCAGGAGAAGAGGCTCCAAAATCTCAAGTAGCTGCACAGCAGCCTTAGCAGCAGGGGTGTTGAGGCCGCCAAGGATCTTGCGCGTTGAACCCATCAAATTTTTAAGCATAGACTTGGCATCTGCATTATCCGTCTTTTTGTTTTCTTCATTGCGGGTAGGAGCACTATGCGACGAAGGCGTAGCCACGGCTCTTGATGGTAGTGAAGGCCACTGAGTCTCCAGCATGGTCAGAGCCAATGGCTGGTAGCCTTGCACTTGCGTGGACTGTAATGACGCTGTAGCATTTGTCTCATTTTTTTCTGGCCGGCAAAAGCAGGCGGAGGTGGTGAAGGCAAGGCTTTGTGTGTCGATTCTGCTACGCGATGAGCACTGCTGCTTCGCTTGCGTCGGAGTCGTGAACGATGTCTACGGCCAGTGGCGTAGCCAGGGGGTGGCACACCGGGCACGTGCCCCCCCCCCCCCCAAATTTTTTTTCGCCATGGCATACATTGCGAAAAATGGACATTTCAAGGAGGTGCCCTCCCCGAAATCAAGGAGGTGCCCCCCCCCCCCCCCCCCCCGAAAAAAATTTCTGGGCTACGCCCCTGTCTACGGCGCCGCACAGCCCTTGCAGCTTCTCTGTGAGTAGAGTGGTCTGAAACCATCTTCTTCAGAATCTTATTTCATTCCTCATTTTGGGTCATTCCTTTGACGTTGCATCGTGGGCGCCTGAGTAGTTTGGCGATTTGGCAGCAGCGTTGCAGTTCTCAGCATCGTGAAATCTACCACAATGTTTGCAGGTTACTGCAGCCTTGCAAACTGCACTGACGTGCCGGAATTTCAAACATTTATGACACTGCAGAGGCGTCGGTACGTAAGGGCGCATCGAATGCCTCACGTACCCAACCTTTAGATGTGTAGGCAACGTCTCCGACTGAAACACTTCTTTCACACATCGCGACCATCGAAAGCGATGGAAACCAAGCACGGAAGCCGACGATGACAGCAGTTTTTCGAGGCTAGAGTCTGTGATCGCTTCATCTACATCGTAGATGACTCCTCTTGTCGTTTCCCTGTCGTACGCAGAGAATGCGCGAAACGGAATATTTCCCAACTGAACAATCGCTTTCAGTGTGTCCAGTATGGTCTTCGTAGTGACCTCCACGGACAGGATGTTCTTTCGAGCATTTATGCGTATTTCTGCAACTTGGCCAGGGCCGACGAGCTCAAAGTACTCCGACAGGCTCTGCCTGTTCAGAGTTCAGGACGTCTGTCTTCGATGTCGGCACATACGAGATCGTGTACGACCGCATGCCACTCGCCTTTGTCTGTGCCTGTCGACCGGTCGGCGATGTCCTTCTGATCTTCCTCTTCAAGCGACGGCTTGATACGACGGTGAAGTCGTTGTCCGAAGCCATATCTTCTACGGAGGAGCCATCGGAAGTATCAATGTGGACCACGCTGGGGCCGAAGTGGTCGCTTGCGTCGGACGCACAATGATGTGGCCGTCCAGGGCCCAGTTGCTGGATGGGGTTTTGGTCTCCCATTCTAAGGGACGTCCTCGGAGTTCTTGTTTTTGATTGTAAAATCACGGCAAAATAATTAGAAAACTGAGAGATTGAAGCTGAAGCTGTTCTCTGCGACCACTTCCTCCACTATAACGACCTGCGAGATGGCGCGAAGGGCCTAGAGTGCCCATGGTGAAAGGGAACCGCTGCAGCTCCCAGTCTTTGTGACGCAGATCTTGGGCCATGTGAGCGTCTTTTCTCCTCAGCCTCTCATCCTCGTGCATATGCGATCAGAGCTCCAATTGCGCCTCGGTAGCAGTGAAACGCGCGGTGGCTCTGCTGCAAGCTCTTGCACACACGCCAGCAGCCTTCCGTGGCTTGAATACGATACATTTATGTCATCCACGTCTTTCAGCTAGACTTCGTTGGTTCGCTATATGCAGCACTAAAGCTGGGTGAGCCCGCCTGCACTTTTTATGAGCAACCACGGGCAGATAGATGCTAGGCAGTCAATACCTGCCACAATACTTTTGCCTGCTCTACGGGCGACTCATGCATGTAGTTGAAATTATTATTCACACACTCAGTATCTGCACACGTTTCACCCCTTGTTCGATGTTTGCCACCACCAAACCACAGACTATTTTACTGAGCTTCACATGATGGCCACAAAGCCAGCAAATCAGCATTGGGCAAGTGCACTGATAGTCATAATTTTGCTGTTGGCAGCGCGACCCGGACGGAGGACTAAAAGAGACGTACACACACAGGCGCTGACTGACAACTGGTTTTATTTCTTCACACATGTTACCGCATGTGAGAAGAAATAAAACCAGTTGTCAGTCAGCGCCTGTGTGTACGTCTCTTTTAGTCCTCAGTCCGGGTCGCGCTGCCTTACCGCATGTGTGAAGAAATAAAACCAGTTGTCAGTCAGCGCCTGTGTGTGTACGTCTCTTTTAGTCTTCAGTCCGGGTCGCGCTGCCTCACCGCATGTGTGAAGAAATAAAACCAGTTGTCAGTCAGCGCCTGTGTGTGTACGTCTCTTTTAGTCTTCAGTCCGGGTCGCGCTGCCTCACCGCATGTGTGAAGAAATAAAACCAGTTGTCAGTCAGCGCCTGTGTGTGTACGTCTCTTTTAGTCCTTCAGTCCGGGTCGCGCTGCCTCACCGCATGTTTGAAGAAATAAAACCAGTTGTCAGTCAGCGCCTGTGTGTGTACGTCTCTTTTAGTCCTCAGTCCGGGTCGCGCTGCCTTACCGCATGTGTGAAGAAATAAAACCAGTTGTCAGTCAGCGCCTGTGTGTGTACGTCTCTTTTAGTCTTCAGTCCGGGTCGCGTTGCCTCACCGCATGTGTGAAGAAATAAAACCAGTTGTCAGTCAGCGCCTGTGTGTGTACGTCTCTTTTAGTCCTCAGTCCGGGTCGCGCTGCCTTACCGCATGTGTGAAGAAATAAAACCAGTTGTCAGTCAGCGCCTGTGTGTGCACGTCTCTTTTAGTCCTCAGTCCGGGTCGCGCTGCCTTACCGCATGTGTGAAGAAATAAAACCAGTTGTCAGTCAGCGCCTGTGTGTGTACGTCTCTTTTAGTCTTCAGTCCGGGTCGCGCTGCCTCACCGCATGTGTGAAGAAATACAACCAGTTGTCAGTCAGCGCCTGTGTGTGTACGTCTCTTTTAGTCCTCAGTCCGGGTCGCACTGCCTTACCGCATGTGTGAAGAAATAAAACCAGTTGTCAGTAAGCGCCTGTGTGTGTACGTCTCTTTTAGCCCTCAGTCCGGGTCGCGCTGCCCACAGCAAAATTAAACTCGCCCAGCTCGCCGTTCTGATTCTGTATAGTCAAACTCCGCTACAATATGGAATATAACGAATTATCGGTTATAACAAAGTTATCGATGTATAAAGTCTTGGTATCAATAGAGTTGCTAATATGCATTTACAGAGTTTTCCGATCAGTGATGCCAATTTAGCGGACTTTCCGCTAAATCTGGCAAATTTCAGGGGTGCAACGGCCGCAATAGAATTTGGAGCAATTTTTGGAGCAGCAAAATGTTACTTTTGGAGCACTTAAGTCCAAATTTGGAGCAGGTTACAAGGAAAAAAACAACCATTTCTTATCATGAAAGACCAAATTTGGAGCAGTGTAAAAACGGCTTACATTAAAAAAAAAGGATGTACAAACCATTCAACATCACCTAAATCGTGCAGAGTGAACATGAGCACTGCTATTTCAATAAAAGTAGTATTTTGAACCACTCCACTGAACAAACAATGATAAAAGTCCACATCAGCATTTGCCGCACCTGTCATTTCCTTTGACAGACCCTGCGAATTCAAATGTGGATCTGCCAAGCTGGCGACCTTGAAATTCGGGGGGATTCGTAAAACTGAGAAGTAGGGGTGGCGAAAAAAAAAGAAAAACTAGAGCACAGTTTTTTTTTTTTTTTTAGGGCTGCAGAAGTGTCATATACTGCTCCAAATGATTCCCAGTAACTTTTTTAGGCGTCAGCGACCATACTCACAATTATGCGGCGTATACACGCATGACTAACTGAACAAAATGTGCTGTGTGCCGTGACTATACTCCGTGTCATACATCAGGTGCAACGCTGTGGAAGCTATGCAAGAAGTTCGGTCAGCAAAATGTATAACTCCGCGCGTCTAAAGCTGGCCTCCGCGATGGGCTCCAGCTGCGCGCTGACGGAACTAATCGCGGAGGCCACGACACGAAAAAAACAGAGACGCTCAGCGATCCTGAACAACCATATAAATAATGGGGTTTCTTTATTTCTGAGGCACAAAGGATCTAAATTTATTACTCAGTCTAAAAAGAAAAAAAAAACACATTACGGGTAGCAAAATCATAGAACTATTTCTTGGTGCGAGCGCATGTACTGCAAGAAGTCTCGCTAGCTTCCACAGCGTTGCACCTGATGTATGAAACGGAGTATAGTGCTGACAGCCCCTTCCAAATCTTAATACGCTTTTCCGCAGGGCACCGGTGTACTGCGGCGAAGGTGGCTTAAGCAGCGTTCTGCACGGGTTTGAACAAGGCCAGGAAATTTTCGAACACCGCTACAGCCCCCCCCCCCCCCCGCCCCCCATCCCTGTGTTTTTTTATTTCACGATGGGGTTAGGTTTAGGGCACAACTTCTCGGCTCGCTTGCAAGGCGCGTTCCACCAGATAAAGTAACAGCGGCGCTTGCCCGTTGGCCCGGCGACGGCACCGGATATCTAATGCCGGGACGACGCAACTTCAAGACAGAAAAATGTTTTATGTGCCGTTGCTATGGCAACCAACGTGGCGGCAACGCCGGTGTCCGCAGCACGTAGAGTTTGTTCGCGCGCGGAAAACGCGGCATACGCTTCCACCTTTAGTTGCTAACATGCCATAGCCGCGTTTGCTGACTAGGAAACTGATATTTCCCGCGAAGCGTTAGTGGCTACGGCAACGTATTTTTGTCTTGAACTTGCGTCGTCCCGCCGATAGGTATCCGCTGCGGTCAGCGGACCGATGGGTACGCGGCGTTACTACTTTATCTGGTCGACCGCGTCTCGCGAATGTCCTGACCTAACGAGTATATAGCTTACACCGTGGTTTAGGGTTAGGGTCTGCGCGCGTGGATTGATTGATGACAAACTGCAGGCAGCCAACATGGCCTCCATTTCTCGCTGAAATTAGCGCAACTGAGAAAATTTTGAGGCTGGTCGGGCATTTTGGCGCAGCGTGGCGCAATTTCCGCTAATTTCATGGTTTTGGCGCAGCTCGGCGCAAAAACGGGGAATCCGCCTTTTTCACGGTGCCACGACGCACGCGCCCTTCCCCTGGCGGGAAAGTCGCAAAACGATGTGGTAGGGCCTCCGTGCGCCTTCCGATCTCGGAGGCTGTTGTTCGGAAGAGCACGGTTATCTCGGATCACCCGGCGAAGCTCCGCCTCCCTACCAGAACGGCAGAGGCCAGCACACGAAAATGGAAGAGGCGGATTGTATCAATTTGGCGCAATTGGCGCAGCTGTTGCACCCCTGAGATTTTATTTGATTCTGACGGGAAAAAATTTGTCTAGCGGCTAGAGGATTTTTTGACGGGCCATTTTCATACATAGCGGATTTGTGGCGGATGCCTCACGCAGTGCACCGATTCAAAATCGTCGGAAGCATTGCCGAGAAACTTAGAATACCTAATCAGCGAAACGTACTACTGGTTGGCATGATCCCCTGCCCGGTAAGTTGCATACAAGAAGTTACACGGTCTGATGAATTGCGGCGATGAACCACTGAAAATTTTGCAAGAGTGCAGGACGCGGTGGCTATCCCTCGTCGAAATAGCTGTTTCAAGGATCGTAGGATCCGGTGGGCCGAATTGAAGATGCATTTGGAGATGGCGAGGCGCACTGAAAAGTACTACGTGGCCGAAGTGCTGTACGCTATGTACGAGAATCAGATCAATCTTGGGTACTTTCTTTTTTCGAGACCGATTCTGACAGATATTCAGAGGTTAACAAGGCATTCGAGGCGATAGATGTGGATCAAACAAAGCTGCCGAAAGACCTCATGACTTTGCTTTCAAGCTTGCTTCATAAAATCGTGATTCCGATTGAGAAGGTGGACGTTCAGATGTCCAGACGTGAGGACCACTTGAGCCCCAAGCCATATCTGGGCTACTCCTTTGAGACGTACGTTGACAGCATGAAGGCTGAGAAGACCGACGGGTTCTCTCTTGCAGATGAAGCTGTGATGCGAGAAAGATGCATAAGGTTTATTGCCACGCTAATTGATCAAATCAGGCAGCGACTTCTCTTCATCACAGTTCTCCAGAGGACATCACTTTTGTCGGTGTCGAAAACACTTTTTGTGTCATGAAGGAGCCATTGATCCATCTGCTGGAAAATGCCAGTGCCCCCGGAATCAACCGCAACGTTGAAAACCCAGTGGAGAAAAATCTTGCTGCTGCGCTGTGAAACATTGGAATTATGCTGCACCAACAAGGCCAACGCCTAACCTTAGTGAACATTTGTAACCTTAAGCCTCATCTATGATGAGGTTGATGACAACCGTAGCACTGAAGCCTCTAACATTCTAGTTTCACTCTTCGGAAGACTCTTTTATATGTTAGTTCAGCACTCATAGTTTTGGGAGAGCCTTTAAGAATGATAAAGGTTTTTATCATACGAAATTTCACTGTTTCTTTTTCATAAAATAAGTCTTAGCGGGAAATTTAGCGGATATGCTTTAGAATCTGGCGGATTTCTTATTGCTTTCTAGCCGATTTCTCACGCCCATCGATGGCAACACTGTTTCAGATATAACAAAGCCATTTTCGAGACACTACATTCATTACTATGAGGTTTGACTGTAGATGATGTGACATCATATTTGTACCTGGGAAAGTGGCACTCTCGTATCAGGAACTTGGTACTGTCTCACGTCGCTCCAATCAGAAACCTGCCCACTGCAACAGCGTGTGTCCTCTATCGAAGTTGCCAAGACAAATAAAATCTTGTTCTAGGCGCACAAACTAGAGCACTGCACGGGCCGCCTTTTTCCGGCCCGGGCCCGGCCCGGCCCGAAAGCGCCATGCTCAGGCCCGCCCGAGCCCGGCCCGGTGTTTTTAAATACGGCCCGTACCCGGCCCGGGCCCGAAAGGTTTGGGCCCGGCCCGACCCGGCCCGGCCCGGCCCATTTCAAAAAATTATTTTTTGAGCATAAACGAGGCGCTGTCCAATCTTCGCTTATAGTGAAGATACCAGCCACGCACAAGATAGTTCCTGGACAGTGTTGTGAGAACTTATGACAGTGTCACGATTTTCACTGGTACTGTTTACCATCGGTTAATTACGCCCGTAACACTTTTGCGAAAGAATTGCAGGGGGGATATATGAGGAGGCACAGCTGGCTGTCCATGCACGCAGCGCTAACCATGCAATGTTATTATTGCATTTCAAAGAACGACTACAACATACAGCGCCCACATAAAGTGGAAAAACAGCGGACATTTATAGTCGAGCTTACATTAATTGCTGACAAGCTGGGACTATTGAGTAAATAGAGCAGAACATATCCTGCAAACTTGGTTTATTGCGCAATGCAACGAGAGAGAGAAAAAAACGTGCTCTAATTACTCCTGGGAGGGTTCGCCAGGCTGGGTCGCTTGTTCCGACTAAAGGAGGAAGAAAGTACACCTTTCTTGCATAACTTGTCACTCTCCTTAAACTCGCCGTGTCCGAAAAGAAATCGTGACGCAGGGGAGTCCAATAGTAAGGTCATATTACGGTTACCTAAAAATCTGTAGCAGGGCCAATTGAATATTTTTCTTAATTTCCTTACATAAAATTAAAACGAATAAATCCATCAGTCAATGAAACGAACTTTTATTTCTCCCAAATATATATAAGAGGATGGTGGAGAAAGAGCCGCATAAACTATAGCTTAACAAACCTGAAACATGCAGCTCGCGAGCAAGTCGCACTTACGAGAACACATACGAATGCCTAGGTGCGTGTGCGTGTAGGCGCGGGATGCCTTCTAGCGCGGCCTTAGTAGAATATTCTTGATCTTTAACGAAGATACCCCCCATTCCCCCCTCAGACACCCGTAGGGTCCCGTACTTTGACTAACTCGATATAACGAAACAAATTTCGAGATCCGTCCCGATTTAACAAAACCTTTTTTTTTTTTTTTTTTTTTTTTTTTTTTTTTTTTTTTTTTTTTTGGAAAATGAGATAGAGAATTGATCATTCTTTGTCTATTTTTAGATAACGCCCCAAAAGTTATTCATTGCGAGCAAACGGCAACATCGTGGAACACCTTTGTCCAATTTAAACTGCGTGGCCATTGCTAACAAAACGCAAGCAAGCCAAGATCACCGACTTCTTTGCTGGGAAATAAATATGTTGTCACCTGTGGCCCTTATTGTTGAGGTAACAGAGAGAGAAGCAACTTTATTGAGAGAAGCAACTTTATTTTAAGCTAACAATTTTTGTTGCTTCATACACCCTGGAGGTGGCGGTCGTTTCCTAAGGCCGCTATTTCATTTTTCGCGCCTTTACGCTACGCAAATATGATGCCATGGTAGCTTTCCGGATGCCGCTACACCATATAATCGAATGTACCGAATTAAGTAACCGCGAAATGCCGTCTTCGGTTTGACGAAGTTTTCGATTTAACGAAGTAAATCGCGGCTCCCCTCAAATTCGTTAAATCGAGTTTTAACTGTATTTGTGTGTTGCAACAGAAAAGTCACTACAAAGCGCAAGATTAATACGAAAGCGCGCGTGGTAACGTACGGCACCTTAGCACTGCGTCATACAAAAGAGGCGCTCGGTAAGACAGCTGGTAAAGAAAGCAAAAATGCAAAAAGAAAGAAAAAAGTGTACAAGGCGCGAAACCAATACCCATTCACAGCAATTCAGTCGGACGTATTAAACCGAAATGAGGAAATTAGTGACCTGACGAAACACGACGACATTCTGTCTACAAACTTAAAATGAGTGTCCTGGACTTTCCTTTCGCACTGTACATCCGTGATAGTAAAGCTTTGCGACTGTAGCAGAGCGAAGAAAGCTTAAAAACTGCTAACTTACCTCAGAATCAATTCAAGTTATGTCATCGACTGATGAAGTAGCCCTAGCAACTCATGAGGCTATGAAATCAAGCCCAGTTGAAAAGCCGGTGGTGCCGATGAACAGTGTAATCGACGTCAATAACGCTCGGTGACGCTGAGGTTTTCTTAATGTAACGAGCAGTTCATTTACAGAATTGCAAAACTACACTCGGCACCGTGACTCTGGTTATCCACTTGGCCCCTTTTCAAATGTCGAGCCAGAGAGAGAGTGAGTTGATATTTCTGCAGGAATCACGTGACTCTCGTGAAGCGTGCGTGATTGGCTTCCGTGATGAAGACGCTGCCGTGTGCGCCGTACAGTCGTCAGCAAGCTTAACACGAACGCTCAGCGGGGTGTCCTGAAACAGTTTGATTGACGCTAGCGCCGCGCAGCTTTGGGTTCTGTTGCCGAGTTATGTTACGCATACATGCCGACATAATATCCAAGCATACCGAGGTATTATCTCGGCAACAGCTCCAAGCGCGTCGCGGCTGGCATCAGTCAAAGTAGTCCAGGTCACGCGTCGGAGCGTTCGTGTTAACCTTGCTGACGACTGTACATATCACGCGTTCGGCGTTCGGCGCCGCTGCAGCGCCGTGGCTCGCCAACAGAGACGGGCGCCGTGGTAGCGCGGCGCCTACGCCTCCTCTCTCTGTCTATCCTCGGTCTTTTACATTTCGTTGCGTTGGTTGCGTGTCTCGTAGTTTTGTGTTCGACCGAACATGCGTATCTTCGTAGTCGCGTTGACCGGTCTACAGAGTCACGAAGGCGGAAGCAGGCGCGGCGGGCATGCGAGCGTAGCTGCATACTCGAAATGTTTCCCATGATACCGATGGGCACATCTTATATGCACTAATCTGGGCAGTGCACCGTTGCTTCACTCTTGCCGCAGTGCTGCTCAGCTATACCATTTCTTTTGATACACGGTACCCAAGTACGTGTTTCACTCAATATAATGGCGGGAACATATACGAGACAATTTCCAGAAATTATATGTAACATACCGACGGAGGCAAAATGCGCGACGTCTTGTATTGTGCGATTTCAGTGCACGCTAATGCACTTCAGGTGGTCTAAATTACCCGGAGCCTTCCACTGCAGCGTCTCAGATAGCCTGAATAGGTTCGGGACGCTAAATGCCCAAAAACAACAAAGCCAAACAGCATTACGCGCCATTGCCGACAGTGTATGACAGTCGGGCCTGATACGGGCCTGACCCAGGCCCGGGCCCGGCCCGGGCCCGAATCTCATAGGCCCGAGCCCGGCCCGGGCCCGATCTAACAATTACTTACCCGGCCCGACCCGGCGCGCGGGCCGGGCCGGGCCCGGGCTTTCGGGCCGGCCCGGGCCCGTGCAGTGCTCTAGCACAAACTGGAAATCCAGCTGTGCACGTCTGCAGTTTGGTCGGCAGTGCAATGTCCATAGCCTACTATATAACCAACACTTTTTAAGCATGCTGCGTCCCTTTTTTTTAGGGCTCGTGTGCCAAGACAAAAGGAAATGAACATACCAATACTACAGCATCAAAGTCAACTCCTTTATTAAAAAAAAAAAAAGAGGGGGGCAATGTTTTACTGTCATGTATAAGTAACCACTGTATGCGAGAACAACAATAATACAAAAAAGAGAATCTATGAGAAAAAGACACAGACATCGCCAAATGTGGCCATCTGTACCATAAACTGGGAAGCCGTTTCTTTTAATGTCAGAAGACACTTTTTCGTTGCAGAGACCACATTACACGAGGTCGAACATTTACAAAGCACGCTAAAACAGAGCAGTAGGAGCCGTGCCTTTTCACCAAACCACTACACGAAGACTTTCTCCCCAACAGCCGCTTTGTAGATGGTTTCAAGGAGCAAGCCCGCGGGCAAACAAAGCCAGCACGGACAATCCCTAAGGTTGATAATTCACTGCCACTCGGCAGCGTCGTTTCAGACTTTATATATATTAGGCAAAACTGCACACCGTCGAGTGATGCCGCCTAGTACAGCTGAGACACGTGGCGGGATGCTGTTGTACGCGTCACACTGACGATGTTTTGACGTCTGTCAGGAGCCAGAGAGCAGTTAACAATGCAGTAACACAACATTGATTACATCGTCTGGAAGCCTTTCCTCCCTAAGTGTAAAGAGTGAGAGCGAGTGTGACTGCTACGGGTGGCATGAGTTCTGTGCTTTACATTCCCAAGCTCTCTGTACAAGGGGGGCAATAACTGCTGGTACTACCTGGCACATTGTCCCGACCCGTGCCTCACCGCAGCCATTGAAATGGGGCCCAAGAGCGCTGCCAGACATTTCAGTGACGCGGCAGGAAAAAAAAAAAGTGAGAGAGAAAAGAGACAGACAACACATGTCGATGACGAGCAATGCACCTCCCCCCCTTTGCAGGCCAGTGTTCTTCGAAAGAGAGTCTTCACAATAAAATGAGGGGAGGAGGCTGCAACCCCGCTCTCCCCCGTGCTTCGGTCGGAGCGCCCCGCCTCCGCGGGCCTCCTCGACAACGGGCGAAGAACCGCTCCTCCTCCTCCACCACCGGCAACAACCCGAACCCCCTCCTCCCCCCACACCACGAGTGTGCGAGGCAGAAGTTGACTTTGCGGCGACAGGTCCTCCTCAGCGGCCCCAGCCAAACTCCTTGGAGTCGTCCTCCGTTACGTCGCCGTAGCACCAGAGGTTCAGCTGCGCAAGCGGAGGGCACAGGCACAGTGAACACAAGCAAGCACTTAATTCGTTTAAACGGACAGTAAAAAGATGAGGTGGTAGAGGTTTATTTAAACGCACAACAAAAATTCATCTATGTAAAGGAGCTTCCAGGCCGTAAGAGGCATTGCGTAAGGGTGTGGAGCAACAAAATGTTATAAATTTACAATTTGTAAACCAACCAAAGAGGCAAGAAGATATGCACTTTGGACCCCGACAGCCGATTATACTACAATAAAATTTGACACACTAAAATATGGACTGTACCTACAGAATGAGCGCAACATGACTATTGCAAAACATTAACAAAAAATGCAAAGAAAAGAACAATGCATAATAATTAGGGTATGTAGAATTATTTTAACCCTTAGTGTGACAGTGGGACACATACGTCTCACTTTTCCGCCTGCAGAAAAAGTTTTCTTCCACATCACCCTGTTGAAATTAGTGCAACGCAAGTTGCTCATATCTTACCCAAGTCTTCATAATGTAGAGAAAAGTTCTTCTACCATGCTTTCGAAGGGCAGATATAGTGTTAAAATGGCATTGAATATTGGTAATTTTTTTTTGTGATCGCTTCTGAATTTTCCTCTTCTTCAGAGAAATAGAACCTACCAAGCAAAATGCCAAATAATTTCATCTTTTTCTGGTTTTTCAGAGAGGTGATTCTAGCTTCCAGTCATCACATTTTTTCTTCTTTTTTTTTTTTAATTTGCGCAATAACTTGACCAATAAATGCATTGGAACAATTCCCTGTGAAATTGCCCCGCTCAATCCTCCACGCAATTGCGGATATTAGTGCATGGAAATGTTTTTCTTGTTATCATATACCTCTTGAAAAGGTGGCACATATTCAGGGACAACAGCTGTACTCAACAATTTCGACAGCAAAAGCAAGGACAGCCAAACAGACAAGAAAAAAAAAAAAATTGGTTGGTGCATGCGGTGAAGTAAGCTTTACAGGGACAGACCACAGCGCTATGAAGGCTCACAACAGGCGCAACTGCAGGTGGTGTTCTGCTGAAATGAGGTCTGCACAACTTTCCTCTCCACATCTTGGGAAGTGAGAAGTGCTACTCTGTGCCACTTGTCTTTGGCCGTTTTATCCCAAATACTCGTTGATGCAGCCACGAGATGGTGCCTTCATGAGACAGAGGGACAGGGTTTTTTCAATTTTTGAAAACACTCTCACGAGTTAGTGGGACATATATGTCCCACTTTTTTTTTCAGTAAACTACTGGCTTGATTTTGATTAAATTTGTTTCATACTACACTCAAACCTCTTTATAACAAAGTTGCGTCTTACACGAAAATAAGTTCGTTATATCCGAAAATTCGTTATAAAGGTATAATTTTAACACTATACCTGTTACAAGAGTATTCTTCCTTTACTTCGTTATAACCGATATTTCGTTATATCCGGGTTCGTTATATCGAGGTTTGAGTGTATTTCTTTGTAGTTCATATCAGTATACCACAGCTGAATTTTATATCATCATGTCAAAAATACAGGCAAACCTACAAAGGGTTAACAAATGCATTGTTAGAAGGTGCCTGAGATTTTCTTGGTCCCTTTCAAAAGCTATATAATAGCATTAGGTGCTGACTATCAACTGAAAGGTTGCACTGTATGGTAAAATTCAGTTACCTACACCCAAACACACAGCTCCAGTGAGTTAAGTGAGTTAAATGGGCTTGACGATAATCGCTGCCAGCCAGTGTGGTAACAGACCGGAAACCACGGCAGATAGCTTGTTGTAGTGAATTTTTACGGGGACCACTCACCAGTGATAGGTTGTGAGATAATCTGCACAAGCTCAATTGGTGGCCAGTGATGCAGCCACCCGAACGGCAACAACCATGAGTGCATGTGGGATGTTCATCTGCTTGCTTCAGCTTGCATGTAGGCAGAAAACTAATAATAATAATATCTGGGGTTTTACGTCCCAAAACCATGATATGAGAATGAGAGACGCCGTAGTGGAGGGCTCCGGAAATTTTGACCATCTGGTGTTCTTTCGTGGGCTGTGTGAATCTGTGTGTATGGGTGTGAACACGTATCTGACAGTCTGGCTGCCTTTCAGTGCATAATTGGCCTGCATATTCAACTATGAATGCTTTCCAGATGCACAGCTTTTGCTGTTGTCTCTGTCCGCATAGCGATAATGGTTTCAGTCCTCCCTGCCGACCTCAGCGAACCTTGTCCCAGTAGAGATACTGCACCATGGGAATGCTGGGAGCATCAAGGCAACCACAGCCCCTAAATGATCCGCTGAATATAAAGACATTCGAAAAATCAAATATGGCCAATATTTCCATGCGTATGATTCAATTCGTATATTGTAGTATTCACACATGCACCTGTCAGGGGTACTGACCCAAAAATTTTTGTCTAAAGTGTTTTTGCTGCAAAATGTTGCTGCAAACAAAGGCGGGTTACATGTCGCAAAACAGCATGTCTACAGTCCCATCTCGTTATAGTGCACCTCCGATAAACGATTATAGCGAATTTCAGAATAACACATCGAATTGTATCGCCCTTGAATCTCCACAACACTTCAAAATAACGAATTGCGAATTTAAAAAGTAACTCGCGGCAGTGTAAACAATGCCCAGCTCCATACGTACCACTATCGCCATCATCAGAATGCCCGCTTATTTCTCCATGTGCCTGTTCTACCTATTTAAAATGTGCGACAGTCCTATCACCATCGCCATCGCCCGTACTTTTTTGCGTCAGGCTTCGCCGCGTTGCCTTTGTTTTGTCGGACAGCTCTGCTTGCACGCTTTAATTTAGCTTGGTGGTTGTGTGTTCACGGCGAGCTCCAAAAGCAGCACAAGAGGAATGCAGCGACAGTGAAAAATGTGATGCGGGCGACCTATAGGATGAAGTTGCCGAAGACTCCCTCCCCGTAAATGCTTCACTGACATCTCAATGCTACGCACAGAGTAACGACCGGCTGAGCTGATGACCAATAAGATCTAATGAGAGTACCATTTGTCGTGATAAGGAAATGGTGATGAGGACGACGAGAGTGAAGACGATGTTGACACAGCGTGTGTGCACCAACGTGAAGATTGGTATCTAACGTCTATGTTTCGAAGTGCATAAGAAGGATGCGCACTCTGAAGAGTTCGTCTTGCAGCAGTTGAGCCGCACCCATCAGGCAAAGATCAGGCCCTTCTTCAAATACAGTCACCGACCGTTTATTCAGACATCGGACACCTTCGCGGCACCGCCACTCGTCCCATTGAAGTACAGTAACACCTCGTTAACTCGAACTCGCATATCTCGAAAAATCGGCTAAGTCGAAATTTTCTGCGGCATCGAACCTTTTCCTATACGTCTCATGTATTTGTTGCCCTTTATCTCGAAGTATTTTTGGGTCCGACTGCGGATATCTCGAAATCTTGACTGGGAGTGGAACGAGAATTCTGCCGCCGGACCATTTCATAATACTATTCGCGCGATGCTGCCGCGCCTAAAGTCCGTCGATTATTTTTTTCTTATTTAGCCACGCCCGCCACTACGTCGAGGCTTTCCGCGATCGTGAAGTCGGAACCTAGCGACATATGAATTTTGTCAAGCAACCCTGTGGCAAGTCATGTGGCAACGATCATCATCATCAGTATGTACATGCGCGGAACAGGCCCTCTGCCCATGCTTGGCGCAGTTTGTGTCGTTCACTTTGTGCAGTTCTCGTGAATTTTGTGATCTCCATTCAAACTGTGCAACGCGCGGTACGGATTTTTCGCTGACTGTGAGGAGTGGCAACTAACCCCCGTATTCTAGAACCGCCCTTCACTCAACGCTCCACCTTGACTTGAGAAAGCCGATAGGAGCGATGTCTCTAGGCGGAACGAGTCACTGCATATCAGCGATAATATGCAGCAATTCTTGAGAAGCGCGGCGTTCATTTTCAGTCGAGCAGCGGCGCTTTGTTCAATTCAGTCAAGTGAAGGACGAAATTCAAGTCGAGGCTTGTTTGAGAATACAGGGGTAAGCGTGAGTGCGGCGAGCACGGCGTCGCTAAAGCAGTGCAAGTCGCCGAAATCGTTCAAACGGCCACTAACGTAGGGGACGGTGGAGGCGACGGCGACGACGAACCACCTCGAGAGGTGCCGACATCTGCCGAAACGAGGAATTTGCTGCGCTTGCTTCGAAATAAGGTCGAGTGCAGCGACGGGGAAGATCGGGCTAATGTGATGCGTCAAGCAGCTGGAGGACGCCTTCCTAGGCCCGAGTACGACCGCAAAGCAGACGAGCATTAGGCAGTTCTTCTATGCTAAATAAAATGGCAGTGCTGCAAAACCCAGCCGGTTACCGTCTCTTGTATGTTTTTTTTCTCTTTTAAACATTTACGAGAAGAAAGTTTAGAAGCTGCTGCTGAATAGCCGGTAAGTAGTAGTGATTTTTCTGAAAAGCGCTCGATTTTTCCCGGCGATTTGCGCAACTTTGCTTATCTCGAAAATCCGCTTATCTCGAAATTTTTCCCTGGTTTTTACAACTTCGAGTTAACGAGGTATTACTGTAATGTGAACTCACGACCGAAAATTTGGATGCCTCACGGTGTGCCGTTCAACTTTTCGGACTCCGGACGGCTGATCAAGTGCGGCGTCAAACGCCATGACCATCTGTCCACAATGTTTACGATATTATCGCTATGTTGCCAGCACTGAAAGGTTACACGGTTGCACCTGCTATGGCAAGAGATCATGCCAGTGTAAAAGTCAATGCAGAAATTACAATTGTCGATCTCAAAGGCTACCGTATTTACTCGAATCTAGGCCGCCCTCGATTGCAGGCCGACCCCCGAAATTCGCAAGGCCAGGAAAAAAAAAAAAGTTTACCTCAAATGCAGGCCGAATGAAAGAAACGCCATTTCATCGGCAGAAAATCCAGCATTTTTATTGCATAAGCGCACACTCCGTAGCGCACATTCTTTTCGTGCACGCCGAACTCGTGCTGCGCTTTCAGGTTAGAAGTTTTCTCCGCGTGCAAAACGACGCTGCAGTGGCACCACTTGATTGGTGCCATCGCTTTCAAAACCACATGTGGTGCAAGCGTTTCGCGAGCACGTGGTTAAGGCGCGACACTTGCAGAACTCTACCAATGCGACTGCACTAAACTTCGGAAAACGGCGAACTCTGTGCCGCGCGCCCGTTGACTGCGCCCGCGCAGGCCCGCGCCTGTCGCGCACGCGAGAGGCGGAGAGGAACGGGTGTCAAAAGGCACGGTTATCACCGGCGCCGCTCCGCTATGCCGCAATCACGTATGACACGATCCACCTTCGCCGGCGTGAAATCTTGCCGGCTCGACAACACTCGCTGCGTGAACGTATATGACTGCAAGATTTCGGAACAATGGACAGTACGAAGCAGACAACGCGGTTCGCCTGTGTAGCCATGGGGACCACCACTCCGCCGCTGAGCGACCACGTCGCCGTGCAACGCTACCGCAGGATGTCGCGAAAATGCCTCGGACGCGCATGCAGACCCGCCTGCACACGGCAGCCCGAGATGGGCACATGGCGTGCCGTCATGCCGCTAGCGGGGCCGGGCCTTTACGTACTGTCGGCCGCAAAAGTTTGCGGAATCTGCAGCGCGTGGCGGAGCGGAGCCAGCGGAGCGACGAAAAACTGCATCGCTGCGTCACCTACCGTGACGCGGCGGGTGTTGAGAATATCCGCCGCGGCCTCTGCGATAAGATCCGGCAAAGGCGCGTTATCTAAACGCGCCGTCGTTAATCGCTGAGGCCGATAGCCTCGAAAACCGTCACGGTAGGTGACGCAGCGCTGCAGTTTTACGTCGCTCCGACACACGCTGCAGATCCCGTAAAATTTTGCGGCCGACAGTATGTCGGCTGCGGTCAAACCATGGTACTCGAATCTAAGCCGACCCCCCCCACTTTCGCACATTCCCTTTTTTGAAAAAAAAACATCGGCCTAGATTCGAGTAAATACGGTATGTGTTTTGGCTACACATAATGGCTGTTTTTCGGTTTTAGCCAGCCGAGTATCCATTTAATGGCTACCACGGCCAAACCACAAGCAGAGCCAAGCCCCGCTCGGAGTCAGTTCGGCGTGGCGTTCGAAATGGCCGCGCGTATGAAATGGACAACGAAAGGAAAGAACCACAAGCGCTGCAGCACAAACTAGCCTGACGTCATTCCCTTCTGACGTTTCAGATTTTGCTTGTCAGTTGTTTCTGCGGCTAGACCCGATATGCGCCTAGCTCTCTTGTTTGTTGCTCGACATGCGAGGCCTGATCTACTGAAATTAGGCTTGTGCGAATATTCGAACGCGTCGAATATTCGAACGAATAGTGCAGTATTCGAATTTGCTTCGATTCGAATTTAAATTATTGAAAATTTCGAAGTATTCGAAACGAACGAATAGATGCACATTAATCCGCATGTAATCCCCTGTAAAGGTAGTTTCACTGCAGCGGAGAGGTGCTAAGCCGCGAAAGCACCTTTCCAGGGATATAAAAGTCCGTATGTAACCCCCCTGTAAAGGTGATTTCACTGCAGTGGAGGAGTGCTAAGCCGTGAAAACACATATCAAGGGGAAATCCGCACTGCCACGAAGCCCCACTTCACGGTTAAATGAAGAGATTATCCTCACATAGATTCATTTTTTAAGTTTAAAAGCTTGTTATACCGGCTTATATGCTCTAGGTATAGTAAATTTTCAAACGTTACATATTTTACAGGTTATCACTAGCATTCTACTGAAAGTCAAATCCTGCTACTATTCAAAGTTGTTTCCACTTCCCTTGAAGCAGTGGCCTATTGAAGAGGCTATAGCACCCCCCACCTTTATTTTTTTTTATTCGCGCGTCTATTCTCTTGTTCGCTTTCCTTTTCCATCTTTCTTTTCCCTTTCCCCCTCCCCTTAGTGCAGGGTAGCAAACCAGATGCTACACTTCTGGTTGACCTCCCTGCCTTTCTTTTTATTCTCTCTCTCTCTTGAAGCAACAAAATGGCATTTGCACAGACCTTGTAACAATTTTTTTTAATATTGTGCAGGTTAGTTAGGTGATGACAAATACGCCCATTTTTCTTTGTAATATGTGATATATACTATTCGAATTCGATTCGAAATTATTCGACCAAAATAACTATTCGCTTCGAATTCGCTTCGAGCCTAAAATTCACTATTCGCACAGGCCTAACTGAAATGGCTCTCATGCCACCCGTTCCATCTGCGCCGTCGGTACTAACAAAGAAATGTTATTGGCCCTTGGGCCAATAAAGGTGCTTTTTTTTCTGGTGACTCTTTTTTTTGGACTCTTGATTATTCGGACTTTTCGGTGGTCTCCACCAAGTCCAAATAAGTGGTCGGCAACTGTTAACTTCCACTCGTTCCGTAATACTTCGTGTTTGTTTTTTTGGCGCTTATTGGAGAATAACGCGATTGCGGATGTGTACCCAGCAAAGGTAGGCGACTCATTTGGTTGCATTTAAAATTTTAGTGCGATTTTAAAAATTTCACTACAATTTTTCAAAATAACAAACGATTTTTAGCGGTCCTTTGAGATTCGCTGTATATCGAGATTTGACTGTATTCGTTGCATTCAAATGCAGTGGACTGATAAAATGGAACATGAAGAGACAAGGAAAATATGTTCCGTTTAACAGGGGTTCTGTTTACTGATAGAGGAAAAGGGGCGAGGATTTCCATTTACTTCAAGATTACAGGAATTACGGTTTTGAATGAAAGCGAATTCGATTACTATCATATTCATTGAAATATTTTACGCCCTCAAATATTCAGCAGCCCGAGTAGTAAGGAGAGAGAATGACTGACCCGCTTGGCCTTAGCCGAGTCCCTGGCCGCCACGTAGTCCTGGAGCAACTCCTGGAGGTGCCGGTCACGGCGCTCCTCCAGCAACACCCAGCCCTCCTGCAGCAGGGTCTTGCCAATGTCGGTGCCCGACGGGGTGAGCAGCGTGACAAACTCCTGGCCACCCACACGGTACTCCACATTGAGCTGCAGCTGCGGCTCACCCGACACTTCCTCCTGGAATGCCTGCACGGCATCCTGCGCCTGCTCGGGCTGAGAAAAAATAAGCAAAAAGAAAACGGAGACCGTTCACTAATGCCACCTAGGCAGGCACATAGCGGTTTGGTGCATAGTGGTTGTGGCAAACAGTACTTCCATTTTCAATTCATCTGCAGTGAGCGCGCATGTGCCATCTAAACCTACGTCGTTCGTTGCTGTTGGTGATCGCATCTTCCGCGGTTTCGTCCGCCGCGGTTGCCGCAACCAGCATCGCTTTTACTCGGTAATCATTTGATGCGCATGTATTTTAGGAGTTTCGTCGTCACCGTACTCGATCGCGTTGATAGCGACCGTGGTTTCGTTCACAGCTGTTGTGGCAAGCACTGTGAACCGAATTCCATTGTGTTCCATGGGCCAAAACTCGGATGTTCCGCACACTTTTTTCGCAGTGCGACGGGTGATACAAACTTTGTTGCCGAAACTGTCGAGCGAGAGCCAAGAGCAGTGTGCTCCGGAAACTTCAGAAGTACACGTGTGGCGAGCGCACACAATCAGAACTGTGCTAATCGTTTGCCACAACCGCTATGGACGAAACCGCGGATGCTATCAATGCAGCCGCACACAGCAATGGTGCAACTTGAAAAATACATGCGCATCCAACAGTAAAAGCGATACTCCTGGCTGTAAACCGGGCGGAAAAAAACACAGAAGATGTGATCATAGATTGTAACTACGTATTTCTGAAGGCATGTGTGCAGCTCGCATGCTCAGATTGAGGGGAGAACAATCATATGCTGCAACCGCAACGCATGAAAACGTGGCTGACGCGATCATGTATGGTGACGATAAAACTGACGAACTCCGAAAGTGCACTCGCATCCAACGCTCACTGTGTCACAGTGATGCTGCTTTCTGCAGTGACTGCGGACAAAACAGCAGCAGATGCAATCACAGATAGCAACAAATGATGTACTTTTAAAGGCATGTGCACGGCTAGTGTACACGTATTGAAAAACGAAACTACAATTTGCTGCAGCCGCTGCACATGAAACCGCGGTCGCTATCGACGCGATCATCAACAGCGACTACACAGCTCTGAACGTACGCATCAAATGTAGATTAGATGCTATAATGTCATAAAGCACGAAGCGCTTTGACATTCTTGTCGTTCTTCGCTTATGACAACAGTGGAGCGAACTTTGGCACTTAGTTTTCAGTTGGCCTCATGTGAAGCTTTGACGTGCGTGTTTGTGGCAGCCAGCTGCACCATAACGTATTGGTCTGTTAGTCTGTGTCCAAAAACATATGCAAGAGTTTATTTGATGGAAATAAATGTTCTGTGTGTATGTCGTTGTTTGAAAACAGATTTTGCTTGTTTTCTGATTATAGTCTACTCCCGATAATTCGAAGTCGCTTAATTGGAATTTTCGTTTAATTAGAAGTCAACAAGTGGTCCCGTCAGTTTTGCATGCAGCCCTATAGGAAAAAAGTTAAACGCCCGTAATCTTGGTTAATTGGAAGTTATTTTTCAGTCGAGAGCCATGACGCGACCGTAATTTTTCAATAAAATGGGGAATTTTTCAAGTGCCAAAACAGCTGTCAGACTGCGCTGTTGTCCTCACCATCGTAACTGTCTGCAGCTCACAGTTGTCACCATTGCCACTGCCCACAGCACCACAGCTCATGAAGCGGCAATGTTGTATAGTCAACGCCGGGGCATTCGCATTGATTGCATCGACTAACTAGGTCTTTCTTTGTGGTTTGTCGAGTGCTTCCCGCGCTGGGTTGATTCCGCACGTGTTTCCATGTATGATATGGAGAGTTGTGGTGGTGAAGTTAAATAATGGTAACTCGCGGCCCCTACCGAACGCTTGACCTGGCGACGAAAATCGAAGTTTTGAAAGAAGTTGACCGGGGAGGCACCGCCAAGCAAGACATCGCACGAAAGTACAACATTAAGCCTAACAGGCTCCCAAAATTTCATCAAGTGCAAACAGGTGAACTCAACGACGGTAGTTTTAGCACCGCTCTTGGTGACGTCCGTTTTGAAGAATTCGTTGCCGTGGACAGCAACGTCGAAACATGCGGTCCACTAACGGTCCACTAACCAAGCAGATGGTTCGGCACCATGATCGCATTTCTGAAAGCAACGACGACGACATCCGAAACTAAACCACCACCAAGGGCTACCGATGTAGCTGCGGGTCTTGCTTTTGTGCAGCGGTTTTTTTTGTTTTGTTGGAGAAGACAATGCTGAAGAAGCACTTCAACATGTGTCCTGCTCGGAAAACTTGCTAGCCGCAGCCAGATTTGGCAAGCAGAAAGAGAAGATGACTGACTATTTTTTTTATTTAGGGAACTGTCGGGTTTGAAGCTAATAAAAGTACCGTTTTTGTGCATTTTGCTTGATTGGAAATTCGTTTAATTCGAAGTTTTTTTGCGGTTCCCGTGAACTTCATATTAATGGGAGTCGACTGTAGAAAATTTCAAGGTGACACGAAAATCCCTCTTGAGATTCGTATCACCAAGAGTCTACTGTACCTATGCATGGCAGGAAAAATGAAAAAAAAAAATAAATAAATAAAAGAAAGGTTTCCTAGCATGGAATTATGATGTCACAGGTCTTTTTGAACTTGTGAACTATGCACAGTGCCCATAGGCTGAATCGTGACATCAAAATATTTATTATAACTGGCATGTGTAAATACTCGAGACAACTGTGTCATGTCAGTAAAAGCAATATCAACTCCGATATTAGTGTCCCAGTTAAAATTACACAGATATGACACGAACTGAAGACAGTGGCAATGAAGATATGGGCGCTAGTTAGCTCTAAACTGTCGTGATTCAATCTGTGAGCAATGTAAAATGCACACATTTTGTTGATCTTTTGTTGAACTACCACCACTCGCACGACAGTTCCCCTAATTCGAAGGTAAGCACCATAATATGCGCCCTTTTACATACCTGCCAACATAGGGATTTCTAAAATTGGGAGACTCGCCGCAAGGGGGGGGGGGTAGAAAAAAATAGTTTCGGGCAACGCCTGTGATCGGTCAACAAGATTGTCCTAATCTTAAATGGTCACATCAAAGGGCCCCTGCATGCAACACTTTCTGAACATACTGTCACGTGGTCGTGACGTCGACGAAGGCAACAGTCGGCGCAGTTAAAGAAGAAACTCTTTGTTTTGGCCGAACTTGTGGCCGGGCAACTGAAGGTCAGACTACAGCAATACACGCTGGCACTGAGAGCGGCGAACAGAGCGTCGGCCGTCGATCAAAACTGAACATCGTTGGAGCGCGCCGGCTTTTATGCATCACGCGTCGAACATTCTAGCCTTATCACTGGTCATCGCGCAAGCTCTGGAATAATCTCGAGTGGTCGCGTCTTGCGCGCAATCTTAACAGAACGATCTACAATAATCGCGAAGGTTCCAGAACAATAAGGCGCGGTTTGAGCTGAGCTTTGCTGACGGTCTTTGTGGGCGAAAACCGAATACAACAAAAGTGAAAATAAGAATAGCGCGTGGCAATACTCAAATTTCACTGCAGATTAGTAGTTGAGGGTCTCATGAGCATGCGAGATGAAAATAGCATTGTGCGGAGCACAGAATTCACCCTTTTATTTCATGGACAGCCGAAAATGGTTTGCTCTCCACTACCCAAACTGAAACAGAAATTACCAATGGCTGATTTCGTGATCGCGAACACATCCTCGATTAAAGTTTATATTCGTAGTTTCGAGTTCAATAAATAACATAAAAATTTATCTCACTTTGGAAACCCCGAAGTAAGCCCTTATAGTACTAGCGGTTTCGATCAATGGTCTTCTAGTTATCTTGTTTCTTGCCATGCTCATATCAGGCGGCACGCGGCTTTGTAAAGCTCGTGCTATTTCGAATTTCACGGACCTGGATCGATCGCTTGCCTCGCACTGGACGCACTACCACAGTGCTTACCGATTCATATCATCAGTTCCAAATCCACCGGCACGCTGGCCAGTGTGTGCTTTCTCTTTTACCGTATTTGCACGAATATAACGCGAGTTTTTTTCCAAAAATTTGCGAGTTAGAAAGGCGCCTCGCGTTATATTCGGGTTCGTGACAAAAGTGACACAAATATAGTGGGACATTTTTTCGAGCCCTTTTATTTTCTTTAAAATCTTTGTCCCTGTAACGTGCGCCGCACGTTCCAGGAATTTGGCGGGTTTGTTGCACCATATAGCACATTTTATTCCAACTTGCGCCTCCAGTGACCGCGCGCGGGAAGGCACCGTGGCGCCGACGCCTGCCTGGCGTCTCGGAGCACCGCCGCTCAGTACGGAAACTTCGTTCGTACTGCAGTCGACGCACGCGCCACCACGGTATGCTGCGGCGATCGTAGTGTGCCGCTAGCGCTGCTAGCGCCACGGGAGCCACAGTGGCAACACCACAAAACGTGGACAACAACAGTCATTTCGGACGCCTCGCGCTCGCTCGTCGCTGTGTTCGGATCGCAGTTTCTTCCGCATTGCCTGCCATAATGAACGAGCGGAATCAACACACTGCCGCGTTTAAAAAACAGGCGATCCTGCTGGCCGAAGAGAGAGGCAATTCAAGTGCGGCGCGGCATCTCGGAGTGACGGAGTCAACCGTTCGAGGCCTGCAGTTCCAGCTTTCTCGTCTGTTTTGCTAGTGTCTGTGGTGTGCCGGTGTCACTGGGGCGCACGTAACCCACGACGTGACTCTTCGCGGTTCTCAGTATTTTGCCAGCGTCCGTGGAGTGCCGGTGTCACAGGGGCGGCCGTAACCCCCGAGTCTGACAACCGATGCGACACCAAACAGAACCCTGCCCCAGCCTCGAACGGTTGACTCCGTCACACCGAGATGCCGTGCCGCACTTGAAGCAGCGAGGAAGTACAATCAAGCGAGCAAGTGATTCTATCATTTTCGACGGCTATAAATATAACTAAAGCTCTGCGGGCGACCACTTTTTGATTGCTGTTTACAGTTGCATCACTTCGCGTTATAATCGTAATAAACTTGTTTTTTTTTCGTTGAGACCGACAGTACCCCCCCTCGCGTTATATTCGCGGTCGCGTTATTTACGTGCAAATACGGTACTTGCCTTGAAGCTAGATGCCTTGGCAGACATCGCGTCATGCTTATGGGCCACTGAAACTGCTTCAAAATGCGCTATCTGTGTTTTGCTACAATCCATCAGACAACAAGACGCAGTAAAACACCGGTGAGCACCAGGTAGTTCGCAGCAGTGCTTGGCCATAATTTTGAACAACCGCAGCGTGGAAGCGCCAGAAGTGCTTGTGTGTTGCACAGCTATCGCGGGCAGTACGGAGTGCCGGGGCGATGGTCTTGCGATTACTCGCGATCATTATCGATGCTGCAGTTATTTATTTTTTGTTGTAGAAATTGGGTTGATGCAGTTTATCGGAAGATTTATGGCTGCGATCGTACAACTGGGAAGATGGGTCAGAAATCGGGAGTCTCCCAGGACAAATGGGGAGGGTTGGCAGATATGCACTTTGGCTGTCTCCGTGTCTATGCGCTAGGAACAGTGGTGGACCACTCACGTCTTTCGGCAGTGCCACCAGAGCCAGGCTGTACTCTCTCGCAGCTGCCGGGATGTCTCGAATGCCGAGGGAAGGCAGGGACGCCAAGGTCGAGGGATCCACCGTGTCTCGCTGCACACATGCGACACGCAAACCATATTTACTCATTTGCACACACTGCAGCCCTGATCTGGCTGGAGTGGGTGTGAATACAGACCACTGAACAATAAAGACAATATGACTATAAACAAGGAAAATGAAATAAATGTTCCTACTTGAACACTAGCTTCTAAGAATGAATTTAAAGGAAGAGGAACAAGTAGACCTAGGCAAAGAATTCCAGTTTTCAAATACACAAGGAAAAAAAAGCTGTATTGAAAGTGTCTGTACAGGCAAAATGAGGCACAATGTTTAGGTGATGGTGGCTTCTAGTGTTCAGACGGTACAGCAGGAGTTATGTAGCGATCTGAAAAGAGCCAAATAGAGAAGCACAAGAACTCCAGAGATTCATTCAGTGCATCGTCACTGAGTGTCATTGCATATTACTCTTGTACTCTACTGCGCAGACAATTACTAGCACATCAACTGAACCAATGCATAGCGGCAACATCACGCTGGACCTTGTTTAATTTTTCAGACATGAAGAGCACATGTGATGTCGCAAATTAGGAAGATGGGGTCACCGGGAACAAGAGTGCCACAATTCGGGATGCAACCTTACTTCCATGATATTTCAAATGGAACCTCCTTTACTATTGCTGAAGGTTTCAATGTCGTGCATTCATGGACTGGGTGGACAGCAGTGCTGTACCACTCTAGAAATACCAGAGGTTGTGAATGCAAGCAGCAGTGGTGGAATGTACGCGATAGTTTTGTTTAAATCTAATAACCACTTTGCATTACCGTATTTACACGAATGTAAGTCGACTCCAATGTAGGTCGACCACCCCAAAAAGTCGCTCGGCAAAAAAAAAGCTCTAGTTTTGGTTTCGATTCTAAGTTGACCCCCCCAACATCGGATTGTCAAATTTGAAAAAATGGGTCGACCTATATTCGTGTAAATACGGTAGACCTGTGTTTCTTTCAGTTATCTGTGCGCAGTATGGCTGCTGTGATGAGGACTTAGTTGATGCAACACCAAACTTAACGTTCCTACCGGCTCTCGGGTTCAACAAAACTGATTTATAAGTGCGGAGCACTTTAGGGGCCCGGCCTGACATTCATTCATGCATCTCATGTGGCATGATTTATGCTCACAGTAAAGCACTCAATACAGGCCATTACAGGGCTAGTGATGCTCAAAACCAAGTTAAAAAAAACGAACAATTAACAGGAAATAACCAAGAAGTAAATGCAATAATGAACTAAAAATTGCTAAAAACATTTCGGAAAACCTGCGGCTGATGCCAGGGCCGTGCAAGAAAGGGTGCCGCCGCCTCACAGAGTGAGCGAATGCCCCTCTGGAGCATTCTCCTCACGCGCGGAGTGAGTGAATGCGCTTTGCTGGCGCTGCATTGCTACATCTGATGTGGGGAAACAACCTGACGGAACTCGCTGAAGAGAACGCGTACCTCAACTGCCGGAACAAGCAGGAAGTCGATAAAGCGCAGCAAAAAGTAGTGTGCATGTCGCACAGAATGCGAATCTCCCTAACCAAGATTCTACTCGTGGCGGGGAAACCCTACATGCCTACCTCAAACATTGGTGTCATCGACGCTTAGGTAAAACGGAGCAGTGCAAATTCTACGAAACGGAGCAGTGGGAACTTTAGGAACGGGAATCGTCGGGTGCCCATGCTACGCGCTCCCTCAGGTTTCACAGTAGTCACAGCTGTCATACATTCCGATAACACCTTGACTTGGGCAAGTTGGTACATATTCGGACAAATGCAGTGCGTGCGGCTTAGACAAATACAGGAGACACATACAGGTTGTCTGTGTTTATGTGTCTCCTGTATTCATCTAAGTCGCGCTGCATTTGTTCGAGTGCCACACGTTGTTTTTTTTTTTCCTTCTTAGCAATCACTAAAGGTGACAGTATCTTTAACCAGTGCTAAGGAGAGCACAGGCAAAAGCTTATGCGGCTCTCAGGAGGCCCTCGTTAAATTACCTTAACACTCTCTGTCAATTGTAATGTTTCTCCTCCCATACCTGAAACTTTCTGCACTTCACCTGGCGTTACATTGCCTCCGAGATCAGCCCACCTTTCACCAAGCGATGATGTCATGCGATTACATCATAAATTTTGGCTACTCAGGCCATCATGTGACTTTTGTTACCTTTTGTGTTTATGCTGTCACTAATGAACATATTGTAATTCCCTTCCTCATTCACGAGTTTCACGTGATGTTTTAGTGACTTTTATTACAGAGTTCGTTCTTTTGGACTGCTCGGTGATGACACCAGATTTTAAAAATCATGACACACATATATAGCTTTTGCCTTAAGTCATGCCAGTTCACAGGGACAAACAGGATCAGTAAGCACATGTTCTAATAGCTTGGCTTGCAGAACCCTGAAATGCCCTTCACGAAAACCCAGCTTGAGAACACCTCCCTGCCTTGAAGGAAAAGCTGCACATTTCAAAATTACATATAACTTCAATTTTTTCTTTTCATTAATTTGTCCTCCTGTATTATCCCTTCATAAAATGCTCCTCGATTTCCTCAATTTTCAAAGCGAAAGCTGCAGACGTGGCTATGTGAAGATGCATCCCGGCGTGACTCTAAACAGGTACATGAGGAGGCAAACCACTATGAGCACTCACGTTTCCGTAGTCAATGAAGAAGATCTCGACTGAACCGCTGGACTGGACCTTCTCAACACGTGCCCTGTACCACTGCTGGTCTTCGGCGAACTTTGCAGCGCACACCTCACCCTTCTTGGGCACGTAGGCACCCGACACGGGTGGGTGCTCGGCCAACTCCTGACGCAGCAGCTTGGTCATCTCTTCCAGCTTCGGGCCTGAAGGAAGAGAGGTTAGGTATAATAAGCTTTGCTATCTTGACGTTTGTTATTGGCAATAAGTTAGCTTGAAGGAGACCCTGGCACGAAGCTGTCATGTGGTCCCGCAACACAACACAAAACCAAAAAGAATAATGGCACAATTTTTAAAAAAAACTCCTTTAAATAATTACAGTTAATACAAAAATATGTACTAATAATATACAGTAGAACCCTGCTAATGCGTTCCTCACGTACGTTTTTCCGTGTACATGTACTCGCCAAACCTACATTTGGACACTGAAAATCCGGACGTGCTCATTTATTCAGACACCTTCGCAGCACCACCACTAGTCCCATTGAAAATGTAAACTCACGACCGAAAGTTCGGACACCCCACAGTGCCCTGTTCCAAATTTTTGGACTCCATGGTTGATCAGGTGCGACATCAAATGCCATGACAAGCTGTCAGCGATGTTTACAATATTTTTGCTAGGTTGCTACCACTGAAAGGTTGCACTGGCTATGGCTGGAGGTCGTGCCAGTGTCAAAATCCACGCAGAAATCACAATTGCCAATCTCGAAGGCTATGTTTGTTGGCTTCACGTAATGGTTGCCTTTTGGCTTTTGGATAGTCAAGTCTCCACTGAATGTCTACCCCGGCCAAGCTGCAGGCCAAGCCAAGCCACCCCCGGAGACAGCTAGCTGTGGCATGCGAGGGTTTGCAATGTTGTCAGTTGTTCCTGCGGCTAGGCCTGATCTACGGAAATGGCTCCGACACCACCCGTTCCTCTGTGCCGTCGGGACTAATGAAGAAACGCGGCAACTACAAGACACTGACGATGACTAAAAAAGCAGGGTGTGTATTCGCCAGGTGGAAGGTGGCCAACCTCAATCCAATCAATGTTGCTCGGGAGTTTTCACTGAGTTGAGCGATGAGATCATCCATCTCGAACCCGCGCAGGTGGACAGTGACTGCTATGATGACGCGCCACCCACACCACAGCCATCAAATGTGGGTTAAGAGCAGGCCGTAACAGTGCTGTTGTCGACCTACAGCGATGGCAAAACACAGGCTGAAATACAGGCTGATTTGGTCGTGTGTAAGCGTGCGTGTGTGCCAGTGCGCACTGACAAGTTTTTTGGCCACTGGGCCAATAAAGATGCTTTTTGTCTAGCGAGTCCCTTTCTTTGGACCCTCAATTGGACTTTCCGGTGGTTCCCAAATCAGAGTAAACAGTCGGCGACTGTAGCATTTCTGTTGTCCGGTCCAAGCAAAGAATCTGCAGATGCCTACACGTTAATAATAATAATAATAATAATAATAATAATAATAATAATAATAATAATATCTGAGTTCTTACGCCCCAAAACCATGATACTTTCCGAGATGTCGTAGTGGAGGGCTCTGAAAATTTTGACCATCTGGTGTTCTTTAACGTGCACTGACATTGCACACTACACGAGCGTCTGGCATTTCACCTCTATCGAAATATGACTGCCATGGTCCAAATCGAACCCGCGACCTTCAGGTCAGCAGCCGCGCACTGCAGCCACTGTTTCACCGAGGCAGACACGTCTACATGTTAGAATCCTCCTTTCGCGTGTTGTTGCTGCAACATTTCTGCCAGATAGATTTCAAACTGCAACTATGCTGGATGTGCTGAGGAGGTACAGTTAAACCTGGATATAACGAACCTCCATATAACGAATTCCTCGACATAACGAAGTTTTTCTATTCCCCGCCATTACTCCATAGAAACACATGTATTTGCGACCTCTATGTAACATAGTGGCAGCGGGAAACACCCTTGATATAACGAATTTTCGCCACCAACAACCTAAAAATTTTGCCCCAGATTTTGCCATTTTGGCACGAGCATGCATCTTCCACAGTTGCCTCGCCGCCGACGAAGCGCGATTGGCGGCGTCACGCACGGCGCGCTCGGAGCCCCGGTGACTTCGAGGCGCGCAGGCGGGCCGGCGTCCCTCGAGCCGACGTTGCCGCTGTTCTTGCCGCCGCGGGCAAATGCGCGCATGTGCCCTCCCCCTCCCTTCAAACCAAAAAAACGACTAGCGTTGGCAGCGCCACTCTTCGATTGCTGCAGAAGTCTCTTGAATGCACTTCGTTAGAGTGACACATAAAAAAAAAAAATCTTGCTCCGTGTCGGTACGCTTGAAGTTCGCGTTGCATATGCGAGGCCACGGAGCATATGGAGAGCGCTTTTCCGAATTGTATTCCGCGGTATACACTCAAACCTCGACATAACGAACCCGGATATAACGAAATATCGGTTATAACGAAGTTAATGAAGAACAGTCTTGTAATAAATACAGTGCTATAAATTAACGTTTATAACAAATTTTCGGATATAACGAACTTATTTTCGTGTAACATGCAACTTTGTTATAATGAGGTTTGAGTGTACATGTCGTTCGCTCTTCGTTTTCGACGCTGTGCACGCGTGCATGGTTTCACTGCGCGGCGCGCACATGGAGTGGCCCCCGACGACGTTCAGCTTCACGCTTTTTAAAGCAGACAACCGTGTCGTCACTACCGAGATGTCAGATTAGGCGCTGGTGTAAACTGTCCGAGAACGCGGTGACGACGGATCTTCGGAGGTCGACTTGTCGCGTGCTTTGCAGTCATGCGCCGCGCCGCGAGTTCGCTAGACACTCGTGGTGCGGCGCGGCGCAAGACTGCAAAGCGCGCGATGAGTCGACCTCCAAACCTAATCGGCACTCGCGATTAGGTTCGGAGGTCGACTTGCATTCAACACGACGAATGCAATGCAACACGAATGCAATGCAATGAATGCGAAAGCAACAAATTGTAATGTTATACGAAGTAAGGCTGGCTACCTACTCTTTTGGATCCGATATCGCGTAACCCTACAAAACGCTGGTGTAAGAAAATACGGCCGCTCCAGGCAGAAGTGCTCTTTTCACAGTCTCTTCGCGTTGAGAGCGCAGCACGTGGAAAGGTATACGGGCCGAGCGCTGATGCTTGCCGAGATAGCGTGCGCGCCTGCGGTTGTTAAAATCAAAGTTTCACTGTTGCTGCTCGAGTGATCCCCCCGACCCCTCCGCGTCTTTTCATGCTCGTTCAAGACGGGCGGGGTGTTTCCTCTTTGCTTGAGCATTTGACGGCAGGTCTAATACGCGGGGGGATCTTATCGCATGCGGCCTCCAGGCGATAGAGATGGGCCGGCTTGTTTGATCTCCGCTTCAGCAGCACTCGTCGCCCCCCACTCACGCGCTTTTACCCGTGCGTAAAAGTTACGATGCGCGGGGGCATGATATCAATTTGGACTTCATACGGAACATGGCGGCGACGGCAAAAACCCGTCGAGAGTGTCTATATAATTGCCATCGCAATAACAACGCAGTTTTTTACTGTTAAATAAGTGTTTTGGGTGAGCTCTGCCTTCAGTTCCCCATTTTGTTTAATTTGCGCGTTTTCTTTTCGAAATTTCGTGCTGAAACTGGATATAACGAAAACCTGTTTGTAACGAATTTTTTCGGGAATTAGTCAATTTCGTTATATCCAGGTTTAACTGTATATGAATGAGTTTAGTGACGCGGATTGCTACAAGGCCGTCCAAGAGCTGAAAAAGAGTCTGGTTCTGGAAGAGGCGTAAAACAATACGCCAGACTTCGATCAATGACTTCTTTAAGCCTTAAACTCATGAATACGTTCTTCCGAGGCAGAACTCTGGGCAATGCATCTGTTTTATTACTTAGCAGCCCTTTTTCCCAATATTACCGTATAGTGCGGAATATAGGTCGAGATTTTTTCCAAAAAATGTCACTAAAAAGTCGCCCCTCGACCTATATACCGGCCCTTGGCACAAACCGAGTGATCGTCTGGCAACAGAGAGCGTCGCATGCTTCTTGGGCATCAGCATCGACATCGCCTCCATGGGCCAACGCCCGACGCCATTTTTCTTTTCTTGTTGATCTAGTGTTCCTAGCAAGTGGCGACTTTGCTCTGCGGCCAGCTATGAATACCGGGACGCGGCGCCAGTTCACCGCCGCGTTTAAAAGAAAAGTTATCGAATTCGCGGAAGCCAATGGCAACATGTCGGCGCAGCGGCAGTTTGGAGTGTCTGAGAAAAGCGTCAGATACTGGCGCAACCAGAAATCCAAACTGTCGGTGTGTAACGCGCGGAAGACGTCGTTTTGCGGTCGCCGAGCTGTGCACCCGGAACTCGAGGACAAAGTGGCGGATTTCGTCCGCGAGTACCGTGCCAGGTCCCTGCCAGTGAGTGCGGAGCTCATTCGCACAAAAGCCGTCAAGCTCGCCCGTGAAGCCGGTCTGTCGAGGGAAGCATTCAAGGGGTCCATTTATTGGGTCCGCCGCTTCATGCGGTGCAAAGGGTTTGCCCTTCGACGGCGCACGTCAATCTGCCAGAAGCTGCCGGAGGCGTATGAGGAGAAGCTGATAGAGTTTCAACTCTACGTGAATAGCCTCCGGCGGCAGCATGGCTACATGGTAGGCCAGATCGGCAACGCCGACGAAACGCCGGTGTGGTTCGACATGCCGTCGTCCACAACAGTCTGTGAAAGCGGGGCAAAGGAGGTGAAGCTGTTGTCGACCGGAAGCGAGCATTCGCGCTTCACCGTGATGCTTTGCTGCACGGCCGACGGCAGAAAGTTGCCCCCGTTCATCATCTTTAAGCGGAAGACGCTGCCGAAGGAGGCCTTCCCGCGGGATGTCGTCGTCCGCGTGAACGAGAAGGGCTACATGGACGAGGCCCTAATGCGCGAGTGGATCCGCACAGTGTGGAACCGGCGGCCTGGAGCCCTCCTGCAGCACCGCAACATGCTCGTGTTGGATTCATTTCGCGGGCATTTGACGGCATCAGTGAAGGCGACACTTCGCGACGGGAAGACCGATCTTGTCGTCATTCCGGGAGGGATGACGTCAACGCTGCAACCGCTGGACGTCGTCCTTAACAAGCCTTTTAAAGACCGTGTGCGTGCGTTATACAACGAATGGATGGCTGGCGACAACCCGCGGACCCCGACAGGCCGACTGCGCAGGCCACCTCTCGCGACAGTTTGTGCGTGGGTCTCCGAGGCATGGAGGTCTCTGCCTGAAGAAATGGTGGTGCGCGCATTCAAGAAGTGCTGCATCAGCAACGCTCTCGACGGCACCGAGGACGACATGTTGTGGGAGGCGGCTAGCGAAAAGCAGTCGTCCTCGGAGGAGAGCTCCGACAGTTCTGAGGACTAAATAAAGTGCATCAGTGAACAGTTCCGTGTTTTTCTTTTTTTCTTTTTTTTTGCTGGTCAAGGTAAGGGGGGTCGATCTATATTCCGTCTCGACCTATATTCCGCGTTATACGGTAACCTCATGTTCAAATAATACCTGGCTACTGCCCTTTTTTTTTTTCCTTTTGCGGTCAGTGGGACACATATAGAGGGCCTCTCCTGCATCTCCTCACATAACTACTGCACTTATTTTTCTCAAGACAGAGCTGTGGGTGCAAACACTACGCGGATTAGGACTTCCACAAGAAGATTATGAAGTAGTGAGAATTCAAACAAGTAGGCCTACCTCTGTAATCACTATGCATTTCATGAATTACTACATGGAAAGCCTGATGCGTGTGCCAAGGACCACAGAAATGGCTTGGCTGCAGCCTCGCACACCATGCCGTCATGCAGATCCCACCACATGTCACGCACCCCGGGTGCTACAGTGCTCAAAGACACCTGCTTCTTATGCTAATAGACTAATTCAGATAAATGGCTAATTTTTAGAATCAAAACAGCGAAACTTTAATCCCATAAACGTGTATGGGCACTCGCCGAGACATACAGTCGAGATTGTGATAACCAGGTCATTTAATTACCTGATGTCAAATTAACGGAAGTTTACCATATAAATACACTGCTATACACATAAACGTAACAAAACCAAGACACCGTGGCATGAGAAAGAGAAAAATGGCACGACTGCTGACCATCGTCAAAGAACTGGACGTAGAATGACAGATCTGGCTTGACTTCTGTGACCACCACGTTGCGGTAGTTGCCCTTGCGGTCGGTGATCACCTCCTGCGGCTTGGTGTCTTCGGTCTCCTCATAGTCCTCCCAGATCTGCATACGGCCATGGATTGAGTTAAATCGGGGCTACAGACTGCTCGAATTGGGTCAAATGGCTCAACAAAATGCTTGAATTGGCTCGCGACCTGGCCGCTGGTTAGGACAAACAGAGCCATATCTTAAGATTTCAAAAAACCATCGGAGTGCATTTCGCACCATGAGCTACTTATCAAGCGGAAGTGATTCTCAAGAACAACTCTTTAGTAGTGTGCATTAAAGCATGCGTAAATGACAGGCATCAGTGCATCACAGATAAAGGGGCCCTGCAACACTTCTCCAGGTAACCATCGAATGGCTTCACTAAAGAAGTCTATAGCTTCACGAATAGACTACTGCAAGAATTCTTGGAATCTGTTAACTACGAGTGTAGTTACAGAAATTTGTCGCATGCTGTAATTGCTTTTTCCTCTCGTCCCAAGGAATGCGGTGGGAACTAAGCAGGGAGGGATGGCACGGGGAAAGAAAGTACCAAGCACGCGACATGACATTCAGCACTTTTCTTTTCGAATGCATGGCTTACTTTCAGTGAGATAACAAACACGCGCACGGGCATGCGGCAGCATCCCGCGGCAGCCGCAGTAGCTATGCAGCCCACAATGCTCAAATCAGCCAATAGCCGTGAATTTGGGTGTATGGCATCATAATTACGGAACAGCGCCATGAAAGGAGCACACGAAACACAAGCGCCTTCGTGTTTTCGTCTTCACTTTGTGGCACCGTTTCGTAATTATGAATCCTCACCAACTAGCCCAGTTTTCAGTCCTTCTATATGACATCATTTGTAGAAAGAAGAGGGAGTGATTTCTAGCTGACTGAGAATTACTTATAAGTTCCAGGCCGCATGCTGCACTATAATGTTTGGTTTGCAATGTTTTCAGGAGCCTTGACTACCGATCGGTAAGTTTTCTGACCAGTCTGAAAACAGGGCCCCTTTAATACTGGTTCACTGTCTGCACCGGTTCAATATGGCCTACCACAGAGGGTCTGGCCTTGAAAGCTTCTTCCAAGGCCATGGCACTGGAAGAAAGCTTCTTTCTGCTTTTGCCAACTGCAAATGCTGCACATGTTCATGCCTAACTGCCGCCCTGCAGTGCAGTTGCCGATGGCTTCAGCAGCTAAAATCAGTTTTATCTTAAAAGTAGCCGAATACTGCTTTTGCAGTGCTGGCATGGCATCATGAACAACGCTGTAATGGCGACCGATAAGTGCCCGCACAAGCGTGACTCTGATCATGATGATAGCGTGGGCCAATACCAAAACTGGAACTGCGAATCTGGGCCGAGAATTGTTGGGATCCGCATATACTATGGGGCAGAAATTTTGCATGGCAAAATTTGGAAAAATACCCTGGAGTATATGCGAGTTTCTACAGTACAATTTTTATTTTAATTTTTTGAATTTCAGTGCTTCTAAGAAGTCGGAAGGTTGATCTATACAAGTCTCGACCTATATTCCTGTCTCCTACGGCAGTCCTCTGAAAGCCTATGTCAGACTTTTTACAGCACAGTGAGTCAGCATAAGCAGTTACTGCCATGTTACTGTTCAGGCTACTAAGACGAAATATAGTTTCGAGACACCACTCCTCCAGGATATTAAAGTTGAAACCATTTATGAGACATGCACCAGGGAGCAGTTCTTGTGCCTTATATGAGGGGTCTTTTATAAGCAGGGTACCATGTGCTCATTTTCTGATGAACCCTTATTTCGATGTAGGCACAGTGGTGCCTCTTATACCTAGTTGCCTGTTACATTAGTGCCTGTTATTCATCATGAGCATGACTACGCCCACTGCAGGGCAAAGGACCTCTCCCATGTTTCAGCAGTAAGCCCGATCCTGCTGCACTTGCTACAGCCACGTTATCCCCGCAACTTTTCAATCTCATCTGCCCAGCTAACCTCCTATCTCCCCTTCGCGCTTTCCCCTTTTCTTGGAATCCAGTCAGTTGCCCTTAATGACCAGCGGTTATCTTGCCTATGCGCTACATGCCCTGCCCATGCCCATTTCTTGTTCTTAATTTCAGCTAAGATGTCCTTAACACCGGTTTGTTCCCCGACCCACACCGCTTTCTTCTTGCGCCTTAAGGGGTATCCACATGAGGGAGAAATCCTCGGGGGAGAAGCAGGACGTCACGGATTAGCGAGTGGGCACTGCCCTGCTGCACCCACTTGCAGATTAGAGATTGGGCGCAAATACGTGACGTCGTTGCCATGTGATCGGCAATCTCCGCTTCTCCCCAAGGATTTCTCATCCGTGTGAATATCCCCTTTAAGGTTACACCTATCATCGTTCTCTCCATCGCTGCGTCGTCCTCAATTTAAGTGCCTCTCATATAACTGTATTGAAAATCCCTCCCTCCCTGTCTAGATGTGTTCAGGGGGTTGGTGATGTCAAGTGAGTAGGCAGTACTGGCCTTGAGCCGCTGCTGCTTGGCCTGCTCTTCTGCCAGCTGGAGGGCACGGTAGTGGACCGACCGCTCGGCCGTGAAGTGGACCGTGGCAAGCCCTTCCTTGACCAGCGCCACCGACAGGTTGACGCCCTCGACGGTGAGCCAGCCGATGAAGTTGCCCGCCTTGTCGATGCCGTCGGCAACCACCTCCACCTCGCGCTGCAGGCACAGTGACTTGGTGAACTGCAGCGCCTCCTCGCCAAACTTCTCACCGGGAATGGTCTGGCCACCCTGTACTCGACCCGCCCGAGGGCACGAGATGCCTGCAAAGAATGAGGACGATCCACGTTAAAGCCCCGAGGAACGGCAAATAAAAAGATTTCACAACGTTGCAACACTCGTGTGGGGATGGATTGCCAGTGAAGCTGCATTCGCGTTTCTGCTGTAGACGCCCATTTATCCAGGGTGAGTGACAGCAGACGGCAATGTTCATCGAACTCGTGGTACTTTAACACATTCTCCACTTTTGCACGGTCCCCCCTTTTGATGTCTGCATTCATGTTGCTGCTGCCAATGCCTCTCCACATTGTTAGCTTTATTTGCCTGGCGTGAACGCGCTATCATCTTGGCGTCTGCCTTGTCTGGTTTCTCCTGATGGTCTACATTATAGCACAGCAGCGCCACCACACTACTACGACGCAAGTGCCACCACTTGAGCACGCTCTGCCAGCTGCACCATCTCCATTTTTCTTTTTTCTCGTCCATTCAGTCTTCATACTTAGGACCGTGCAGTGCCCACAAAAAAGACGAACAATAGAAGAGCACACAACAGCACATGTCATGAAAACTTGTTGGGTGTTGTGCACATGTCGTGCGCACTATTGGGTCGGTGGCCCGCTATCGGGTCATCGACCTCAATAGCCCGCTATCGATGGTTTGAATTTCCGCTTTCAAGACATTCCGTGCCATTCACCGACACACTTCACCATCCGTCGTGAACTAGAACTGTAGTTTTCTTCTGATGCACTTTGTTCTTTTTTCCTGCGTGGCCTTGACGTTTTAACACACTCCAAAGTTGCACGATTGTCTAAGTGGAAAGTGAACATGGCAGCTTCTGGAAGCAGCATGCGCGTGTGCTTCGAAAGATTGCAGCTATCGGCATTCCGATGCATTTGCAGCTCATTTTATCGATTTAATGAGCAGCAGCGAATCTGTGGATGCTGCTTTTTGGTTGGACTTTGACTTTGAGAGCAACGATGATGCAAACCAGCCTGGAACATCGGTCAGCTGCGCTTTCTGTTTCCAATTTCAGCACCAGCCTGCCAAGATGGAAACTTGTCGAAACTGTAAGCAATGCAAGCGTGACTAGAAAAAAACAAGCAGAAAACAAGAATTTACTGCAATACATGCAACATTACACAATGCTTTACATCGAGGAGCTGCTCTGCTGCATGACATACTCAATGGTAATGCTTACAGTAAAATTTTTGTTGGGGAATGCATGTTCAATGAAAAAAAAAAAAATTTTTAAGAGATGGTGCCTATTGGACGGCAGTACATTTTGCATATCTCATAATTTCCGTTATATTTTTTTCTTAAACGATATACCGTATTTACTCGAATCTAACGCGCACCTTTTTTTCCGGTAAAATGGGTCCAAAAATCGCATGCGCGTTAGAATCGAGTACCAAAAAAAAAAAAAAAAAGACATTGGTTAAACTCGGTTATCATATCGCCATCGGCATTTCAAAAATGGCCGCCTCCTACGCGCCTCGGCCATTTCTGCCATTGTTTCAGTCCGTACGTGTGCTGAGAAGTTAGTCATCCTGTTCTGCGTTCGCATCGACGGCATGGAAGTGCCGACTCCAAAGACTCGACGACTGCACCACGATACCGCATTTAAAAGAAAAGTTATTACGTGTGCAGAGACGGACGGAAATCGGGCCGCATCGCGGTCGTTCGGAGTTCCCGAAACGTGCGTGCTAGACTGGCGCAAACAGAAGCAGAAGATTTTTGGCAGCAAAGCTTCACGAAAAGGTTTCCAGTGGACCAAAGCAGAGCCGGTTTCCCGAAATCAAAGAGGTGCTGGCCGAGTGTGTGCTTGAGCAGCGAGCGGCCCGTGACGACAGACCAGCTCCAGGTCCGGGCAATGCAGTTAGCCTTAGAAAAGCTAACGCGGAGCGATTTCAAAGCAAGCAGGTGCTGGCTCACAAACTTCATGAAAACCCACATGCTTGTTGTTCTGCATGTGCGAGGGTTGACTCCTACGGACTTTTTCTTCTCTGTCACGAAAAATGGGTGCGCGTTACAATCGATGTTTTACTTTTTTTTTTTTTTTTGGTTGCGGAAAACGGGTGCGCGTTACAATCGAGGGCGCGGTAGAATCGAGTAAATACGGTAAGTGTGCCTTCACAAACTCTGTTCAATTTTGTCCCACAATTGTTGATTTGGCAATGTATATCGCTTTCATAACATATATCTCGTTAATGAAACTCACATGTGTGAAAAGTTCATTCATTCTGCTTTTCGTTCATGTATGACACAGTATGTTAGGTGCAGTAGTTCCCTCAGCAAAAAAGATTGAGTGCAACCGCCAAAAAAACTCCCATTTTCCCCGCAGCAGGGAAAGAATTAAAAAAACTCATTTCTTGTGTTTTTTCTCAATCGAAATATAGCTCGTCTTGGTCATAGAAATTGCTGTTGGGGCCAAAATATCTATCCAAAACTGCAAGAAACTTGGTCCACACTTGTGGCAATGCCTGTATGTAACGGAAAGACTATTTTCAAAATTTGTTTTCATTTTAAGACCACAGTCTGCCTTAAGAAACTTCATGTAGACTGAGCTTGTCGAGGTAACGACCCTTGAATATGCATTCAAGTACACTGAAACCTTGATATAACGAACCCGGATATAATGAAATATCGGTTATAACGAAGTAAATGAAGAATACTCTTGCAATAGGTATAGTGTTAGGAATATACCTTTATAACGAATTTTTGGATATAACGAACTTATTTTCGTGTAAGATGCAACTTTGTTATAAAGAGGTTTGAGTGTACAGCAGCTCCCCAGCTTCTGAGAGTTGCTTGCGAGAGCAATACGTGGTGGCAAGTGAAGAATACTTTGTCACTAACCAGCCAAGAGGAAGGTGGCGAGGCAGTTCTCGCGAGGAATGTACAGCCGGAGTCGGGACCCACTCGCCACAAACTCCACCACAGCCTCCATCTTGCCCGCCCTCTGGAGGAACGGCAGGAACTGCTTAGACTTGGCCAAGTCCTGAAAATGCGAGACAAATGGTTTATTTCATGTAGAACATGTGAAAGCCAAGGAGGGTTTTGCACAATGTAGTAAGGGACCACGAACAAGGATTATATGTCAAACAAAACTTGTTGCTGGGTTGGTGATGCATGGTTAAAATACGGGAAAGAGGCGCAACACGGGACAAAGACGTAGATGAGGAAACAAGTACAAGCACACACTACCAACCAATTTATTTTCGAAAGAACACTCAATATATGTAACAGTACGCACATGCGCAGAGGACTAACATCAAAAGCAATCTCGCAAAAATACAAATTCACTGTTGTGCAAAATGATCAATGGTACGCTAACACACCTACTGGCAAACAATTTGATGAAGTGAGCCTCAGACAATTCTCTTGCCACAGTGTCACAACTTCGCTTTAAGATCTTTGTGGTAGAAAACATGGGTACACATGTACACGACTTGCAATGAAACGGATGCTCGTGTAAAGCGAACATTAATATATCGATCTGTTTGACTGATGTAAATCAGTTGGTTGTGTGCGCTTGTACTTATTCCTTTATGTACAGTATGTCTTTTTCCCATTTTGCGTCTCTCCTGTATTTTGAATATATGTCAACATCCAAGGACTAGAGAATCATCCAGGGGGGGAAAAAAATAATGCAGGCTTTTTATTTTTCTGAAGTGGTGAAATGACCACGGCCACACACATATCAGACACATTCTCTAATGTGAACCATTTCAGGTGAAACCTAACTGTCTATAATGCGTCAAATTTACACACCATTTCAAGGCAATCGACTTTTTATTGACAAAAAAGTAACCTCGTAACATGTTGATTTGTGTGTTCTATAGTAATTAATGATAATCAAATATTAATTTATCCTGTAGTCATTCATGTTCTCTTTTTGCATAAAGAATCAAATCTCGTGGTAGATACCTATATACTGCAATTTCATTTTCGATATAGTATTCATTTCGTGCAAAGAAAATTTATACTTTTTACATGACTTGCAGGAAGTGGCTCGTCGCACGACTCGTTGAACATGACATTCCCCTCAGAAAAGTGATCACATGCAACAGTATGTTGCAAAATGAACTTATATGAATACACATATTACACAGGAGGTTCAATTAATCCAAACCTCAATTGATCTTCCTCTTTCTTGGCCAAGAGCTCACAGATCATGTAATTCTTGTACAGGTAAATGGTGCATGCACTCCAGGGGATGAGCCACTCGAGAAATAGAATGAGGACATAGCAGGGCAGAAAGTGCCGGCAGTTGAGGCCGACTACATCTTGAAAGAGTACCTCGAAGATATTCTGAGCACCAGTAAGGCTTGCAAAGTGAAGAGCTCCACCTCCAGAAGACGAGACAATAGCATGGGTGTGCAAATATTCGAAATTTCGAATATTTTTATAATACTGTTTGCAATTCAATTCGCACTGGAATTTTACTATTCCAACTTCCTGGCAACAAATACAGTCAACGTCCGATTGGCAGTGGCCACTTCAGATTTTGAATATGCTTCATCCCATCACACTCGTATTGCGGAAAAGATGCCTTTCAGGCTCTGCTACAGTTGCAAATGTACCGACTCAAGAAAACACTGGCTCCAACATGGAGATAGATGTGGCAGAGCTGGGGACTCAATTAATACAGTTGAACCCGTTTATAACGAACTCGAAAGTGCCGCGAAAAGTGGTCGTTATATCAGTAGTTCATTGTACATGGACTCGCCCTTAAAAACGAGCACTTAGCGACCAAACCGTTTTCTTTTTCTGTGTACTTTAATAAAAAGTGCTAGCAACCCCTCCGGTGACAAGTTAGGCCTTTCCCCGTGTAAAGTGACGCCTGCTGTGAGCTCACTAGTCATTTAAACCACCCATGCAGTGAACTGACACCGTTTCACTAAACCGCGGTGCCGCCACGTGGAGCCCATCATCCCTGGCTAGTTGTGGGCAGCACGTCACCTACTCGGCTCACGCAGTTATCGCCGGGCTGTTTGTTGGCTTCTGTATGCGCGGGCTTGTGCGTTCTTCGTGCATGCTTCACTCCGGACAGTACACGGGTGCGGCGGGTAGCCTATTCAACACGACGAAGACGAGCATATTGCAAGCAACGCGCAAGTGGACACGCACGAGCGGCAGCGGCGAACTTGCGAATGGCAGGATCACGCGCTTGTGCTACGGTTACTCCACACGGTTTACGCCACACGCGCAGCGGAGCAGATAGCTGCAGATGACTGTGAGAAGGTTGTCGGCGATTAGCCACAATGGCACATTCATCGCCAGCCACCACCTCACATTTGCTCTTTTATCCTTGAAGGCATCGTCGCAATCGTACGGAATCGTAATCATTGATAGGCCGGTCTCTGCCGTTGCCGAAAAGACAACACCTTTTGTGGCACGTTGTGGTTTCGGCGAGCTGGCGGCCGTTGCGAACTTTTAAGCGAGGAAAGGATATAACTTGTTGCATTTATGGCTTCTTGCGCTCCAAGACGTTGTTTGGTTCATCGTAGGCGGTCGTAGATGCAGAGAACGGCGTCAGAAAACGTTGCCGTGTGACAGCTGACCGCAAGGCTTCGTGCTGCCTCTTAAATTTTAATTTTTTTTTCCCCCTCACTGCCGTTCTGCCAGTGAAGAAACACCTCGAAAGCAAGCGACCTCACTCGCAGCGTCCGAAATCTGCGTGCAATGCTCACCGCGGTCTATGACATCGTCGTCGCGAGTGAACAGCAGCGGGGCACGCGCCGCGCAGCGCGCGCCTCTTTCATGCTTTAGGACGCCTGTTCTAACTTTTTTTCGTTTCGTATGCGCCATATTTTTACCGCGACCATGTCCAAAGTGTTCGTTGTAAATGTAGGAGGCTTTGAAAAATGTTCGCTATATGTGGACGCAGTTTCAATGGGTAGCATAGGAAAATAGTAAGTGCACGAAATATGGTCGTTATAACTGATAGATTGTTATATCTGGGATCGTTATAAGTGAGTTCGACTGTACTGTTTTGGACCTAGAATATGGGCAGGAAGTCTGAAAAATTGGACGCCGAACATTATTAGCATCTAAAATTTCTGATGTTCTTATATATTGAAGTCTATGAGGCAGATTTGGAACTCCAGACTCGAAGGGAGCTTCCACAGACGTTGAAAGAGGAGGAGAGGCTGAGGAAATGTCGTCTTTGCCTATCACGTGTAAAGTGTTGTCGGCAACACTTTGGTTGCGCCATATCATGTACATAAATACAGTTCTGCTTCTGCATAGCCTCATTCTTGATACATCTGTGAAACACCACCCCACCAGCGCTTCATCAACCTAGCCCAAAGAAACACTTTTGATTATGTTGCTATCTAAGAAGAATATGATTAGGAATCCTCTCCTACTTTTTTTTTTTTAATGGAATTTCACTTCAATGTATTAAAAAGGTATTCTAAAAATATCCGAGAAATATTCGATTCGATTCGCACTCACACTTCAATATTTGAATTCGCTTCGCAGCCAGAATTTTGCTATTAGCACAGCTCTAGACAATAGCTAAAACAATGTGCAGTACCGTATATACTCGCGTAATGAACGCACTTTTTTTCCCGAAAAATTGAAGCAAAGTTGGGGGGGTGCGTTTATTATGCGGGGTAAATTTTACGAAAACTTTTTCGGGATGAGCAGAAAATGCGGTAATGCAAAAAAAAAAAAAAGTTGGGTAGCTTAACCTTTTGCAATTAACGTACGCGCACACTGTTTGGAAACAGCTTCTTTATTGCACTTCACTCGTCTTCGGTGGTTGACGGCGCTATCTTCTGCAAGCTGTGCCCGCGCACGCCATAAAAGCGTTTCGCGATCTTTTGTTTAATCGCGACAGGTATCTGCTGTGATCTCGAGGGGCGGCCGGAAGCGTACGCTACGACGCACCGACGCACTTTGCAACCTGGCAAACTCGCGCGACGACGACGTTGACATTGCAGCAAGCTACCACCGAAGCATCAAAACAAACCGTCGCTTACAAGCAACGACAAAATACGGCCGCTGCCTCGCTCTCTGCGTGAGATGTGACTGTAAAAAGGTAGCTTACATCTTGCGTTCATTGAAGTACGCGCGGAAGAGCAAATTGAAACCGAAGCGAGGATCAGGGGTGCCACCGTGTAAAGCTGTATTCACACGACGGACGTGATCGCGGACGAATCAGCCAAGTGACATATGATGCGATTCGGACAATTCGGATCCCTCCACACGACAGGGGAGAATTCACGCTAGAAATGAGGATTTGCTCCCCGAGCATCCGTCGTTTCACGAATCGCTCCGCGCGGACTGAAGCGGGGACGCGGGAACGGCTGACGTAGTACGCAGGCTCGAATCGCGATTTCGTCCGTCGTGCACGCACTTTTCTTGGCGACAAGCGAATTTTTCTGGTTTTCCAGAAAACTGCGACATGCCTGCGACGGCGACGGATGGCCCTTCGCGACAGAAAATCCTGTCGCCTCGCTCGAAAATCGCGTGCATGTGGTTAGGCCTAAAAGTTTCGTATTTGCAGGAAGCGACCGTTGGTTGGCGCGGGCAGTTCTGTGACCTTCGCTCGCTGTGTGCTTGTGAGCAGCGATGTGGCGATGTCTCTACACTCGCACCGCTAGATAATCTCGCTGTGGCGCACGGATAATTCAAAAAGACAGGGGACGTGCTGCGCACAGATAGAAAGAAAAACAACGAACTGCGCGCGGCAGCTCGCGAACGGGAGGGGGGGGGGTTGCGAACCGAGGGGAGGTCAGGGAGGCCGGCGTAATAAAAAACGGAAAAGATCAATGGGCAAGGAGGCGCCACTTTTCGGTTCGCGGGACTGCAGCAGTTGAATGTAGGGGGTGCGTTTATTACGCGGGAGAAAAAAAAAATCAAAATTTTGACGACTGAAGTTGGGGGGTGCGTTTATTATGCGAGTGCGTTCATTACGCGAGTAAATACGGTAACTAAAGGACAAATTACCGTATTTACTCGAATCTAGGCCGATGTTTTTTTTTCAAAAAAACGATCTGCGAAAGTGGGGGGGTCGACTTAGATTCAAGTACCATGGTTTGACCGCAGCCGCCACATACAGTAATACCTCGTTAACTCGAACTCGCATATCTCGAAAAATCGGCTAAGTCGAAATTTTCTGCGGCACCGAACCTTTTCCTATACGTCCCATGTATTTGTTGCCCTTTATCTCGAAGTATTTTTGGGTCGGACTGCGGATATCTCGAAATCTTGACTGGGAGTGGAACGAGAATTCTGCCGCCGGACCATTTCATAATATTCGCACGATGCTGCCGCGCCTGAAGTCCGTCGATTTTTTTTCTTATTTAGTCGCGCCCGCCACTACGTCGAGGCTTTCCGCGATCGTGACGTCGGAACCTAGCGACATATAAATTTTGTCAAGCAACCCTGTGGCAAGTCATGTGGCAACGATCATCATCATCAGTATGTACATGCGCGGAGCAGGCCCTCTGCTCACGCTTGGCGCAGTTTGTCTCATTCGCTTTGTGCAGTTCTCGTTATTTTTTCTGAGGTTTGATCTCCGTTCAACCTGCGCAACACGCGCGGTACGGATTTTTCACTGACTGTGAGGAGCGGCAACTAAGTGTGAGTGCGGCGAGCATGGTGTCGCTAAAGCAGTGCAAGTCGCCGAAATTGTTCAAACGTCCACTAACGTAGGGGACGGCGGAGACGACGGCGACAACGAACCACCTCGAGAGGTGCCTACATCTGCCGAAACAAGGAATTTGCTGCGCTTGCTTCGAAATAAGGTCGAGTGCAGCGACGTGGAAGATCGGCTAATGCGATGCGTCAAGCAGCTGGAGGATGCCTTCCTAGGCCCGAGTACGACCGCAAAGCAGACGAGCATTAGGCAGTTCTTCTCTGCTAAATAAAATGGCAGTCCTGCAAAACCCAGCCGGTTACCGTTTCTTGTATGTTTTTTTTTTCTCTTTTAAACATTTACGAGAAGAAAGTTTAGAAGCTGCTGCTGAATAGCCGGTAAGTAGTAGTGATTTTTCTGAAAAGCGCACGATTTTTCCCGGCGATTTGCGCAACTTTGCTTATCTCGAAAATCCGCTTATCTCGAAATTTTCCTGGTTTTTACAACTTCGAGTTAACGAGGTATTACTGTACTGTCGGCCGCAACAGATTGCGGGATCTGCAGCCCGTGTCGGAGCGACGTAAAACTGCATCGCTGAGTTTCGAGACTATCGGCCTCAGTGATTAGCGACGGCGCGTTTAGATAACGCGCCTTTGCTGGATTTAATTGCCGAGGCCGCGATTGATATCCTCAACACCCGACGCGTCACGGTAGGTGACTCAGCGAAGCAGTTTTACGTCACTCCGACACGCGCTGCAGATCCCGTAAACTTTTGCGGCTGACAGTACGTATAGGCCCGGCCATGCTAGCGGCATGACGGCTCGCCATGTGCCCATCTCGGGCTGCCGTGTGCAGGCGGTTCTGTATGCGCGTCCGAGGCATTTTTGTGACATCCTGCGATAGCGTTGCACGACGCATTGGTGGAGTTCTGGAAGTGTCACGCCTTAACCACGTGCTCGCGAAACACTTGCATCACATGTGCTTTTAAAGCCATGGCACCAATCAAGTGGTGCCACTGCAGCATCGTTTTGCACGTGGAAAAAACTTCAAACCTGCAAGCGCAGCACGAGTTCGGCGTGCACGAAAAGAATGTGCGCTACGGAGTGCGCGCTTATGCAATAAAAATGCTGGATTTTCTGCCGATGAAACGGCATTTCTTTCATTCGGCCTGCATTTGAGGTAAACATTTTTTTTTCCTGGCCTTGCGAATTTCGGGGGTTGGCCTGCAATCGAGGGCAGCCTAGAATCGAGTAAATACGGTACTATGCATGATTTTTTTTTCAGGCCATGTTGAGAAATTTCCTGTATACGTGTTTAAACCCACTTTGATGGTGATCTACAATCAATTACTGTAGTCCGACTCCTCAGAGTTTTTAGAATTTCTGGTTACAGAAGACACGTTTCCTGGATAAGGAGATTTCACTGTATCAGAACATTCCAAGTGCCATTTTGGAGTTGTTTCTTTTTCTCCTTCACACATTAGCACTAAACAAATTCACAGGTGCAGAGGATTCTGCGAGAGGACGCTTGCTAAGCGAGAAAATGTGTGCAAAGAAAATGCGGGTGGCAACAACACCTTGAGGTTCCCACATTATTCACCATGACGTCATAGAGTTTGATGGCATCTTCTAGGGCAGGGGTCTCAAACTCATCTCAGATGGCGGGCCACAGTCACGGAATTGAGTCCCGCGAGGGCCGGGACAGTGAAGAAGGTCGGAGTGGGGGGGGGGGGGGGGGGAATTTGAACAAATTAAATGTCAGCTAACGTTGCCATTAAAAGCAAGCATTTCCCATATGTAATATATGGGTTAATTCTGAAGGGGATTAGATGTAAGGTTTCACGAAACATAGCGATAGTGATCTCCAGAATGACTGCAATCTGGATGCCGATTTTGAAATGTGGAATTTTTGTTCCGCTGTTGCGCTTTACAGCATGGTGACCGCATGGGGTGCCTCAAGAAAAGAATGATTGAGGCCAACCACGTCTATGTGGCTCATGAACAAACTTATTGAGAAAAAAATATGGGACGAAGACCATCACGTGCTCGGCGGGCCGCTAGTATGGTGTCCGCAGGACGCATGCGCCCGCGGGCCGCGTGTTTGAGACCCCTGTTCTAGGGCCTACGTAGTCTCTAATTGGTAAAAATGCAGTAAATTACCTTCTAGGGGAACCAGAGGCTTAACATACCAAGTTCCAGCAAATTTCCTTGAGCCCACTGGGCCAAAATACGAAAAAGCGCTTTGAGATCACCGACATCACCATTGGAGATTTTGGCGGGAAGTTTAAAAGTGAATTTACGTGCATTTTCTCATCTGTAATAAACCTGTGGCAGTGAAATTAGCAACACTATTGTTTTCAAAATATAATTTATCACTCTAAACTAATTTTTTGTTTCCCTTTAGTGTACTTTTAAAGCTCTGCCAACGACACAGTGTAACAAGAATGCAGCACTTGCCCCAGCCAGGTCGACGACCCTGTGAACGGAGGCGTCCTTCTTGGAGTGCAGTCCCCGTGCAGACTTCTGTGCCTTCATCTCAGCGGCCAGCAGGTCGTTGTAGTGTGCCGAGCGCTGGTCATCGTCCTGCCGGTACCGGACCACAGTGGCCAGTCCCTTGCCCACCAATGCTTCCGCCACATTGCTGTTTAGAAGAGAGCAATAGACAGAAACTATAGTTCGCTGTAAGCACCGATGAGATATTTCTTTTCCTCACATTTTTCAGCCATTCCTAAACACGTTTCTAATGCCCCCCCTTGCGTTACCAATGCCTTCAAGACCTTGAATGTGATAATTAATGAAATCAAACGAATATTTGGTTGAATACTTCAGCTTGATTTTTAGTTTACGAAGTTTTCTAAGTATTCAGAATGAACAAATATGCACATTTTCCCGCAGATGCCACCGTTTGGAAAGGGGGCTTTACAGCATGCGGCTAGCAAGCCTCACCTCAAAGGGACGTTTGAATTCTGCCAGCACACCTCTAAATTATTTTGTTTTGAAGTGAGTTACGGGCCCAAGCTATCATAACATTTAAAACATGCCACGTTTTGGCACACAATCTGCGCCCCCGATTGCAACAGAATTCCCTTTAGCGTCCCAAAAAAGTGGATGCTGTAGAACTTCATCAGCTCATTGAAGAGATCACGATAGATTGCAAACTGGCAGCGAGAAAAGCGTTGCCGGAATGACAGTGCAAGTTCCTTGAGACCCACGTGTTTGCACCTGAACACCAACTCCGTAATGTGCGCCCTGCGTCACTGCTCAGAGAAGCTCCACCATTAGTCTGACAATGTCACAAGCAAATTTTCACAACTCCTGCGATCCTGATCGCAGCACTGCACAGCCGCTTGAAAAGTGGGTTTTGGGGTTTGAGCAACGGTAGGCGGGTACAAGTCAAGAAAAAAGCGCCTTTTCGCCGTCAAAGGACCCCCCCTCCAGCCAATGGCGTTGCCCTGTCATCGCAAATGAGTTCTGCGGAATCCCGCAAGGTGGCGGAAGGGTTAATAAAGGGAAATAGACAACCACCCGTTTGTAGCACGATGCCACAAGGAAATCCATACGGATTTCTCAGAAAGGAGCAATCGGTCTGCCTTAGTTCAGGGAGTGGTCGTGATGCGACGCCACAATATGGGTAGGGCTGCTTGCGTCACATATGCGTCTGTGCGCTTTCCCAAGAAGATGCGATAGACACTTTCCCTCTTCAATATCATGTGTCTGTCACATTCGTTCTTTCGTGCTCCTTCCTTGTGGATCGAAGCGATGTCGCTGCCTCACAACCACTTAGAGGGAGCGCATGCGGCAACGTCGCAGCGTTGCTTCCCCATTGGTTGCCCGCATAGCGCCACGAACGGAGACACGCTATCTCACAACACTGTGTCACTCACAGAGCCAGCGTGACCGCCAACACAGTGAACACGAGGGATGCAAGACGCCACCCCACAGATCTGTACGCAACTGAGCAAAAAATTACTTCATATGATTTCCCTCGTGAGGCACCACATAAAGGGTACTCTCCCCCATGAACGCAAAGCACAAGCGAAGGCTAGACAATGGGCGGGGGTAGGAAGAGGCTAGAGGAGAGGGTGGCGAACGGCTGGATCGGGCACATCTGGCTGGAATGGAAACAACAGAGGAGGCACTGCCACAGCAAACAATTTTAAAGAAATTAGGGATGAATACATGTCTAATTCCTTTAGGATCGTTTACTGTGAGAGTGGCTAGTGCATTAGCCTCAGATGGCATCGCACTCACATTCCTCCAATGGTGACTGTGCAGCAGGTCTTCTCGGGGAAGGAATTGGACGCCGGCTGCTTGTAGTCGATGCAGACCTGCACCTGCTTGCCGATGAGCTTCTTGCGGAGGAACTCCCGCGCCTCGTACATGAAGGGGATGTCGTAGAGGGGCCGGAAGTTGCGCTCCTTGCCACCTCCGCCACCACCTGGCGCCGCTTCTTTGGGCTCCTCGGGACGTCTGTGGTCAAAGAAGAAACAGCAATGATTCAGTGAAACGTCATTATAATGAACACTGATATAGCAAGTTATCAGTTATAGAAAACTAAATACAAACCTTGCTTTGTCCCACTTAGGCATCTGCGAATATTCAAGCACTTGCAAACAAACTTGCAAACAGTGTATATGGCTGGCAGAAGGTTTCGGAAGGGCACTAAAGGCTGCCGGTTAGTAGTCGGAGCTGAGCACTATTTCATTGTCACGCCACTACATGCGCATGTACGACAGACGCAGAACTCGGTTTTCGATCTCTGCGGAGGTTGCAGTTCTTACTTCCGTTGCCAACGTATGGTCTTCGCCACTTGAAATGCCTGTGTTGCTGAGTAGGAGAGCCCGGCATTAACAGTGGTCAGTGATGATGGCGTATATGGCTTCTGCCAGCGTATACACTGTTTGATGCAGTTGCATCACTTCGCGTAATAATCATAATAAACTTTCTTTTTTTTCTCGTTGAGACCGATAGTACCCCCCTCGCGTTATATTCGCGGTCGCGTTATTTACGTGCAAATACGGTACTTTTAGTCGAAGTGTATGTCCTCACTGCCGTCACCGCAAGATTTATTATCACGGCTGCCAGTGTGGTCGCTGGAGGCATTGTTCCACAGAAAATTCAGAGAAATTCGTGCAGCATTGCCTGGTGGACTTTAGTCACGACCGATCAGCACAAAGCGTTCTTTGAGCAAATTCACTGTCATGACTTGTGGGTACAGTAAAATCTCGTTAATTCGACCCCCGCTAATTCGGAATTTCGGTTAATTCGGCCGCGGTGTCTGGTACCGTCCAAAATGTGCATTGTTCTATGATTGAAAACTCTCATTAATTCGGACAGATTCGACCGCGCTTCGGTTAATTCGAACTCCCGACCGAGGTCGGGTAGGTCGGGTCACGAGGGGAAGCAGCGGCGGATTCCGCCGCGGCCGCGCTTCGGGTCCAAAATCGACGGCGCACCTAAACTTCCGAGATCGGATCGTGGCCTCCGAGATTTAAAACGAAGTAGGAATGAGCTCTGCATCTCGAAAGGCACAAAAAAAAAAAAAAAAAAAAAAAAAAAAAAAAAAAAAAAAAAAAAAAAAACACATGGCGCTGGTTTTCAACCAATTGAAAGGCGCATCGCTACTGTCGTCAGCAACTGGCAAAGATAGAGGCAGTTGGAAAACTGCACGGGATCGCCACGGAAGCGTCGCTGTCTCCCAAAAAGTGGGGGGCACTGCGATCGGTTTGCGCCCTGATCACGTGACGTGTTTCGCGTCGTGCGTCGTAGGTGTTCTCAGTCGCTGCTTCGTCTGCTCCGCACGACGACAGCTGCGCGTTCAGTTCGCAGCTCCGCTCTCGAGCCGGCACACGTGGCCGACACGTGAACTTGCAGCGCTGCTGTTCCATTTTGCTTCACTTGCCATGGCCACCGGGATCGGCTACGAGCCTACGGCAACACAGCATTGCTTCCATTGGCGCGTTGCCGATGCTCATCGCGGAGGCGACGCACTTGCCGCCGCGAGCTCGGACGCGCGCGGAGTAGGCGCTTGCGACGCGTTGCGCGTTTCTCGCGACGCATGAGGCATGAAGCAAGATGGCACAGCAGCGCCGCTAGTTCTTGCGTCGGCCGTCGCGTCCACTTAAGAGTTGCCGTCAGGAGTTGGCCGTCTTAGAGGACATTTGCATGGTTTCCTCAAACAGTGTGCGCGGACTAAGTCACCTGCAGGAACTCCGCAAAATTGTGACTTCCTCGCACATTGTCTCCGCGAAGCAAACCACGATCACCGACTTTTTTAAGAAATAAAAGTCTGATGGTGTAGGATACATTTTTCAAGTGTTTTGAACGTACTCGCAATAATTCGTACCCTCGGTTAATTCGGACATTTTCTCCGGTCCCGTGAAGTCCGAATTAACAGGGTTTTACTGTACTTCCGTTGCCCCAAGGGAGTGTGGCGGCGCAGTGAAGCGGACTTATGGGCCCGTGCCCAGGCACGCTGCGAACGCTCGACATAAATTTTTGTTTCTCGCCTAAAACAAAAATAACTCCAATTAAACTTTCACAAATAAATCTCCTTTGTTTGCTCTTCCAAATGAGACCAAGCGTGCATTTTTACTTGGACCGCATCACCACACCACATGTGCCTGAACATGGGGCATTTCACACATTTTTCAATGTTTGCGCCCCTTCCACTTTGAAACTACTGGGTCATCGACTACAAGCTTACTGCCAACTATCCAGCCATGTGATATAGTCCTATTGTGTCTGTAATATTCGTAGAATTTTAAAAAAAATAATCAAAATGGGGGGCAGAATTGCAGCATTTTTTCAGCACAAAGCACGTCGTGAGACATAGCAGTGGTCGTCAATGGGTGATAATAAGATAATGCCATTCCTTTTCAAGCAAATAGCAGATATTTAAGGCGTTCCGTGAGGTATTGTATTTTTTAGAGTATTTTTTCACAACTTAGGTTTCACCCACAACAGCAAAATTAAAATCACTGTAATAGGTAGGTAGGTACTAAACTATTAAAGTCCTGAAGAAATCATCCCCCCAGTGCACTGGTGTGAACGTCCACAATTTTTTACAATATAATTGGAGAGGATATGATATTGGGTACAGCGCGAAAAATGATACGCTTTTTTCTCCAGGTTTTTGCGTTTTTTTTTTTTTCCTTTTTATTCTTTTCACGTTCGTGTGTTCTTCAAATAAAACTTTCAGTTGCGAGTAAAAATACTTTTGCCATACTTTTGCATACTTTTGTAATTGGAGAGGGTCGAGCGCAATGTTTTGGACGTTTGGCGTGGAATGACCTAACCTTCCTTGAGCAATCATTCTACAGGTTACGATATCCATAAATGCAAGATGCTAGATAGGTGTTGCCATCTGGTGGGCTGAGATGAACCAGGAAAGCACAGAACTGGTATTGCGGAAACCTAGTGCATTCTACTACTCTGCTCGGTGTAAGTACTTGGCAGCAGCCTAATACCAAATGAGTTGCCTTTTCAAACTTTTTTTTCCCATGGACACCAGGCAAAATCATGCAAACGTGTCCATAATTAGGGTTGCAAAGAGTCACAAGATGCCAATGCCATAGTCCAGTAACCTGGTACTTGGTAAACTTCTCTACGTACAGTAAAAGCTTGTTAATTCAGATTTCACGGGACCAGAAAAAATTTTCGAATTAATCGAATTGCAAATTATCGAAAGTATTGAGAGTTGCGCTAGTCGGCTAGGGTGCATTTTGAAACGCTCCTGTTGTTAAGTCTTCTGTGTCTTTCGTTTTTTCGCGCTGTTTCAAAACGAAAGTCAATACACTTTAATTTTATCGATGAATACGTAAATTCTGAAGTTATTTTGTATAACAGCAGCCTAAAAGCCACGAAATTTCGTCATCCTGCGACTTTGTTCTCGATGCAACCACACCAGTAGACTCCCATGTTCAATTAGCCCAAAGCGTGCTCTAACCCGTCCCTTCTTACGTATCACCACCACATGCACATAATGGTAGTTCTTTTGCAGGTAAAATGGCCAGCAACTGACAGTTCGTTCATCACAATCTAGCAAACAAGTTATATGCCAGTACACCGATTGTGGCTGACAGTTCATCTTCAAGAGCTTCGGCAATGTTTGAGTTTTGTGACATTGCACGTGCATTGCATCAAGATAAAACGAAGCTGCTGAGTGCCAGATCTGTGTGTGGACAAAACCATGGTCGCTTACTGACGAAGAAAGCAATGCGGACAGCACCGCCTCGCTTCGATTGTCTGCAAATGCCACTTTCGCTCTTTTACGGCACTTCGCGCTTGCCGTGCTCCGAGGATCGTCCGAATTAACTGAGTTGCGGCCAAATGTGACTGAATTAATGAGAGTGTGATGCCATTAAACAATGCATATGCTGGCCGGGACCAGAGAATACATATTCTCCGAATTAACAAGGGTCAAATTAATGCGTTTTTACTATATACAGCGCAGACCATTTATAACGTAACCGTTTACAGTGCAGGACCGGCTATAATGCGGTTTTTTCTGACTCCCATTTACCCTCCCATAGGACTCCATGTATACACATACCGCTTATTGTGCAGTCCCCCAAGATGAAAGACCGGTTATAATGCGGTTGCCGGCCACTCCTCCGAGAAGCGAGGGGACGAGCGCGATTATCAGCGCAGGTGCGCCGGCCGGGGAGAGAGCGACGACAGCGTTATGGAGGAGGGGACGCGGAAAGAATGACCGAGGCGCGAGGGGGGGAGAAAGAAGGGGGGTGGGGGGATTACGGGGGAGGTGGGTGTGCAGCTGCCCTACACGGGTGCGGGGTGTGAGGAGGGGTACTGGTTGGGTACGCGACCGGGAAGCCTTCGCCGCTTTTGCTTCGGCCGCCTGTCATGCGCGCCCCGCCACGAACGGGCGCCCGCGTCCACCGCTGTTTGCGTCGTCGTAGAGCGCAGATTTCGCGCGTGCGAGTCGAATACCGCGCTAGTGACAATGCTTTGAGACGCGATCGAGCTTTCGCCTTCGACGACCAACAGGCGGACTTACAAGCTTGGAAGACTTTTTTTCAGGATAGTTGCGGCGGCTGTTCTCCCGACCGCGAACCGAAACTTCGTTGATCAGGACGTCTTGAGGGGCTAGTTGGTTCGTTCTATGCAGGAAAAATAATTGCGCACTCACGAGCTAAACCGAGGGCAGTACACGCGTGCTTCCCTCGGTTTAGCTCGTGAGTGCGATCTCTTCTACGCCCGCTCTCCGCGTTTCTTGGGCAAGCGTCTCGCGACAGCATGCCACATCGCAACGCACGCGCTAGGCCTAACGAACGCTAGCTGCCTCGTCGGTGGTGGCCGCGGATTATCAAAGTTGCGGTTTGGTGCCGAGTCAACGGAACGTTTCGCACTTTTGCATTTAGAAGGGGTGCCTTACATCTTCGACGAAAATGAGGGCCTGTGTGTGTAACACTCGTGTGGCGGTTCGTGGTCGCCACTGTTTTCGACATCGCGCACGCGCCCGGAAAATCGAAAGCGTGCGGAAACTTCAATTGCCGTTTGACGTATAGTTTCTGTGCATTGTGGTATCGCGGCGAACTCCGCATAACTGAGGAGATCCGAAAAGTTAGTTGGCGTCTTTTCGTTACGGCGCTTTTTTTTTTTTTTTTTTTTTTTTTTTGCGCGCGTTTGTTATGTCGGCACCGCAGGTCCGCGGACGCTAACCGTTCAACATTTTCAAACTTAAGCGGATGCAAATTTACGTCCCAGTCGCATGCACCGATAGTCGGAATCGCGCGGCTGTCTCTTGGTCCTGTTTTGCACACGCGCAGCCTTTCAAAAATGTTGTTTTGGTTATAGTGCGGTACCGCTTATAGTGCGGATATTCGCGACTCCGGCGACTTACGTTATAAGCGGTCTATGCTGTACCGGAGACGCTAAAAACCTCCAATAGCCGGAACGTCAGCTACAGGCAGAGGTACAGTTAAACCTGGATATAACGAAATTGACAAATTCCCGAAAAAATTTGTTACAAGCAGGTTTTCGTTATATCCAGTTTCAGCACGAAAATGCGAAAACGAAACGCAAAAACTAAACAAAAGGGGAACTGAAGGCAGAGCTAACCCAAAACCCTTATTTAGCAGTAGAAAACTGCGTGATTATTGCGATAGCAATTATATAGACACTCTCGACGGGTTTTTGCCGTCGCCGCCATGTTCCGTATAAAGTCCGAATTGATATCATGTCCCCGCGCATCGTAACTTTTCCGCATGGGTAAAAGCGCGTGAGTGGGGGGCAACGAGTGCTGCTGAAGCAGAGATCCAACGAGCCGGCCTATCTCTGTCGCCCCGAGGCCGCATGCGATAAGATCCCCCCGCGTATTAGACTTGCCGTCGAATGCGCAAGCAAAGAGGAAACACCCCGCCCGTCTTGAACGAGCATGAAAAGACGCGGAGGGGACGGGGGATCACTCGAGCAGCAACAGTGAACTTTGATTTTAACGATCGCAGGCGCGCACGCTATCTCGGCAAGCATCAGCGCTCGGCCCGTAACCTTTCTATACTGCTGCGCTCTCAACGCGAAGAGACTGTGAAAAGAGCACTTCTGCCTGGAGCGGCCGTATTTTCTTACACCAGCGTTTTGTAGGGTTACGCGATATCGGATCCAAAAGACTAGGTTGCCAGCCTTACATCGTATAACATTACAATTTGTTGCTTTCGCATTCATTGCATTGCATTCAACCGCAATCGTGTTGCCGGGCCTAATCGGCTAATCGCGAGTGCCGATTAGGTCATTAGGTTCGGAGGTCGACTCGTCGCGCGCTTTGCAGTCTTGCGCCGCGCCGCGAGTGTCTAGCGAACCCGCGGCGCGGCGCATGACTGCAAAGCGCGTAACGAGTGGACCTCCGAAGATACGTCGTCACCGCAGTATCAGACAGTTTACACCAGCGCCTAATCTGACATCTCGGTAGTGACGACACGGTTGTCCGTTTTAAGGGGGGGACGCGGCACTTCCGGGACCGAAAATCGGCCAAAAAATCGAGTTTTCGCGGACCTTTTTTTCGTGTTCCCGACATCATTGCGCACCTGTTTACAAATTTTCATAGCCGAATACCATCAACTTTTATCATTATCCGACTTTAAAAAACCGAAACCGGGCGTCCTGCCCTTTAAAATGAGGGCGAACAGCGCAGGTTTCGGCTCTTCGATACGCGGGAACTACGCGCTCGATCGGCGCCATTTTGGTCTTGTTTAAAAGAGCGCGTTTTCAGCTATTTTTATGATTCGGTAAGCAACACTGTGCGTTTCCTCGGCTCGAAAAACAGGGCCTCAAAGACGAAGGGCCGCGCTCACTGCCATTGGCTAAGCGGCGCACGTGACTAAAATGGCGTTTTCCGATTGGCTGGAAGCTCGCTGCATACGCAACCCGACGTCATCGACGCCATTTTGAAAGGGCTACTGCAGCTGCGTCTCGGAATCGGCGCGAGCACTGTGAAGCTTCTGATCGTATCGCCATGCCCGGAACCGCAAAAAAGTATCGCACCGTGCATGCATTTGGTCGTAGGAAACGCAAAGGTCGCGGGAGAAAGTCCACGAAGTCATCAGAGCCCTTGGTTGACTCCGACGAACGACGTGTCGACGCTCCGCGGCCGTTCAGCGGTGGTGCGACTGAGCACGTTGTTTCCGACGACAATGACGGTGAAGCGGACTCCGGGCGACTACGAATCGACGCCAGAGTGTTGACAGACGTCGAAGTGGAAGAAAATCGTGCCCGCGAGAAAGCGACGCTCGAGTGGCTTTCATCGGCGCCAGCAACGGCACGGAAAATCGACTCCTTCACCGCGAGTTGCAGCGAGGCAACGACACTCGACTCGGACAACGCTGCCCCTTATATGCTTATGCATCTGGATGTGCTGAACGCGATAATGGGTGTCATGTGCTGCAAAGTGTGCCACGGACCAGCTACGATTGTGAGAGGGGATCGGGACTACGGACTTGCCGTCAAGGTACTAGTGCAGTGCGAAACGTGCGGCGAGATCGCTAATGAATGGACTTCGCCCCGCGTGGACGGCACGAACGTGCAATCCGTTTCAGGTAAACCTCCTTGCTGCGAAAGCGATGGTGGCTACCGGCAACGGCCAAACGAAAATGAACGATATTTTCGCGACGATGGGCATCTCGCACCGCGGTATGCACCACAAAACGTTCCAGCGCCACTTGAAAAACACGTTAGCACCCGCTGCGACGCGAGCGGCAGAGTCCGCGATGAGCGAATGTGCGGAAAAAGTTGCGACAATTTACGATAATCTGTGCTTTGGCCACCGGGGCAATATTGCCGTTAGCTACGACGGCACGTGGATGACGCGAGGCCACTCTTCCCACATCGGCGTCGGCACAGTGATTGAATTGTTTAGTGGCTACGTGTTGGACTACGTCGTTCTGTCCAACTTTTGCCTAGGCTGCGAGGTGGGCCCAAAGCCTAGTAGTGATGGTTATCAAGAATGGAGGGCAAACCACAAATGCCAAAAAAACACGAACAGCAAAGCGGGGCAAATGGAAGTGGAGGCGGCTCTTATTCTATTTCAGAGGTCGCTTGAACGCCATGGCCTGCGCTACACAACTGTGCTGTCTGATGGAGACTGTCGGATGTTTTCTGCCATACAAGACGCCAAGGTGTATGGCTACATCAATGTGCAGAAGGAAGACTGCACTAATCACGTGCAAAAACGAATGGGCACTGCGTTGAGGAATTTGGTGCAGAAGCAGAAGTGCGAGGGAAAAAGAGGCCTTGGAGGGGAAAGGCAGGCTCACAGGTGAGCTGATCACCAGACTGAGCACATACTATGGCCGGGCACTGAAATCACATGAAGGTGACGTGGGCGAGATGCAAAAGGCTGTGATGGCCACATACCGCCACGTCACCTCCACTGATGAATGCTCGGACCACAGTCTGTGCCCAGCTGGTGAAAGTTCGTGGTGTCGGCACAATGCCGCAAAAGCCAAGGGTGAGCCCGACCCTAAGCACGCCTACAATCTACCGAAAGACGTGGCGGAGGCATTGCTTCCGGTTTATACTAGGCTTTCCGATAGGGCCCTGCTTGAGAGGTGCCAACGCGGCAAAACCCAGAACTCCAACGAAAGCCTGCATTCGGTGATCTGGAGTTTGGCCTCCAAGGAGCACCATGCGTCCCTGTTCGCTGTTGAAGCAACCGTTGCAGAAGCAGTGCTGCGCTTCAACACAGGCAATTTGAATTCTGCAACAGCAATTTTGACTGAAATGGACATGAATGTGACAGGCACTGGCGCCAGTAGAACCAGAGAAAAGGACCACCGCCGCAGCATCAGCTCCAACAAGAAAAGAACGGCCTCATTGGAACTTCAGAAGCTAGTGAAGAGGAGGCATGAGCGCAAAATGCATTCAGACTATGCACCTGGTGCATTCTGAGGTTGTCTCATGGCACCTTCTGCTAGAAAAATGTGTGCCCACGTTTTTTCTTGATTTCTCAAAACAACAATTTTCATGTGCTACCCGTTATGCCCGAGCAATATCTCTTGTTCTATCTGGGTTATCATTATGATTTTTTTTTTGCTTCGAAGATAAATGGATGGGATGTGTCGTAAAACAAGTTTTGTTGTAATAATTTCTTGAGAAAATTCTCTAAATGGATCTTTTGTTTCAAGTGTAAATGGGGGAATTTTTCATGTTAGGTTGAACATCCCACAACGTTGCTTCGAAATAGCCCAGAACAATGATTTATGCTTTACGACACTCTGGGAACATCCCGAGTGGATTCTATGGGTTGCACATTAATATGGAAGTAGCAGTTAATTAGCTAATTAGGCCTTAATTGAGGAAGTCGTGGTTCATGATATCTCTGAAACTAATTGTCACAGCAAGAAAAGAATTAGATTTTTGAAATCAGCAGTAAAAACTACATTAACTCTCCAAATTTGACTGAGGTACTGTGGAAAATAAAAAAGTTTTTGAAAAGTGCAGCATCCCCCCCTTAAAAAGCGCGAAGCTGAACCAGCTGAACGTCGTCGGGGGCCACTCCATGCGCGCGCCGCGCACTGAAACCATGTACGCGTGCACGGCGTCGAAAACGAAGAGCGAACGACATGTATACACCGTGGAATACAATTCGGAAAAGCGCTCTCCATATGCTCCGTGGCCTCACATATGCGACGCGAACTTCAAGCGTACCGACACGGAGCAAGATTTTTATGTGTCACTCTAACGAAGTGCAGTTCAATTATGACTTCTGCAGCAATCAAAGAGTGGGCGCTGCCAACGCTAGTCGTTTTCTTTTTCTTTTTTTGGTTTGAAGGAAGGGGAGGGCACATGCCCGCATTCGCCCGCGGCAAGAACAGCGGCAACGCCGGCTCGAGGGGCGCCGGCCCGCCTGCGCGCCTCGCAGTCACCGGGGCTCCGGCGCGCCGTGCGCGACGCCGCCCGATCGCGCTTCGTCGGCGGCGAGGCAACTGCGGAAGATGCATGCTCGTGCCAAAATGGCAAAATCCGGGGCAAAATTTTTAGGTTGTCGGTGGCGAAAATTCGTTATATCAAGGGTGTTGCCCGCTGCCACTTTGTTACATAGAGGTCGCAAATACATGTGTTTCTATGGAGTAATGGCGGGGAATAGAAAAACTTCGTTATATCGTGGAATTCGTTATATGGAGGTTCGTTACATCCAGGTTTAACTGTATAATACATCACAAATGACACAAGAGCACACCAAGGAAATTGTGGCCAAACTAATGCCTCTCACCTCGGTGGCCGTATGCTGGAGAGGAAGATCTTTCGCAGCTCATTGTCGCCAACCTTGACCACCAGTGCGTCAGCGTTGATGACCTCTACGACCTGTAGGGAAGGGCAGTGGCCACAGTCAGGGAGCAAGCAGAGTTGGAGACACGTAAAAGAACTTGTTCACATAGCCAAAGTGCAATGCTTGAACAAAAGTGAACCCTTTAACTACTGTTGACGAGTATAGTAGTCACGAGATTTTTTAACAAAATGGCCGACGACGTCTATACTCCTCATCAACAAAAATTGGTCCCACATGAAACCAATGTAGACTATACTCATCATACCGTATTTACACGATTGTAGGTGGACCCATTTTGTCTTAATTTGAAATCCGAAGTTGGGGTGTCGACCTAGAATCGAAAACTAGTTTCGGTTGTAAAGTCTTTCTGAAAATGATCCCCGCGTATTGCCGCGAAGCTAGCTTTCCTGCACAGCTTTCAAGCACTGCCGTGAAGCCACCTTGGCAGACCAGAATTCGACCTTGTTTCTTTCGGAGACATCGTAAATAAATTTTTTTATGAAATGTGCTCGAGCTCTTCTTTCTTATTTTGCCATGCGATATTAGGGGGGTCGACCTACATTCGAGTCGACTTACAATCATGTAAATACGGTACTTGTGTTCCTTGACACTAGATGGCCACTCTTGTCCATGTTGGGCCATTTGTGTCTCAGCTTTCAATTTATTGCCATTTTTCATTGTAGTATTGTCATGCAGTGGAGTCACCTTGGAGTCATCTCTTCTACGCAATTAGTGAAATAAATGAACCCCATTGAATTGAAAGACTGGTACTCTTTTATTCGAAAAAAAAAAGGGGTCTACAAATGGAGCAACAAAAAATTTTTCGGTAATTTTGCCAAGTTTTTTGTCTTTTCTCACGTTAGTGAAAGGGTTAAAGAAGCTGTACAGAGAAAACATTGCACTGGCAAAGCAGAACAGTGGATCTGAAAAATACCAGGCCTGCACAGAACGCGCAGCACAGTCACAGCATAAGCTGTGGAAGTGGGCTTCATAGCCTGTTATTGAATCTCTCAGAACACCTACTGCGAGTACAGTTGTGAGCATAGGTCGGCAAAACTTGTGGAGCTCACTCAGACTCACTCACGAAATATATTTTCCGCTCAGGGCTCACTCGGACTCAGACTCATCAAAATTTTCCTGAGCCGGACTCATTCGGACTCAGACTCACCAAAATTTTCTTCAACCGGACTCACTCGGACTCAAACTCACCACGACATAACTCACCAGGACTCACTCAGACTCACGGCTCCATCTGAGTCTGAGTGAGTCCGAGTGAGTCGACTCATGAGTCCGTTAGCCTAGAATTGGTTTTTTCGGCCATGGTGTCAATGCTCTTTAACACCAATATCTCATGGAATCGGAGCTCTTCTTGGCCCCTTTTGATATGTACCTTCGATACGAGTTATGAGTGCTCGCAAACCAGTAAGGTCATTTTTCTTGAAAGGGATAACAATATAAGATATATTTATTTATAACTTCCGTGGAAAAGTTAACGGGGAGGGGAGGTCAAGGCACCCCCTACGTATTGCGCGCCTGCGATCAATAAATATTGAAATGATTTATGAACGACACTGCTTTGGAATATGTGTGAGTAGACGTAAGTAAAACCGTGAATCCTAGCAAGGCTGATAGTAATGCTGAAGATGAGTAGATATGACCATAGGTCGGCAAAAAAAAGGTGTAACTCACTCAGACTCACTCAAGAAATATATCTTGCGCTTTGGACTAACTCGGACTCAGACTCACCAAAATTTTCTTCAACCGGATTCACTCGGACTCATACTCACCAAAATATTACTCTCCCGGACTCACTCAGACTCAGACTCACGGCTTGATCTGAGTCTGAGTGAGTCCGAGTGAGTCGACTCATGAGTGAGTTTGCCGACCTATGGTTGTGAGGCCATTTGAAGTGGCACACATTGCCGATGCTGCGGCTGATGATGATGAATAATTAAGGCTGAGCCCTTTAGCTTTACACCACTCACTCGTTGCACAATCCACGCTGTGTGAAGCGTGGTGCAATTCTACGCCTCTGCCAGGTGATGTTACAGCAGACTCTTGACAATTTAAATTCTGATAATGTAAACTTTTGGTTAATTGAAACAAAATTTACAATTTTTGGTTGGCCTGCTATGTTTTCATTGTATTTAAAAGCGGCTTAATTCAAACTGTTCCACTGCAAAAATTCGTTAATTCATACTTTTTCACTCGTCTGTGCCTGAAAATGTTTGCTGCCTTTGTTTCTTCTAACTGAACAGTTGCGCTTTTTTTTGTTTCATGTCATCAACAGTAACCAAAAAAACAGATAGCCTGCCTACGAAACGGTCAAACTAGTCAAGCCCCATGTACCAACAATGGCATGTTGACCGAGGAAGAAAAAAAAAAAAAGAAAGATGAAGAGATGATCTTGTCTTGGTCAAACGCGTGTCACACGCTTACGAGAGCATTGCAATATCCTTGGAACACAGGGTGTCGTTGGAGCATACGTTTCTACAAGCGTTCTTGTGTTCTTCAAGACAGCAGCTGCAGTAGCTGCCTTGGAGAAGACACAACCACCCGTCGAAGTGTCAGCCCCAGCGATGCCCCATGTTCTAAGGATTTTGCATCTCTTAAAGCTTCCATCTTCCTCCGAAATTCTGCCTTATTTGAATGCTTCACGGTCACTTTCGCAGCAATAAACCAGTGTTATGGACAAAAACGTACCAGGATTGGGAAAACTCCCATTTCATTTTGGGTACGTGCGTTTGTCAAGATCTTTCATTTTATTTCCTTAAATTCCCCCTTCTGGGGTGGTGTTCAATAAAGCTATACATGCATGTTTCTAACGGCTTCAGAAAACAGATGGGCTAATGATGGCAGAAATGGCGTGAGGAAGGCTGTTCCAGTCTTTTGCTACTCGTATAAAAAAGGAGGCTTGGAATGTAGTGGTCCGGGTACGTGGTAGTGCGACTTGAAGCGGATGACCAGTGCGATATGTGTGTATAGAGGGCGTGATGTACGGTGGATGATTCAATGAACTGAACTAAAACACATGAAAAAGAGAGAGGGCAGCAACCTGTCGGCAGGAAGCAAGTGTTTCCAAACCCAATTCCAAACCGAAGATGATTTAAGAAGCGACATCCCAGAAAACGAGCAAAGAGTGTAATACAGTCGATCCCGGATATATCGAACTCGGATATATCGAATTATTGGCTATATCTAACAGTTGAGAAATCCCCTTAAACTTCCCATGCAAAAGTATAGGGCTGGTGCACGCGTATATCGAACTCCCGCATGGCGAGACATCCGCTATATCGAACGCTGCGCCGCCCGAAGCCCAGTAAGTGCAGTTTTCCTAACCAATATTGATAATTTTTAGGCCGCGTTCCGATCCCTTTTCGCGCGCTGGTGACGAAAGAGCGGTGTTATTCCATAGCGTTGATCTGGCTCGTTGCGCCGCGCATGCGAATGCAGCGGTATGTTTGATGCACGATCTGCAGGTTTTAACGCACGGACATGGTGTTTTCAGAGGCCGATTGCCGAGGGCGTCAAAATGAGAATGTGAAGCGTCTCGGCGGCCACATCACAATGTTCGCATTCCCTTCCGATCGCGCACGACGGCATGCGGACACGAAAAGCATGGCCTTCGAGATCCGCAATCTCGTGACGTATTTTGGTCGTTTTTGGTTTTAAAACGCACATCTCGAAGGCTACGCTTTTCTTGCTTTTTGTGCCAAGTTACAAAGCCACAAGTGCCATCGCTATCACCAACATGTCGACGGTGGGGGGCCTGGATCGTTTGCATAGTTTGTTGTTCGTGGGCAGCGGTGTGCGGTGTCTCTTGCGGCTTGTGTACTTCTTGCTTCGTTCCTGTACTGATAAATTCTTATTCGGGAGATGAACTAAGCAGTGACCCGCTAGTGGCGATAAAAATGATGACTGGTGCTTGGAACGACGTCTAGTAAAGCACCATCGTGAACTATTTCCTTATCGAATTTGGTGCCAGGTGACGATTTTGGTTGCCGCTGACAACGGCGTTCGGTGCCTCAGTGAATTTTGCGACTTATTAGCATTTCCGGGCGCTACTTCGGACGGGAGCGCAGCTAGCGAATTCATCAGTGCGGATGACGACGTAGCTGTTTCTGAGAGCATCGATGCCGAGATAACGGCTGACGTTGCCGGTGCCCGCGGAAGTGGACCCGTGCGGTTATGAAGATGTCAACGCTGCCGCTGCCTCCAATAACCATTTACCGCGCTACAGTGCAATCACTGCTGTTGTGGCCGACGGTGCTGAACTTGCTTATTTGCAATGATACTGAGGATGACTCGATGAACTTGACGGCGTGCGAGAAGCAAGACACGTTTACGGACTATTTTCGTGCGAAATAAAGTGCGGTAACTTGCAAAAGAAGTTGTCACCTTGTTCTTTAGCATACTGTTAGAGAACTGTAATGTCAGCGCTTGTTACGATTTCCGAAAACTGTTTCGAGGCCTGCAATGTTTTAATTTAAGCCTTAAATACGCATATTTTGTATTTCGAATTATCGATATATCGAACTATTTCGCGATCCCCTTCGAGTTCGATATATCCGGGATCGACTGTAGCTTGCTGATGAAGCAAAGGATAGCTTTCCATGCTGTAGTCACCCCTCAGATTGCATCGTACCACTTCCATCTCGGGGCCTACGAAAGCAGTTAATGAATGAAGTCATTCTGTAAAGACGCACCTTTCCTTCAAACCTCTGCTCCTTGGCATCAATAGGGATGCCTGTGGGTGTGTAGTCTTTCCACAGCCGCAACCGCTTCTCCTTGGCCTCCCTGCAGCAGACACCACCATAGCAGCATTGAGAACCCTCACGCAAAAACAAACATGGCTGTCGTGCTACACAACAAGGTTGCAGCACAAAGGCTGAACTTTTGCGATATCTCTCGATGCAAAAATTTAGCATTTTTACTTTTACCGATTACCTACATCACCACAGAGGCATTATGTAGGCGAGGAACAAAAATGCAACCAGTAAAAAACGTGTTGCGCATATATACATACTATACAAAGATCACTAACATTATCGAAGTAGCACAGGTATGGCTCAACAAATACATTTTCAAGACATGTACTAGTACATATACAGTGGAACCCCGGTTTTACGACGACCCGCATTTTACGACGGATTTGTCCCGTTCCGGCGAAAGCCCCATAGACGCAGTGCATTAAAAACCCCTTTTTTTCCGACGCCGTTTTACGCCGAACCCGTGTTTCACGACGATTCAGCCGCGAAGCGGGGACCCAATGACGAACAAAAGGGAAGTCCGCGGGTGTCCTTCGTCGCACCAGCAAGAGGGGCACCCCTTCGCATGCCGAGCGCTCGGGAAACCGGTTCATTTCGGCTTTCCACTGCCGTTCGTTCGTCTCCCCCTCACCCTCCAGGCGGCCGCGAAAGAGTCGTAAAGGGGCGCGGTTGTGGTTTCCCCATTTTTTCCCGCTTTCGCGTCGCAAGGGCGTCGGAAGGAGTGCCGGGGACCTTCAGCCTCCCGCCTACGCACGCTCTTGCGTTCCTTTGTATTCTCTGTGGGTGCAGCTGGGAGTACAAAGGAACCCAGAAGCGTGCGTACACGGGAGGCTGGGTGTCCCCAGCACCTGCGTAGCATCTTAGCTTGGGGGTGGGGGGAGGGGGGGGTGCTGGTGTAGTTTGGGTAGGGGAATGGGCTAGTATCGCTTGAGAGGGCAAGTGCCCCTTTTGCTCCTTGGAGGAGACGGGACCTTTTCCGCGACAAGTGTTTCGCGCAGCTGCAATATCGCTTTGCAGGTGTGTTGGCCGCAGCCACGGCAGCCGCGATGGCCAAACTTAGCGAAGATGCCCCCCCCTCCCCCCGGCTTTTTTTTTTTTTTTCTCGATCATCGGTGAACATGCCTTTTGTGGGTTTTAGAGCCCTGTAGAGCTTGTTGGTAGTTTGCATTGAAGTCTCTCGCTAATCCGTCGTGCTAAACGTGTTTTTGTGGGCATATATTTTCGTGTTTGGATTTTACGACGTCCGCATTTCACGCCGATTTTTCGCGGTCCCGAGAACGTCGTAAAACCGGGGTTTCACTGTATTTGTTAATTCAAAAGCAGTTTTGCTGTAGTTTTACAGCAGATTTTGCTGTAGTTGTAGCCTCTGATGTTGCACAAGACTTCTCTTGCTGTTCTGTTCACCTTGCACATTCACGTTTTGGAGCAGTGTTGCAGCAGTTTCTCTTGTAGCACGGATGTAGCAGCTTTAATGAAATGTAGCACATTGGAGCAATTGTAGCAGCTTTCCCATCACTGTAGTCAATGCATCTCCTAAGCGTTGAATTGGGCAGATAAGACAGGGACTAAAAGAGACGACAACACACGCAGCACTCTGTGCGTGTCGTCGCCTCTTCTTTTAGTCCCTGTCTTATCTGCGCAATTCAACACTTAGGATCATGAACCAACATGCCCAACTGTCAGCCATTCTATGCATCTTGCTCTTTCTTGCCCACCAGTTGATGGAACTGGCATGAACAAGTTGTGCCGACGAATGTGAACACTCTGACTTATGGGCTTAAAAATCGACACTGCCGCTCTTTTTGAAAGATCCTTGCCCCTTTTCCAGGCCAACTCACTTCTCGGCAGCTCGCAGGCGGTCCGCTCCCCCAGTGACAGAGGCGAGACTCCAATCGACACAGCGGGCAAACCCTGCCCTCAGCAGGTGTTCGGCAATGTTGCCGTTGGGGTGCAGCACGGTGCCAAAGAAGTTCTGGTTGGTGGCACCCTCGAGGACCACCTCGACGTCCCGCTGCAGTAGTCGGGACTCAGTGAAGTACTTGGCTTCCTCCGAGTACTGGGACTCTGGTTCGCCAGGGCGCGAAGATGGGCACTGCACACAACAGCATATTTGTACAAATACCGTATTTACTCGCATAATAGGCGCACTCGCATAATAGGCGCACCCCCAGTTTGGTCGCGAGAAATCAGATTTTTTTATTTCCGCGCATAATAGGCGCACCCCCCAACTTGGCCTCGATCAGTAGTTCTGTACCGTATTTGCACGGTTGCAATTCGACGCCCTCTTACGTTAACTGAAGCGAGGAAAAAGAAAAGACAAAAGACCGCGGCGGCGTTGCGCCAGCTGCGCGGGCCCGGCGAGTGTGCCTGGGCGTCGGAGTAACCTTTGCACCGACGCCGGCGTGACTCCGGCCTTGCCGGCCGTGCTCGCTCCGCATGGAACGTGCGATCGCGTCCTCATCGAGTGCGCTTTGAGTTTCCTGTCAGGAAAAGCGTCGTCGTTATCGCGTTTGCTACCTCGTCCGCAAATTTAAAAGCTTTTCGGCTTTCCGATGCGAGCTTTTGCTTTTGCTGCCACTACGCGGACTTGCACAAGCTCGGCGGACTGTTGTCGCCGTTGATTTCCCGTCCGCGAACCTAAACATCGTATCACGCGCGCTGCTATTGGATCAGTGCTCGAGTGCGATCTTTTCGACGCCCAATCTTCATATTGTCTTGTACAAACTTCCCGCAACATGCCGAACCGGCTAGGCCTAATCAGCGTTGGTTGCTTTTCGGTGGCGGTCGCGGGCGATCAAAGTTGCTGTTTTGTACGGAATCAACGTAATTCTTTGCGGTGGCTCTACTTGAAGGAAAGGGGGCATGGGTGCCGGTTGTAACACTTGAGTGGTGGTTCGCGATTCGATTGCAATGTCTTGGATATGGGTGCGAGCCCGTGAAATCGAACGATCGGTACCGTTCAGCGCACAAAATTCCGGTCGTGATATTCGCATAATCTAGGTGGCCTGAAACGTGATCGGCAAATTTCCGCGTAGTTTCTTTTTCCACGATCCTTTTGTTGACAATGCGGGTCTATCGATGTTAATTTTTGGAAATTTGAATGCTTGTAAGCACACGGCATCGCATGCCTCGATTCTCGGACACGCGAGACTGCATGCAGTCTCGCAACACGTTTTGCGCTAGTGTAGCCTATGAAGAAGGTTGTTTCGGCTGTAGTGCGAATATTCGTGATTTCGGCGACTTTCGTTATCAGCGGTCTATGCTGTAGTCGGAAATAAAATTTCCGGAAGTTTTACCCCGCGTAATAGGCGCACCCCGAACTTGGAGCCGGATTTTCTGGAAAAAAAGTGCGCCTATTATGCGAGTAAATACGGTAAATAATTCGGAACTGCTAAAGCAGTGTGAGAAACTATCATAACAGAGTGCAGCACAGTCTATCATTTATTTTTTTCCAGCACATTATTGTTTCCCACAGTGCTACAATAACTTCAGTGCAAAAAAACTTTCATAGCACTTCTGGTAAACAACTTGAAGTTGTTGGACCGATCACCAAAAGTCCGAAATACCATCCGATTTAAGAGCAAATCAAGGCTACTAGGGTGTCCTGCAGTGCACATGCTGTACTTTTGCTCTTATAGCACGCACCATACTTTCAGGCCACTTAAACAGAAAAAGAAAAAGAAAGAATTAACTATGCTTGTGCATTACCTACACAGTATATAAAGGAAAACGTTGCACAAAGCCTCAAGACACACGGCGCAGTATGTGGATGCAAAAGAAAACATATTTTGCACACTACGCACTCCAAATGCACAACCGATGCCACAATTCACACCTTGTCATTGCTCTTGACAGTGCTATTATTGCTAAAACCTCAGTCTTCCCTGCTGTACAGAATGTCACCACGAGTTCCACCCGGCCTGTGTTTGTTAAGCAGCTTTACCTGTAGCTTCAGCACACCACTTCACCTGGGATCGCGTCCACCCTGACAATCCACAAGCACAACTATGCAACATTAGGCCTCAACGAAGTGGCCAGTCACCATTACGTCTTAAGGGAACAGGGTATCTATTTTAGGCGAAATTTATGCACCTTTTTCTCCATAGCCATAAGAGTTACAGTAATTCTTTTGCTATCATTGTGACCATAAGCCATTCCTCTTCTTACTGAAGCAGACTTAGCACTGAAAATTGTAACGCTTATTTTTTGTAAATTTTTACTTCAGGTACCTAATTATCACTCAGTAAAAGGTATTAGATGTCGTGTTGAAGAAGGGCACTTCCTCACACGACAATAATTCTGCTTCGGCATATTCTCTAGTACGTCCTCTAAATCGTGGCCGAAATCTATGTTTCTAGATACTGCGGTTGCTGAGATAAAGGAACAAAAGTACAAATAAAGCACGTTTTGAGATACAGTCAAACCCACTTATAACGATCCTAGATATAACGATCTATCGGTCATAACGACCATATTTCGGTGCACTTACTATTTTCCTATGCTACTCATTGAAACTGCATCCACATACAGTAAACCCTCGTTAACTCGAACTCGCATATCTCGAAATCTTGGTTAAGTTGAAACTTTTTCTCGCCGTGCATTAACCTCCCATAGGTGCTATTTATTTGTCCCCTTTTATCTCGAAACGTTTTTCGTAGCGGACCGCGGATATCTCGAAATCTTGACCGGGAGGGCGAAAGGCAAAGTCTGCTTTCAACAGGCAACGATGGCTCCATGCGAAAGCTTATCTCTTACTATACGTGCCGAACGCGGTGTTGAAGGGCGAATTTGAAATTCCCGCGGTCGCTGCGGTTTCCTATCCACCTTGTCAAGCAACTGTGGGGGTGATCACGTGTGTGCGCCTGCGTGCCAGTGCAAGTGCGAGTTGACATTCTTTGTTTTCCCCGTGATCTGTGCACGAAGCATCTTGACTTCAGTTTTGCTGAGTAGTGAGTGGTCTGCGAAACGGACACTTCAGAACATCAACCAAGATGTCCCGCCAAAAGCAGTGCAAATCTCTCACGTCGGAGAAAAAAATGCAGCGGCGGCGACCAACGGTTCATGCGATGTGTGGAGCAACTTGAGAACGCCTTTCTCGTACCAAATGCGAACGCCAAGCAGGCGAGCATCCCGCGGTAATAAAATTTCCTGTGAATTGTTTTGCCTTTATTACGGTAGCTCTCACGTGCAGTGGACTTTTGCTAGCAGCACTGGCTTTTCTTTTATAGTGACCGGGCCGCAGATTTTCGGCGTTTTTGTTTGCTTGCTTTTTAGAAACACTTTTTAGAAACGCTTTTTTTTAGAAACTCGCTTTTTAGAAGCGAACGGAGCTCGCTTGTGCCAACGGCACAAGCACCGATAATCGTCGATGCACTGACAGCAAGCGTTTTATTAGGCGACATCCCAAGCTAGCCGCGCCTCGTCGTACAGGACCGGCACAGCTGCGCGGAGACGAGTGCGCGTTGCTTGCAAAATTCTTGTCTTCGCTGCGATCCGTGGCCGTGTTGAACGAACAGGCTACTCGCCGCACCAGTGCACAGTCCAAAATGAAGTGGGCACGAAGAATGCACAAATGCGCGTAATGCAGCAAGCGGTCCGGCAGTGACGGCGTGAGCCAAGTAGGCGACGCGCTGCACGCAACTAGCCAGGGATGATCGGCTCCACATGGCGGTACCGCACTTCAATAAAACGGTGTCAGTTCATTGCAGAGGCGATTTAAATCACTCGTGCACGCAGTGGGCGTCGCTTCCCAACGCGAAAAGGCTTAACTTGACACTGGAGGGCTTGTTAGCACTTTTCAATAAAAATACGCAAAAAAAAATGCATATTGCTCGCTAAGTGCGCGTTTTTGAGGGCGAGTCCATATACAACGAACTACTGATATAACGACCACTTTTCGCTGCACTTTCGAGTTCGTTATAAACGGGTTCGACTGTAATCGCATTTAAAGTAAAAAATGTACATTATTCAAAAGTACAATGAAATAACAGCAAATTGACGAACCCTTTCAATAGGCACCAGCCAAATATCACAAATATCACTTTTTATTTTTGTGTTGAAACGTCTCGCCTGGTGAGCCTCTTTTGTCACCTGCTGAGCAGCCCTGTCAGCAAAGTACTGTTGAAGCAGGTCAAGGGTGCGTAGGCCCTGCACTGTGCAGTGCCCTGGCGAAATTCCAGAGCAGTTCAGCACATTCACACAGGCTATATTGCCATCATTAAAAGTGAGCACAGCATCAAGAGCGCATATTTTCAATGTTTGGTATCCGAGGAAAACATTTTTTGGAGCGCGCTCCCACACAACATTGTTGAACGACTCGTTGGGGTTTTGAGTTTTCCTATGGAGGCATTTTGCAAGTAATTCTGGATTAGCTAGTTGCAGATAAATTGGCTTAACTGCCTCAAGAACAGATGCTGGAAGGTGGTCTTTATGAACGAATGGTTCACCATTCAACTGGGCTTTGTTGAATTTGCACAAAGTGTCGGCGTCCTTCGGGCAAAGGCCGTGGGATGGACTGGTGTCCGTTGATGCCATGTGAAAATATGTGGCCTAGATAGCTTTCCGCATGTCCTCTAAGCTGTCTCTATGTCTTCTAATGGCCAAACCATAACAGTTTTGGAGCTTGCCAATGACGACATCACTAAGACGTCCCCGGCCAGATATAGATTTCCCGTCCGAAAGCTTGATGCCTCTGCTTTCTTTTGTTTTCGCAGTTCTCGGCCCATTTTTTTCTGAATGTGCCAAATGCACTCCAGCTTGCAAACGGTAACCTCTTCTTACGGCTTTGATGCCTGAACTGCAAGGAATCCCTTGCTACGTAAGAATGGGGGGCATGGCAGACGACTGCACAAGTTTTGAAATACACTCAAACCTCATTATAACAAAGTTGCATCTTACGCGAAAATAAGTTCGTTATATCCGAAAATTCGTTTTAAAGGTATATTCCTAACACTGTATCAATTGCAAGACTATTTTTCATTTACTTCGTTATAACCAATATTTCGTTATATCCGTGTTCGTTATATCGAGGTTTGAGTGCATGTCACTTTTAGACAAAAGGAAGTCGCGCTGAGACAAACAAATGACTGATTCTGGTTCAGAAAAGGCCGCAGATTTCAAATTTCACAAGAAAAAAAAAAATATTTCTTTCAATATTTTTGCTTCCCCTGTCCCCCTTTGGGGCCTGCAGCCATGCAATCGGCTTTAAAACGCTTGAACCTTCAGAAGAAACATCTAGCAGCTGCAGCACTGATCCATTCCTACCAGTACGACCACAAGACGAGCCATCACGTCTTGAGTGGCGTGGATGCGACGAGTATCACTGGTCCTTTTCTCCCACACTATTGTGCTCCAATAAATGAAAGAGTTACCGCATTTTCTTTCTTGTAACCAACTGCTGCATATAAGCTGAACAACAAATACAGTGAACTCCCGTTAAGACGAACTCGGTTAAGACGAATTCTCGCTTATGCCGAACAACATGGGAACGGTTGTTTGGTTTCCCATAGACTCAATGCAAAAAAAATCCGCTTAAGACGAACCGCCGAACAGGTCTCTTCGGATAAGACGAACTTTCGCAGTGACCGACAATGCTGGCGATTCTGCGCAAGGAACATTGCAGTCTTGTTGGGGCTTCAGGCGAACCAGACAAAGCAAGAAAAAAAAAAAAAAGCGCTTCCTGGCGCAAAGACCCGAAGCGAATCGCGACACGGAGGGAGCGAGATAAGCGGAAAAGAAAGGCAGCGCATAGCAGCTCATAAAGCCGGCAGCTCACCCCCAGCATGCGGGTGGGGAAAGTGCCGGCTTTATCAGCAAAAGAAAGCAACAAAAAGTTGGGGACGCAATGGCTGGGGGAACCGAAGCCTTTGCGTCCTTTTGTATTCTCCCCGTTCTTTGGTCCCCCCCCTAGAGCTCAACTGAGAAAAGCAGAACACAAAACCTTGGGCCCTTACGAGGGTTTCTCATCCGCTATTTACAGAGGCGAAAACGGGGGGGGGGGGAGGGAAGCCACACAAAAGCGACAACGAGAACAAAACTTTCCTGTGCCTTACAATCGCGTACGAAACCGAAACCACGTTTGCGGACGCTAGCACTCCCGTCAGAGGGGTCAGGTGCATTGTCATCGCCCTCCCACAATGGCGGCCGAGCACATGTTGGGTGCAGTTCGCATTGTTTCGCATCGGGCCTGTGCGCGTCGTATCTTTTCCCAGTAAAGTGCAAATTGTGACGCGCCATTTCCATTATGAAAGCTCACGACAAAGGATGTTTATTTTGCACACCGAATACAGCTGAGTTGCGTCTTTTCGTGTGCCCCGAGGCTTGCGACCGTGAGTAGCGCGAACGTAGATCTTCAGCTGCACGTCAATCAGGAAACGTTACTACGGGCCGAAAACAGGAAAATATGCGGACCTCGAAGAAAAGCTCGCACTTTCTTATGCAGCTCAGCGTATATTGGCTTTGTTGGCACGCGATCGAGGCTTATACAGAAGTGATATTAGAGCCAGCAAACCAGGCTCACCGAAAAAAATGAACTGTTAGGAGAATAAATTTTCCATTCTTTGAAGGTTAATTGTGCTTATCTCTCCCTTTCTTTTATGGTTTTCGAATTGTCAACATGGGGCCATGCTACGGACTTGTTAAAATGTGTTAGCAATACATTCAAGAGCATTAGTATGAACCCGCGAAATCGGGTGCTCGTTAAATCTGCTCGTTAGATTCGTGTAAATGCTCTACCGGAAGGCATAGTTTTTATCAAGTTGAGCCAAATAAATGCTTTTTCTGGTTATTTCCACCCAATTTCAAGCCTACTCCATTCAGTGTTGTCAAGAAACATATTTGGATGCACTTGGCATGTTAGCATGTCTTTTTAAGGGGGCACTTCTGATAAGCCGAACTCCTGATAAGACGAACAAATTTCCGTGGCCCCTTCGAGTTCGTCTTAACGGGAGTCTACTGTATAAACTCCAAAAAAAAATCCCGCACACTGAGGTGAAGCTGCCATCCTCGAATTACTGTGAGAAAGAGCCACGAAGCTAACCTATGCACCGAAATTCACGTAAAACCCCAACTTTAGCTCAGAACTTCCCATATATTTTGTGCGGGTTATACGCGAGAAAATACGGTACGGCACATCCACATGTATTGATCCACATGTGTTGCTACAGTGGCAGACAGGGAAATCTTTGGAAGAGATTTCCATTTGAGGATGACAAAACATGGTAGTTTTGTACCTCATCGAGAGCCCACTGAGAAGTCATGCTGAATTGCTGCAGCTGTAAGTATAGCAGAACATTCGTTAAAGCATTGAGCTGGGCTTGTCCTGTTTCTTTCTTGTCGTCCTTTGTGCGTGTTTGCTAGCAATTATGGAAGCAGTCGATATAGCAGAACACTCTGGCCAGCACAGATGAGAAGCTCTGGTTGCACTACTCGAACTATGCGTCAGTAAGTGAATGAGCAGGCAGCATAGCACAGCTTTCCTGAGGCAGTACAGCAGAACCTCGTTAATACGTTTCGAAAAAAAAAGCGGAGAATAAACGTACCATCCAGGAATACGTACAATCTGAATCCAGTAAAAATTGAGGCTCACATACCCATATTGAGGTGTAAGCGCAAAAAACATTTATTGCTCAAGAAACAGAGTGGTACTCTTCGATTTTTGACCTTCTGGCAGCCAAAGGTTGGCGAGCTAGTTCTGGTTCTGACAGGACAAAACGTCGTGGTCACGTGTGTTGATATCCCAAGCGAACCCAAAGATTGCAAAATAGAATGCTGGGACAACGAGCGTAAACGTAAAGAAACGCTACTGCCATGGTTGAAATCCCGAGACAACCCGACGATTGCAAAATAAAACACTGGGACAACCAGCGAGACAAAAAGAAACACTACTGCCGCGACAGTAGTGTTAGCATTTCTTGAGCGTTAGCATTTCTTCCCACTGTAGGCACGCAAATTTTTTTCTTTTTTTTGCTTACAGCATCCTTGTTTCCTTTCTCGTCGTCATTTCATCTTGCCTATCAGTGGTTGATATAGGCAGGTCTGCTAAATAAAAAGGACCGTTGAAGTGCAAATAAACTCAGTTTTAAGTCGGTGCTCATCTGTGTTTTATGTGCCTCCCGTCTTCGTCTAAGTCGCGCTGCATTTGTCCGACTACTCTACTGGTTGTGTGCTACTGAGCCACAAGATCACAAGTTGCGGCTCATACCAAGAGCAGCTCAAGTGGTCCACAGGGACGGAATGCAGCATTGCTGGACTCACCCGGATGCCCGACAGCATGAGCGTGATGTAGTGGAAGTCTGGCAACAGCAGCACACGCACGGTCGAGCCGTCCCGCACGTGTTCGACGACCGCAGGCACAGGCTTCTTGCCAAACCGGTCGGCAAAGGTGCGGGGGTCTTCTCCGTCACGTAACGTCCACTTGACGTCGCGCACGTGCGATGCCGCGTCGGGACCGTGCTTTCCACGACCTGCTGCCTGGGCTTCCTCCTGGAGTTCTCGCAATCGCTGCTGCGCCCTGTACGACAGTGACATAACTTCCGTTTTATGTCAAATCAGTGCAAACAGACCAAAGAAAGACAAAAACGTGCAAAAAAAAAAAAAAGCTAGTGACACATGCAATCACAATCTTGGTTTTCGGACTCCCTAGGGATCGCAATATCGTCTAAAAAAATTAATTCATGCATGTTTACACTGCTCAAGCAGTCAAATCGCCACAGCCCCGTCTGAAATAGCTTCAATGCCTCTTAGTACACTTATAAGGCATTTTGGCAACTGCCCAGGCTCCTGTTCTTGGGAATACATTTGGCGCCTGCCTCAACGTCCGCTTAGCTATGCGTCAACCGCCAATTTTTTAGTCTTGTGGTCAATGAGCGCCACCAATACCAGCAAAGTGCGGAATTAATTACAGCTAACTTTCATATAGCGTTCGAAAACAATGATGCGGAAATACAAGGCACTGTGGTGGAAGATCAGACAACTCATCCTGCTTTTCCCGATACGCATGCACACATAAACGAAGTACTATTGTACCAAAATCTCCGCCGACGGCAGCAAATGCTGCGTCTCGACGAAGATTTTTCTCGTAAAAGCAGTCAAAATTCTGCTTTCCCGGTCCTGACATGGTGTAAAATTGTGGCTGTTGTGAAGTACGCCAAGCGGTTGCAATGGCGACTGTTGCCAGTAGGACTAACGGCACTGACACTACCCAACGCAGAAGCCCGATGATGATGACAGGGCTGCGTAACAGCGAAACCAAAACTGTGAATCCCGGCTCTAAATTCTTGTGATTCGCCCATAGTGCGGAATAGAAATTCGACATCACAAAATCTAGAAAAAAACTCAGGCTATATGTCGGTTTTTACGGCAATAACCCGCAGACTTTGTCACGACCGTAACACCACAGCCACCCTGATTGGTTTTCAAACCGGCTGTATATTTCTAGACTTTCCGAAGGTGTTCCATAACATCAACCTTGCCCTGCTTTGATAAAGTAGGTAATTTTAATATTGACTCAAGCATGCTCGACCGGGTCAGCACCTTTGTCACCTCATACGTACAGTTCATATCCACTAATGAAGTTTACTCAGTGACATTGCCTGCCATTAAAGGAGTTCCACGAAACTTCGCTCCTTATACAGTTAAACCTGGATATAACGAAATTGACAAATTCCCGAAAAAATTCGTTACAAACAGGTTTTCGTTATATCCAGTTTCAGCACGAAAATTCAAAAAGGAAACACACAAATTAAACAAAAGGGGAACTATAGGCAGGGCTCACCCAAAACACTTATTTAGCAGTAAATAACTGCGTTATTATTGCGATAGCAATTATATAGACACTCTCGACGGGTTTTTGCCGTCGCCGCCATGTTCCGTATGAAGTCCAAATTGATATCATGCCCCCCGCGCATCGTAACTTTTACGCACGAGTAAAAGCGCGTGAGTGGAGGCGATAAGTGCTGCTGAAGCAGAGATCAAACGAGCCGGATCATCTCTATCGCCCCGAGGCCGCATGCGATAAGATCCCCCCCGCATATTAGACCTGCCGTCGAATGCTCAAGCAAAGAGGAAACACCCCGCCCGTCTTGAACGAGCATGAAAAGAAGCGGAGGGGGTCGGGGGGATCACTCGAGCAGCAACAGTGAACTTTGATTTAAACAATCGCAGGCGCGCACGCTATCTCGGCAAGCATCAGCGCTCGGCTCGTATACCTTTCCACGTGCTGCGCTCTCAACGCGAAGAGATCGTGTGAAAAGAGCACTTCTGCCTGGAGCGGCCGTATTTTCTTACCCTATCGTTTTGTAGGGTTACGCGATAACGGATCCAAGAGTAGGTTGCCAGCCTTACTTCGTATAACATTACAATTTGTTGCTTTCGCATTCATTACATTGCATTCAACACGCCATCGTGTTGCCGGAGCTAATCGGCAAATCACGAAGGGTATACGGTCTAGCGAACTCGCGGCGTGGCGCAAGACTGCAAAGCGCGCAACGAGTCGACCTCCGAAGATCCGTCGTCACCGCGGTCTCGGACAGTTTACACCGTCGCCTAATCTGACGTCTCGGTAGTGACGACACGGTTATCCGCTTAAAAGCAAAGCTGAACGTCGTCGGGGGCCGTATGCAGTGCGGCCTCACATATGCGACGCGAACTTGAAGCGTACCGCCACGGACCAAGATTTTTTTTTTTTTTAATGTCACTTTAACGAAGTGCAGTTCAGAGACTTCTGCAGCAATCGAAGAGTAGCGCTGCCAATGCTAGTCGTTTTCTTTTTTTTTTTTTTGAAGGGAGGGGGAGGGCACATGCGCGCATTCGCCCGCGGCGGCAAGAACAGCGCCAACGCCGGCTCAAGGGGCACCGGCTCGCCCGGCCGCCTCGCACACCGGGGCTCCGAGCGCGCCGTGCGCGGCGCCGCCGATCGCGCTTCGTCGGCGACGTGGCAACTGCGGAAGATGCATGCTCGTGCCAAAATGACAAAATCCGGGGCAAAATTTTTAGGTTGTCGGTGGCGAAAATTCGTTATATCAAGAGTGTTTCCCGCTCCCACTTCGTTACATAGAGGTTGCAAATACATGTGTTTCTATGGAGTACCGGCGGGCAATAGAAAAACTTCGTAATATCGAGGAATTCGTTATATGGAGGTTCGTTATAAGCAGGTTTAACTGTATACCGTATTTACTCGCGTAATGAACGCACTCGCATAATAAACGCACCCCCAACTTCAGTCGTCAAAATTTTGATTTTTTTTTTCTCCCGCGTAATAAACGCACCCCCCTACATTCAACCGCTGCAGTCCCTCGAACCGAAAAGTGGCACGTCCTTGCCCATTGATCTTTTCCGTTTTTTATTACGCCGACCCCTCCTCGATTCGCTGCCCCCCCCTCGCCCGCTGCCGCGCGCAGTTCTTTGTTTTTCTTTCTATCTGTGCGCGGCACATCCCTTGTCTTTTTGAATTGTCCGTGTGCCACAGCGAGATTCTCGAGCGGTGCGAGTATAGAGACATCGCTGCTCACAATGCACACAGCGAGCAAAGGTCATAAAACTGCCCGCGCCAACCAACGGTCACTTCCTGCAAATACGAAACTTTGAGGCCTAACCACATGCACGCAATTTTCGAGCGAGGCGACAGGATTTTCTGTCGCGAATTGCCATCCGTCGCCGTCGCAGGCATGTCGCAGTTTTCTGGAAAACCAGAAAAATTCGCTTGTCGCCAAGAAAAGTGCGTGATGATTCCAGTAACATGGTGGCACCCCTGATTACCGCATTTTTTGCATTACCGCATTTTTTGCTCATCCCGAAAAAGTTTTCGTAAAATTTACCCCGCATAATAAATGCACCCCCCCAACTTTGCTTCAATTTTTCGGGAAAAAAAGTGCGTTCATTACGCGAGTATATACGGTAGTTATTCCAGACAGCGCAGAAACAGGACACAGATGAGACAGTTGTGTGGTCTCATCTGTGCCCTGTTTCTGCGCTGTTTGGAATAAGTATGTGTACGTACCAACAAGCCCACTTAACCACCATTTTGAAGTTCGCTCTTTACTGTGCTGCCTAATGCCTCCTGAACAGACTGCACAGGCTGAACTGGTGGGAAAGAAAGCACTCACTCTCCTTTGCCGCCAGTACGCACGTCGACGAGGCCTGCCGAAACCAGGGACTCGGCCATATTCTCGCCACTGGCATCTGCAAAGGAAGTTCCAACCACCTGTCACGGCTAGCACAACGTGTGCATAGAAACTCTAGTGACCCAAGCTCACCCAGACGAGTCTTGTACAACTTACATCGGAGAGTTTTACCATGGCCAGCCAAGTGCTGCTCACAGCCCAGATACAACACATGCAGAGGCATATGCAGCTCAAGTGAAGCTGCACTACCATCACTGTGTAAATGGGGTCAAATACAAAAGTCTATAGAAAGTTAACATGTAGCGAAGCTTTGAAACTAGCTTTGGAATCAAAAACACAACTGCAAGTACAACAATAGAGATAAGCATACCATATCTTACTCTGTAATTATCACACCTGTGTAATGATTGCCCCCCCCCTGACCCATGAATTTATTCACCAAAGTTTGACCTTTACTTTTCCACATAATCACTGCACCATGAACTTGGTGCACAACGCCGATGACGTTTTTCAGGTTCACGTGAGCAAAAGCATGGCATCCAAGATCTGTGTTTACAATTAGAAGATGGTACATATGACATATTTTAGAAATTGATTTTGGGGTACACAGGAAAGGTAAGGCCTTCGAGATCAGTGTCTCTTGCCGTTTCTTGCTGTTATAAATTATTTTTTCCCTTTAACTTCACTGTACACTTTTTTGTCTTTATTTTTTCCCCATGTATTTATTGATGTACTTTTCTCTGATATTTGCTTTGTACTTGCCCCCCTTACTCAATGCCCTAGGGGGCCCTGTAAGGTGTCATGAATAAATAAATAAATAAAGATGTCATGCGGGAAAATCGTCATCAGAGGTGCTTTCTAAACTTTGCACAGTCAGACGCTGATTGCTTAGCCTTGGTGTTTGTCGTGCTTGTGGGTTGTGCAAATGTGCAGCGTATGTTTGGTACTGTTGGTGTTGCGTTATTTGTCAGTGGTTTTATCCATCAACAAAATCTTGGCCGACTGTGCCGGTGTGTGCAGTTTAGGAGGAGGTGAAGCAAGGGCCACATCTTTGTATAATCACTTCTAGAGGCACTGTCGGAAGGTGTTTGGCTGTCTATGGGCTCCAGTGGTCACGCACTGTGGCAACTGGGCTCCCACAACGGGTCGAGAACGTTACTGCTCAGCAATGCCTGATGCGTATGGCAATAATCTCGTGAAAAGTATCGCGAAGAGTGATCACTTGCCAGGCATGGGAGTCAATGTCCTCATTGGTGGTAGCGTCTCAAGAAGTTTGTGGAGACGGGTTTGCACGAGGCTCACTCTGCAAGTGTGGTCAGGAAAGGGCGCAACGCTCCTCCACATTTTAGGGTACAATGACGCTCTAGCCAAGTTTGTCGACTTCCCGACACGGCACACAGAATGTGTTAAACGCAGATCGTCAAGAAGCGTCGACTGCAGCATGTGCCGCAGTCGTGGGTTGCGGACTAAATGGAGTGGGTCTCCCTGCAAAAAAGATCTGAGTATGCGGCTCACTACAGGCTACCACACAAAGTGTTTCTATTCAGCCCATGAAAAAGAAGTCCCCTGCAAAGCAGAGTCTAGCAGACTCATTGCAGGTCTGTGAGCATCTCCCGCAACTAACGAATGCCAGCCAGAAGAGAACTAAGGTGGAGAGGGAACATGAGGGCTAGGCAGCCAATAAGGTAGGGTGTGGCCCTGTGACATACGTACAGTATTTACTCAGTTGTGACGCGCCCACAATTGCAACGCGGTGACTTTTCATCAAGTCGAGGAAGAAAAAAATAAAACAAAAATAAAAGGCTTGTGCATCATTGCACTTTTTAGACAACTTGAATTTCGGTATTCGATTGTTACGCGAGGGTTGACTTTAGGTAGCAAAAATCTGGAAAAAAAAAAATCTTGTTACATTCGAGTAAATATGGTATGCTAGCAGTGTGCGGCACCTCGACGCTGGGATGGAGTAATAAGGAAAGCACAGTTTTAGTGGGAAGTGAAACCCTGGTCCATGGCCACTGTTGAAAATAATGAAGTGGGTCAGGGGCTTAGGGGAGGCACTTCGTGGAGAAGAGTCCAAAACGCTGCAGTAAACCGTCTGCAGGAGAACCTGAGTGCGGAGTACACCAGCAATGCCACACCGAGATGGAAACGACGGAGATGGAAGTGCGCACACTAAAACGAGAAAGACAGGTTTCAGCCCTGACGTTTGGTTTGCTCTTCCGTTACCAATTACGTGCAGCACGTGCACGCCGGTACACAACAAACACACACACAGAATCACGCACGTCTTCACTATTCTTCTGCGTCTCTGCTGCACGTTTATAAAGGAAGTGTTTGAAGCGCACATCATTTACATGTCGGATCAGCGGGCTTCGACACAGATTCGAGTCAGAGAAGCGGTGGTAGTGCAAGAACACTTGTCCGAGTGACGTCACTGCATCACGGACTAGGAGGTGTTGTCGGAGCCTGCTCCGTGCGTTTGGCAAGTGAAGAGAGGGTGAACCGCCCGCTACAAGAACTGTGCATGTTAGAAGCAGCGAAATGACTTTATAACGTTCATCCCCTTCCCCTCGGAGGATGTTGAAAATAAAGAAGTGGGTCAAGGGCTTAGGGGAGGCACGAGAGAGAGGGAGAACGAAGTGAGGATGCGGAGCTAGCCCTTATGAAGTAAAGACGTCTATGACCACGGGTCCTCGTTATTAACAGCCACCACGCTGCCGCTCTGCAGTAGTTGCCGGCGGTCGAGCTGCTCAGAGCCAGCACAATGCACTACATCGGGAACAAAGCGCACAGGGGAGGCATTCTCAATACCCACAAGTCATGACAGTGAATGTGCTCAAAGAATGCTTTGTGCCGATCGGTCGCGCCTAAAATCCACCATGCAATATTGGACGAATTCGTCTCAACTTTCTGTGGGACAACGCCTCCAGCGACCACACTGGCAGCCCCGATAATAAATCTTGCAGTGACTTACACTTCGAATAAAAGTAGGTGAGTCAGTTATAGAATTTTAAAGTCAAAATTAACGCCCATATGACATGAAGTGTAGATGCTAGAAGTCAACGTATGCGCATTCCTTAGCTCTAAATTTTTCCGTTTCAATCGGTCAGTACCGTACGACGTACTTTTATTAAGCCTACGGTGAACAGTCGCCCTCCCGTCCTCATTTATGAATATCCCGTCTCTCTGTGCAAGACATGAACTTGGCAACAACTGTCAGCCAACTCTACAAGTCACAGAAACCACCAAAGCCCGGCACGTACCTTTGCCCAGGTAGAGCGTGACGTAATCCCTGTCGTTGACGCTGTACTCGACAGAGAAGACGACCTCCTGGCCAACCAACTTCTTCCTCAGAAACTCACGAGCCTCCCATGCAAAGGGCTGCACACGCAGGACACCACGGTCACATGCCTTCTAATGACAGTAACGTTTGTCAAATACACGATGTACACACAAAACAGCACCATTCAGTTGCTGTAAGGCCCTTTGCCTATTCTTGTACCACTGTCAATTGCACACAATATTCGCTTTCTTGTGCACTTATACCTTGAAGTGTCCTTTCCTGATTAAAAAAATACATTAAAGAGAAAAATTATATCACCTGTATTAGTACACTATCCTTCCGCAATGACAAAAACAGCTTTCTTACTGCATGGAGATGCTTGGCAAGCCATAAAAATAAACTACTTCAGTATGACTGCGCAACAAAAAAAAAGAAAAGAAAACGAAAACAGAGACAACAGAAAAGAAGATGCACCCAGTGCTTCTAAGTTGTCTGTGTCTTTGTTGCTGCACAGTTGTACAGAAGTAATCGATTACCAAATTTCCCAAAAACTGCTTTCATAAAAAAAAAAACAAAAAAACAATAGTGATGCCACCTACGAATTTCCCAGACCAACTCACTGCGACATCACATTTTTTTTTTTTTTTAGGGTGTTTGCTGGGGCCTCCACAATTTCTTACCGCTTACAATGAACTACATTGCATTGCAAGTGAGCCAAAAAATAATTCTGGCAAGTTTCAGGAAGTTTTAGTTACACTGAAATCAAAAATATTACATGGGCATTCAGCTGCTAAGGGTCTCATGTGAAATTCAAAAGTTAAATGACCTTCGTATCCTCTTCTAATAGAGTATAATGAACTTATGAACACACAACTATTCACAGCACAGTTCTCTCAGAAAATAATTTACCAATGCAAACAATCTTGAGTCCCTTTAAGATGCAATTCATCAGATGATTGTATTGCTCATCAGAGTAAAACATAGCTTGTAATTTTAACAAAGCACTTGAACATATATATGCCCGCATACCAATATACCTGGAAGAAACATCAAAATATTCAACAGCCAGGCAAGAAAACCACACATAAGGAGTCAGGCTTCTGAAGCAGAAGTCCGCGTACCTAGGTCATGTACCATATCTACTCATTTATAGTGAAGCACAACTTTCAAAGGCAGGATGGGCCCTGTCCAGATGAACAAAGCATGGTAGCAGATTTCCCCTACAGGCTACAACAAAACAAAATAAACTTGCTTATGTTCTTGGCCACACTGGCCATCTGATCACTGGCCATTCATGATCCTCCGCAGTATCACTGGCCATCCAGCTCCCGAAAGCAGCCTAGAGTGCGTGCTTATTGGTGCGTTCTTGTGTGTATTTGACTCCTAAGAGGAAATGCTGCTGCCATCTTAAAGCAAGGGATGTTGTTCAGCTAGTTGGCTCATAGATTCAGCAAAATTTCAAACTCCGCGAAGGAGACAGGATGAAAACAGGTGCACGTGTGTGAGTCTGTGTTCCTGTTTCCGTCCTGTCTTCTTTGCACAGTTAAAAAAACTTTGTTGAATGCCACCTCAAGTTGCACCCAACTACAGCATAGTCAACACTTCATTACTTTCGCTAAATAATTAACGCCATGCACAACAGATTATAGTGCAACTAAATACAGAACGCTGACAAGGTATCCAATCCAATAGACATACTGCACAGCCACAGCAACTCTGTAAGTTAACAAGTTTTTTTAGGACACAGGTTATTTAAGGCAAACAAGATTTATTCCTCAAAATATGGAAAACAGAGTGTATCTTGCTACTGTAAGATATACATGTTCAATTTCAAGCCAAAAAAATCAATAGTTGAGTGCAATCGAGGGCATGTTAGATTTGAGGAAATTCGGTAGTGTTGATAGGCATATCTGCATAACCTCAGTGAACCCGCCATCCCGCCATGTGCCTATACCTACAGCATGGCGCAAAGAGAGCACGCTAAGCGGGCAAGAAAACACAGCACTAGCTACACCGCCTGCAACTTATTACCGGTCACAATCAGTACCACTGCCTATCAATCCCCAATGCAAACGAGTGCAGTCTCTTTTCTCCCGATATGACACACACCTCATCTTTTGTCTCTGCAACCGTCTCGGTGGGACGCTTGGCAAGCTTGGGTGCAGTGATGTTGGAGATGTAGATGGTCTTCTCGGGGGGAGGGCCTCCGCGGGGCTGCCCACGGATCACCACGGTGTCGCCCGAGAGCACCTGCAGAACACACGGGCAGAGCACGCTTCAACCACATGACCCAAACAGTGACTCAACCATCAGTTAGGAATCAGCGAGGGAGGTCAACCAGAAAGAGGCACACATGCACACAGACAAAAGTGACAAATGCTGCCTAAAGACATGGTGGTGGTGTTGGTGATTGTGATGGTGTTGTGCGGACGTGTAGTGGTCGACACATCGTTCCGCTCGACCGTTTGTACCTATGACTGCTGAATGTTCTGACAAGAGGGGGGATGTAGAGGTCGTAACTATTGTGTTGTTTAGTGGCGCCCCCATCTAGCTCTGAAGGGTTTGTATGAAGATGAACAAAGCTCAGTTGTTTGGGTTCAGTGTCGACCAGCTGTCTCACCACAGGCTCCTCAGGCTACGGCTTGGTTACTGTCCCCCCATGAACTGATAACACTACACCGAGAAATGAAAAACATGGCATCTTTTATTAAAGTACAACTTGCAACCCTTAAGCGTAAGCTGATTCTGACGGTGTATCCTCTATTGGCTGCACCCGATGATGCATTCAGCGAATCATTTCAGCAGAAGACGTAGACAGACGTGTCGGTAACCATGTCGATAACCATGCCATTAAACCTTGCACCTCTCTATTCACGCACTGACGTATTCAAGTAGCTTCTTTCAACGCATCATCATTGGAATTTATTACCTGGCAGAACTTCAGGTTTTCCTAAATGCTCCAGAACAATATACTTATTATATAATTAGGAATCTTACCCATATGACATTAAAGGGACACTAAAGTGAAACAATGACTTGGTTTAGGTTGACAAAATGCACTCTGAGAACTCTAACGTCATATGTTTCATTATCATAGGTTCATTATTAGCGGAGAAAATCAAGGTTAAAGTTTTATTTTTTTAAATTTGGCGCCGATATCTGCGCGCGTGACGTAAGAGATTCCAAATGTATTTTTCGTATTTTCGTGACATTGGCGCGATGAAATTTTCTGAAACTTCGTATGCTAAGTCTATGGCACCCACAGATGACAATGTACCTCATTTTTATTGATTAGAAGCTACGTAGGACCCAGTAGACGCCTTCAGAATCTATGACGTCCCGGTGTTCGGTGCGGGAATCTAACGGTGGCGTCATCCATCCGCATTTTCTTTTCGCGTGTTTTCTCGCTTACCAAGCGTCGTGTCGCGGTAAGAGTGGTGTTTTCGGGATTGTGAAATTGTGCTTAACTAATACGCGAAAAATCGTTTTCCCCTTTAGTGTCCCTTTAAACACTTCCTGAATAAGTTTTTTTAGACAGATTTTTTAAAAGTAACCCAGTACACTGTGATATTTCAAGTATGTTTAAATGTGCGCACATTTACTTCTTCACTGCTTTAGCCCAAAAAGGGCTTGCAGCACTTATAAATATTTAATCGCTCAAATGAATAAAAATGCGAAAGTTACTGATGAAGCTGCAACGTGAGCATCAGCAACTGCGTGAACAGATTGCAACTTGCTTAAATGTAGAGTTGCAATCTGACCAAAAAGTTCAGAGACACTAAACATCTCACATGACACCATGTGCCCACCAAGGGTAACACCGTTACACCAAAAAGGGCAACATCAAAAAGGGAATGTTAGCAGGGCAGCAGAAACCATCTTCTTTGATACTATTGTGGCTTGTATTGTCATAACAGATCGTCAGTTGTGTGCCGTTCACATTACATGATCTGCCCACAATTTACGTAAACTATAACTGGTTATGACACCATGAAAAAAGTGTAAGCTCCACCCAGAGAACTGTGGCCTGCCTGCCCTTTACCCGTGAAAGATGGCTGTGCTGTACTCGGCGAAAACTTATCTTGACATTGGAGTGAAGGCTACAGCGGCGGGGCTTCCGCACATTCGTGTTGCTCCGCAAGTAGTACGGCAGCTTGCGGCTGGATCTCGGTTTTGCTCGCTCGTTTCGTTAAAGCGTTTAGAAAATTATATACACGAAAATGTGAATGGGAGAAACATTTTGATGGTTCAGCGTACATTTTAGTGCCACATTACGAGGATATTTTTCTTGGAGAACTAAACAGCGCGTTTGTGGCCGCACACTGACCCACTGCGTCATGGACGTCTTGTTTACTTTGGAAAACAGGCGTGCAGAAATGGTGGTGCTGTCTAAGAAATGGAAAGAAAAGGAAGGCATCCTTGCAAAGGGAACAATAACTATTTTACCCACGACTTCCAGCAACTGTTCTAGTCTCATAATAAATAAAGCAGCATTTATTTGAGCAAAGCAAAACTAGAAAATTATCGTTAAACTGAAGTAATATTTTCTGGCGTGGTAGCAGGCATGCACTTCGGTTCTGTAGCTTCCCACAGTGCTGTCAGAAAAAGCTGTCACCGAGCATGGCTGGCTTGCGCTCAAACTGTAAAGACTTTTTCTCGGCTAATGTAAATACCACGAATAATAAGACTTAAAGGCACATCATTACTACCTAAAACATTATGTTCGAATGAGCAGCAATGTCAGAATCCCCTGACGAAATTTACCAGGACGTTCCAAGTTTCCAACACAAAATCCAACGACATATGTCTGTATGGGGAAGTCAACAATCTGAAACACTTGAGATGTGTTAGGCATCGCGAAAATGAGCGAGTGCTATTGGATAGAACATTTCGCGAATCCTCTGAGGGAGAGACAGTGATGGCTGTGTGTGGAGCCAAGATTCTTTTTCCTTACGTTGTAAAAGACTCTACTATAATGGCTATACCTGTTAGTGCTCACATCCATTCTGCTCTCGTCCTATTAATAATAACATCTGGGGTTTAATGTCCCAAAACCACGATACGATTATGAGGGACGCCGTAGTGGAGAGCTCCGAAAATTTCGCCCATCTGGTGTTCTTTAACATTCACTGACATCGCACAGTACACGGGAGCCTCTACCATTTCGCCTCCATTGAAATGCGACTGCCGCGGCCATGATCCAAACCCGTGACCCTGGGGTCAGCAGCCGAGCGCCATAACCACTGTTCCACCAGCACCGGCAGACTCTCATCCTATTAAGGTAGCGCTTTATAGTGCAAGGACCCGTTAGATGAAATTGTTAATGGTACACAGGCACCTGAGGACATACTGCATCATTACAAGGAAAGAAAGATCTTGTCGGTGTGGGAGTCGGCGAAAAATAAAGCATGTCTGAAGTGTACTCCATGTATGAGATTTGAGATGGCGTAGGTGTACGAGGCATAAACTAATCTTAGAAAAGTGTGTGGTAAGGCTTACCACCGTATTCATAAACGCTCCTTGACTTGAACTCGACTTGCCACCACCTTAAGGCAGTGCGTTTGAAACGCATTTCTGCTGCCTTTGTAGGGCGCCTAAAGACAATGCGTTCGAAACGCGTTTGTGCAGCATTGAAGGTGGTGGCAAGTCAAGTTCAAGTCAAGGGGCGTTTCTGAATACGGGGGTTATATTGGTGCTCCCTTTTACGATGTCACGGTGAGCACTTGATAAAATGTAACACTTGCTGCAAACTGACTCAACATTATGGAATGTGCATCTGTAAAGCTG
>JALIZH010010718.1:0-18577 GCA_030522465.1 Rhipicephalus appendiculatus | reverse complement strand
AATGACCAGAACTAAAGGTATGCGAATAGCAAATTATGGTCGTATAGAATACGAATCAAAGAGTGCCAGAAGTGAATCACATACTAAGAGCTTTGAATAACTTTTTAATACAGTGAACCAAGATTATTGCATTTGCCGGAAAAGCATGAATAAGCTCAAAAATGAGACAAGTGAAAAATTCTAGAAGCAGCTAGATATAAAGAAGCCCAAATACACTTATAGGAGGAACTGGCAACTCTGATAACCAAAGGTTCTACTGCATTTGCCGATCATGCCAGCTCTTCAGCAGCTTTGCCGTCACCAGTTTCGAATATTCACAGGAGCTTTAACAAATGATAAAAATGGTGCACGAACAGGCCGAAGTTTAACTCTACAGGAGCATGTCTGAATAAAGCGTAATCGAAGCAAGCACGTCTTTAGTACAGGACTCTTATGCCTCCTCAACTTGGTGGCACAGATACCATTTCTTTTGTCATTCCAACCTGTGACACCCGTAAAACTACCAGAATCAAAACTTATTTTTTGCAAGACATGTAAAATCGTAGAATGAGCTGAAATCCGCAAACATTACAAACAAAAAATTACAGATTTCGTAGGTTTGTGTCCTCAAGAGGCTTTCGTCAGAGGATGTGGCTGTACAGTCTAGCCTTCCAGATTTTAGGACTTGAAAAACCGAAAATGGAAAACATTTTCATGCTTGCACAACGGTGCAGAATACAGTAGTTAAGGTGGCAGTTATAGATAAAAAGTCACAGTTTCGCCACTAGGGCGAAGCAATGAATGCGATAGCATGAAATTAGTTTGTCACACGAACAACGACAAGCAGCTCGATACTTGCAACACGCCGCTGCAGCACAAAGAAGGACGCTCGAAACGGACGCATAGGTATACACAAAACAAGCGTGAACTAACAACTGTCGCAGTTGTTACGTGTTTGTATTTGAGCAACGCGCTGCGAGTGTCGACAATGCAGAAGCCGACGCTGTTGTTGTTGCTGCATCTGACATGGCTCGTACCCATTCAAGGGGATTGGCCAAGGATTTATTATATGATTATATGACTTTTCGACGCTGTTTGATACTTCTTTTTCTTTTAAACTGCGGCACGTGGAATTACCCCTCTGCGTCTCCTGCCACGCGGTGGCGTTTGACGCCAAGTGTGCCCGGTGTTCTTTTTTTTTTCCTTCTACATCATGAGTGGTACAGAAGGGAGCCACTTTTTTCCTGCGCATCTCAAGGACAGTTTTCAATTTGAAAGGAACTGTAAAAGCGTTGCGTGATAGAAAACACGCTCAAGCTGTTCCGAGATCTGCGTACCCGCGCGCGGCAAATGGTGCATATGAATAGCTCGCCGTTATATCGCTGGCACGAGCATGGCGTGTGGCTGTGTTGGCTAGCGCAGCAGGCTGCAGAGCTAAGGGTCACTGGTTCGAATCCGCGGTCAGGTGGTTTGAAATTTTTTCTACTGATTTATTTTTCTTTATGCCTTTTTAAATATACACACATACATATACATATCCGGGACATGACGGCGTCGGCGAAAATCAGCCGAGAGTGTCCATATAATTGCTATCGCAATAAAATATTTTGTTAGGCAAATGTGCACCCCGCAAAGCACACTCTTGGGAGCATAATGACAACGGCAAGAAGTCATCCGTCTTTGAAAACCTTATCAGCTGGTCAAACACGCCGGCGTGACTGCAACGTGATCACCTGGTGCTCATGTAATGTTCCAGAATGTACACAACTATTATTCCTGTGGCCAATTTACGTACAGAGTTAGCAACACCATTGCAGAAGGTTCCCATATACAAGGACATTTGTTTCACCAAGCAATAACACAAGAACACTTTGTAGGCAATGGAAAATGGGCGATGGCAATAGAAAAACAAGTGGACATCTCAATATGATCTTGTTCTGTCCTCGCACAGAAAGTTCGACATCGTTCCATATATCTGTTGCTAGTTTTCCCGGGTTTCATTCCGTGATGTCAAGAAACGGGGGTGACAGACATTTCACCGGCATGCGTGTAGTTATTACTGGACAACAGACAGATTTAGCTGGAAGTCCGCAGCAGCTCTGCAGACGCTCAACTATAACTGTCTATTGCTTTTATTACGTGCTGTGCAACATCTGAAATGAGCCATCGGCAGCGTTTCTGTAACAGCCTATGTAAATTTCTCACTGCTGAATGGCCTAGGCGTCATGAGCCTCTGCAGAGGACAGGGTTGCCGTTGGGTGGACATGAAAAGGCACCAGAACTCATGCCAAAAGTAGCCAAAGTAGCCATGTCATTTGATATTATCACCAAATTTCTAGCCAAATAGAACAGAAGCGGTACTATCAACAGAGTCTTTACTATTAATGAATAAATAAAACCATTTTGAATAAGTAAAACCACAAGTTTAGAAAAGATCCATGGCGCCAACTGGAAATTTTAGTCGCCAACGGGGTCCAAAAGTAGCCAATTTGGTGCAAAGTAGCCACCAACGGCAACCCTGGCAGAGGATGCATTTGCCGTAGAGCCGACTTGCACAATGGAAGCTGCGTCGGCACCGATCATGGAGTCATCGATCGGGATGCACGTGCGAGTGCTGTTTGTCCAGCGGAATAATTCCTGGTTTGTGGTTGCGACTTTAGTGGCCCCAAGATCAAGCTGCACATGTTTTGATATGCCCGCACATCATATATTGCGTGGCAGAAACGTAGAATCGCGCCAGGTGTCAAAAAATTTGAACTGAGCAACGAGTAGGTGTTTTAAAGGTGCCCCCATTACAAAGTGCTCAGACATATTTAATCATCATCACCAGCAGAACCATCAACAAAGTGAACAGCTGTGTAGGTTCGCGTGTTGCCCTACGTATGCGTAGTGGGCCCTTCGCAAAAGGAATAATTATGGCGTAATGGGCACTAAACAACTATGTTTGCTATAGGCATTCAATGATACCTTGAAACGACCAATGTTACGCGCACAGTCATTAGTTTCCTCACAGCTAGGTTGAGGCATGCACTGTGAACCCGAAGCAGGCAAGCAGTTCACAAGGCAATGCGCACGAGGCCCGATTACGCTATCACGATCTACTCTTGAAGGCGAAGCTCAAGTGTCCTCCAATTTTTTTCCCTACTGCAGTTAGGGGAGCGGAACCGTCTCTCCTAAATAATAGTTAACACTGAATGACCACCAACCTTTTTTTGATGCCATAGAAAATAAGAAACAGTAACTACTAAAACAAGTTTCATGTTTATGTAGAATTGTTCTTATGTTGTTTATATGAATTTCTTATTGATTGTATTAAGTTAGATTGTAATTACGTATGTAGTATTATAATTCACTACAATTTAAATGTACAATACGTTGTTCCTTAGACTTTACTGCGAAGTCAAATGTATTGCAACTCATTTCACTACAGTCTACGCTCGTTATAACGGACCCGGGTACAACAGACTTTCGGTTACAACGGACCATTATTCAGCCTAAGTTTGGTCTGTGTATTAGACTAATGGAGCGAAGTTCGCTTTTAACGGACCGCGATACAACGGACTATCGGCTACAGTGGACGAAATCAGCTGTATTTTTTGTCGAAATTGGGCGCATAAAGCGGACTTTTGCCGCATTGACGCGGGCTGGCAACAGACTTGACCACGCCGCTCTCTACGCATTAAAGCCGCGGTAATTTTAAGTTGCGGCTGGCAACATTGGTGGCTTCCGGCCAAGCCAAGCCTGCAGCCAAGCCAGTCTGAGAGCACGTTGGTCACGCGAATGGTTGAAGATACAGTGTACTAGAATGGGGTAGTGCGCTCACTGAGCGGCGGAGCGTGACGCACTTCATGTCGCCACCGACAGACGGCGCGGCTCGCAGCGTCACCTGAAACTTTCCGGCGGGTTGAAGGCGCGCGCATTGCGCGCTGCTGTTTTGCGCGTAAGAAAAGTCGAAGTTACTGTGCGGATGCAACTTTTCTGTGTGTGTTGAAATAAATTACTGGCGTTGTGACTTATTTACGGAGGGTGGGTGATGTTTTAAGTGGCTATTGCATAGATGAATGCGTCTCCACACAGCCGCTGCAGTAACAGGGCATGTAGTTGAAGGCGTTCAAGTTTTTTTGACCTGCTGATCGATACGATTTTCAATGCTCTTTCGCCACTGTAGCAAAGCGAATTCACTCCTGCCTTTCGAGCCCCACTGTGCCGAATATAAACAACGCCTCAAATTTTAATTCTCTTTTTCTTTTCTCGCATATGAGCTGGTCTAATTGTTACTAACCTACTTAATGCCTTTTTTTCGTGAATCATTCATGGGTGGAATCACTTGGCTTTGCGATAAATTTATCCGCATCGTAATCTTTACAAACTTTTTATTTGCGGACTTAGATATATCATACACGGTTACCAAAACTGGTTGGACTCGTAGACGAATATGGTACTAGGTGCAGATCCAATGAAAAAAATATCTATGCATAGTTATTATGAGTACATAACAAGTAATATACATCATGTGCATACACATATTTTTACTACACCGAAGAATTGCACCATTTCTTCGGCAGCATGAATAAACAGGACACGAAGAAACACACGACAGCGTGACACGCGCTGACAAATTGATTTTATTTGCAAAAAACCCTGTCTATGTATGCGCAAATGCTTGCTATATCACAATATAGATTAACAATGCAGAAATGGGTCGTGGTCAAACAATGAACAGATGCAGCAAACGTATGAAGATCTGCTAATCGACCACAAACATAAAAAGGACAGCAAGGAATATTTAATTTAGTGCAAAAGCCTATCAGTAGGCATCTAAAGGCCAAAGACAGAAACATCGTCACTGTGCAACTCCGCAAAAAAAAAAAAAAAAAAAAAAAAACAATTATCAGTGCACGCAACACAAAAGAATCTACGCAATGTGGACTAGAAGTGCACATTGAGCATAAGCATAAAAACACAGAGCTAGGGTAATGATAGGAACGTACGCCGGCGATGCTTGCAGTCGACAGCCGACGAAAACTTCCATCTAACAGGCACTAGAATATCTCAAAAGGAGCGCAATCCCTATGGGCCTCCCCCCCTCCCCCCCCCGCTTACTAATGACAGCTACTTCAGTCTCCCTTCTACTTCTCCTTTTCCTTTACATTTCTATGCAGTCCGTTTCATCCATCAGTAGCCCTGTGCTGAGAACTTGGTTCGATATAGTTCGATAGCGAAACAAGCAGCCCCCCAACGTTTTTTTTTTACAAGTACACTCCCTCCCCCCGCGTTTCACCGAAGCACGAGCATGGCTTTGCAGTTGTTCACTGTACAAAGTTCACTGTACAGTATACTTCGCTGTCACCGCCTTCGTGCTTTCTTGCTTTTTTTTGTTATCGTACTTGACTCTGCAGCTGTTTTTTTGTCGTCAAACGCTTCCCCAGAAATTTCTCTACACGTACGACGCATGCTCTGTGCGCGACCACCGGAGGCTGTGAAAAGCGTGTCCTTCCCGTCCAGACGCAGCGGCGGGCCGTCTTTGAGACAGTTGGAATTTGCGGATAGACACAGATGCTGATCCTTCAGAAAAACAAGCATACACAAGAAGTGCAGCAAAGCGGCACTTGTGGTACCGACAAATTCCTTCAAACGAATGAATGGCGTGAACATGCGCTGCAGGGCACACACGAATGGAAACTGTAGCTTCAACTACTTGGGTCAGCTTAAAAAAAAAGAATGAAATGCAAGACCCCCTGACCCCTTCGATTTTTTTTTCTTTTTATCTTTCTTCTGTCATTCTGGTGGCCCTCTCCGCGCCTCTAACCCCGCGTTTTTTAATATTCCCCAAACTTCAGCGTAACCCGACGAAGGAGACGCGCGGACGCGCTCGCACCTCGCACCCCGCAAGAAAAGTTTTCAGGAGATACTGGCGGCAGCGCCCCTGGCGGGCGCCCAAGCTGTCGACGCGGAGAGGGCCGTGGCGGCTTGGTGGCGGGATACGGCAGTGAGCCCACTGCCCCATTCTAGTACACTGTAGTTGAAGAGTTGCAGCTGACTGAAATGCAGTGCCGCGGTGCGAAGTGATTGTATCATCGCTCAAGGGTGCCCGCCAATCTCATATCGCAAATTTCTTTTCGATCTAAGTGTAAATAAAACGCTTTTGTTTGTGGTTTGCGTTAGACGTTCGTCACTCACTACAGTAACGTTGTTAGGCATCGCGACCAAAGTTTTGAAAGAAAGACGTTCTCATGCACCAAGCAGGTGAGTTCCACTGTTAAATTAGTATACAGTCGATCCCGGATATATCGAACTCGAAGGGGATCGCGAAATAGTTCGATATATCGATAATTCGAAATACAAAATATGCGTATTTAAGGCTTAAATTAAAGCATTGCAGGCCTCGAAACAGTTTTTGGAAATCGTAACAAGCGCTAACATTACAGTTCGCTAACAGTATACTAAAGAACAAGGTGACAACTTCTTTTGCAAGTTACCGCACTTTATTTTGCACGGAAATAGTCCGTAAACGTGTCTTGCTTCTCACACGCCGTCAAGTTCATCGAGTCATCCTCAGTATCATTGCAAATAAGCAAGTTCAGCACCGTCGGCCACAACAGCGGTGATCGCACTGTAGCGCGGTAAATGGTTATTAGAGGCAGCGTTGACATCTTCATAACCGCACGGGTCCACTTCCGCGGGCACCGGCAACGTCAGCCGTTATCTCGGCATCGATGCTCTCAGAAACAGCTACGTCGTCATCCGCACTGATGAAGTCGCTAGCTGCGCTCCCGTCCGAGATAGCGCCCGGAAATGCTAATAAGTCGCAAAATTCACCGAGGCACTGAAGGCCATTGCCAGCGGCAACCAAAGTCGTCACCTGGCACCAAATTAGATTAGGAAACAGTTCACGACGGTGGTTTACTAGACGTCGTTCCAAGCACCAGTCATAATTTTTATCGCCACAAGCGAGTCAATGCTTAGTTCGGCTCCCGAATAAGAATTTATGAGTCACTAGTACAGGAACGAAGCAAGAAGTACACAAGCCGCAAGAGACACCGCACACCGCCAGTGTTGCCAAGTCGAAAGTAATAATCCCGCAACAGAAACCCTTGAAACCCGCTAAAAACCGCTAAATTCAACATTTGTGCCAAACTCGCACAGAATTTTAAAAATTTCAGGAAAAAAAAAATGAAATTCTTGACTCGAAGCCATCTTCCCTAACATAACTCTGGAGTGATTTCTTTAAAATTGGACAGTGAAACAGCGCAAAAACAGGGCGAAGACGAGATGATACAGTGTAGGACTAGTAAATTACCCGAGCTCAAAGTGGTAAATAAACTGATATAAGAAAAACCATGCAGTATAGGCCAATCCCCCCGTGAGTGTCAGCCATGACGCAGAGTGAATTGGATGAAAACATGGTACCTTGGACTCCTTCTCTTGCGACACGGGATCCTTGGCTATTGCAGGGTATGTATGTATGTATATATATATATATATATATATATATATATATATATATATATATATATATATATATATATATATATATATATATATATATATATATATATATATATATATATATATATATATATATACTTTCCGGCAGTCGTTGGTTTTTAAGAGATCACCTTCTTTAAAATCTTGCTGGTGGCCTCACTGGCGGAGAAGATCGAAATATTTGTTTCTGGGTACGTTGGCAGGTCGATACCCAAGGGCTTTTCTACGAAATTATTTTCTTTTTTTGTTGCCGGAGTTATGTTTTGCATGCAATCCTTTTGTAAGTTATCTGCATGCGATGCAGATTGCCCTTCTGTTGGAGCTTGGTGAACACTGTTTTACTTTCGTGTCTTCTGTCCCGTTCGCTTCAGTGAAGTCATGTGGGCACAGGCATGTTTTTCTTGGAGGAAAGAAAACCGCCGGAAAAAAAGGCTAGCAAGGCTTCAAACCGCCAAAAATCCCGCCTCCCGCAATGCAACAATTTCACCCGCTAAACATAATAAAAAGCCGCTAAACTTAACGGGAAAACCGCTAACTTGGCAACACTGCACACCGCTGCCCACAAACAACACACGATCCAAGCACCCACCGTCGACATGTTGGTGATAGCGATGGCACTTGTGGCTTTGTAACTTGGCGCAAAAAGCAAGAAAAGCGTAGCCTCCGAGATGTGCGTTTTAAAACCAAAAACGACAAAAATACGTCACGAGATTGCGGATCTCGAAGGCCATGCTTTTCGTGTCGGCATGCCGTCGTGCGCGAACGTAAGGGAATGCGAACATTGCGATGAGGCCGCCGAGTCGCTTCGCATTTCATTTTGACGCCCTCGGCAATCGGCCTCTGACAACACCATGTCCGTGTGTTAAAACCTGCAGATCACGCATCAAACATACCGCTGCATCCACATGCGCGGCGCAACAAGCCAGATCAACGCTATGGAAGAACACCGCTTTTTCGTCACCAGCGCGCGAAAAGGGATCGGAACGCGGCCTAAAAATGATCAATATTGATTAGGGAAACTGCACTTTCTGGGCTTCGGTGCGGCGCAGCGTTCGATATAGCGGATGTCTCGCCGTGGGGGAGTTCAATATACGCGTGCACCAGCCCTATACTTTTGCATGGGAAGTTCAAGGGGATTTCTCAACTGTTCGATATAGCCAATAATTCGATATATCCGAGTTCGATATATCCGGGATCGACTGTAGTAATGTTAGAGGTGCCTTGGTGCTGTTCAGTTCAGAACTCTCAGAACAAGTTTGGATTGTCCAGCGAGCCGTGGAGGCTGCGCTGGAGCAGCAGCTGCCAGCAGTCTATAGGCGGCCCCATTTAAATATGCCTTCCCGTCCGCACAATTAAGAAAGAATTTATTCCAAGCCGATCAACAGAAGTGGCTCAAAAAGCCTGCTGGAAACGCATTTAATATCGGGCTACGCTTTGCTGCTGTGCAGAGGCCACATAGCGTCCCTGCACCTACCGTAACAGCAATTGCTCATTAATTACAACTGGCGCGGCAATTTTGTTAATAACCTCTGCTTGTGATTGAAGTCTTTCGTAACCATGCTGTCGAATATGTTCAGCGTGTATCAGCAGAACTAGCGTGCCCCATACTACTGACGATCGTCACACGGTGACGCACTCCCCCCCCCCTGCGGAGTTTATATATTACGGACTTCGGATAAAACGGACTCATTTTGCCGGATTATCATGGTCCGTTGTAACGAGAGTAGACTGTATCTGATTATACTTGTGTACTCCGAAATGTGCTGTATCCTGTCATATGCTCACATATCAATATGCCTACCTCTGTGGCCTTGATGTAGGGAGTGGCAGTGTCGAAAAATATAGCAGCCAATCGGTTCTGTGAAATACTGAAAGGTGGTGGGATTCCGCAGAACCCTTTCATAACCATTCTGCCACCTTGCAGGATTCCACAGAACTCACTCGCCATATTCTGCATCCATGTGCTTAGAGTTGACTAATTCGCCCTCGTGCTGCCATTTGCTGGCATTCTCGTTAGCTATACAGTCGCCGACGGATTTTTCGGACTCCAAAAATTCGGACTTGTTGGATATTTCGGACTTTATAAATGCACCGTCAAGGTTCCCATAGCACTAATGCATTTTCGCGACCGATTTTTCGGACGAATTTATGCCCTAAAGTTCGATTTTCCGGACTAAATCGCTTGTTTTGAGCCGTGCCGCTGTGGGGCCGCTCGATTTTGAACGCCGCCATGTTGGATTTTCTGTTGGCTTGGTCGAGTTTGGCTTCCAGTGGCTAGTTGTGTGGCCTCCAAGATCAGAAACGCGCACAATCTTCCAGTTTCGGAGGCCGTGTTCGATCTTCCTTGGCTGGCAAAACCTTTCTTTTTTGGTCAGCCTTATCGTCATCATTAATACGACAGTAGGCATCCGCTAGGCCTTTTTTTTTTTCCTCGGTGCGTTTGTTTTTCCGGTTGTCGTGACGCACGTGGTCGTGTTGGTCGTGTTGGTGGTGTGTACTAGACTACTAGTGGTGTGTCAAGTGTGTTTGGGCCGTCGTGCGCGTCACATGTTTCCTACTGTTGCGGTTGCTCAGTAGCACGCAGTGGTTATGGTGCTCGGCTACTAACCTGAAACACGCGGGTTCGATCGCGGCCGCGGCGGTAGCGTTTTGATGGAGGCGGAATGCTGGAGGATCGCGTATACTGTGCGGTGTCGGTGCAGGTAAAAGAACCCCAGACCGCGTCGTTAAATCCCACCGAACAGGCGAGAAGTTGCATGCATCTTTTTGCGACCGGCATCAAGTTTTGTTTGCTTGGTGCCATGGAGCCACCAACTGTGCCGACCGTTGTGCCGCCCGCAACGGTCGGCGGCAGCGATTGCCAACGCGCTGACGATGTTACCGTAGCCCAAATACAACCAAATCTGCTCGTCTCCAACCACAGCATGAAGCATGACATTATTGGGGATTTTTCTAGACTTCTCTGATCCAAATAAACTTCATTTTCTTGTCTTAACCATTTTTTTCGGACTGTTCGATTTTTCGGACTATTTCGCGGTCCCCGCCAGGTCTGAAAAGTCGGTCGGCGACTGTATTGGTACAGTGACCGCCTCGGAAAGGCACTTGCCCCCTGTTCAATCCATGGACCTGGTAGAATTTTTCGGCAATTAGGAAGCTTTCTGAAAAATCCATAAGGATTTCCTTGCGAATTCATGCAACAAACAGGCGGCTGTAAATTTCCCTTTCCCTTTCTGAAAACAAATATATACATCAACACCCCTGTAGTTGAAGCTCACGGTGTCACGTACCCCTCAGCTGTTCGGCAAGTGTGGCCTCCTCTCCCTCGGCATTGCTCGCGAGGCCAGCGCTGACCGCCTGGAAGTGCTTGTGGGCCGCGGCCATGGCCTCTGCGTCTTTCTCACTCTCCTCCGCCAGCTGCACGAGCGCCTCTTGCAACTTCTGCACCTGCTTCTCCTTGCTCACAATTGCGGCCTTGTCCTGGTGGTGAGGAAAAAGAGCATGGACATATGTATCAGCACTCCATAGTGGATGCACAATAACACAAGGGCTAGAAGGCATCCACAAGAGCATGAGCACTGAACTGCTTCGTTTCTAGGGGAATCATTATCTATCAGTGCATTACTTCAGCTATTCGCCAGCAGTGAGCAAACAAGGCACAGAAACTTGAAACTACAAAAAAAAAAAAAAAAAAAAAAAAAAAAAAAAAAAAAAAAAAAAAAGAGATCACAATTTCATGAAACGTCCTCGTCAAACCACGCTAACAAACCCACCGGTTGCAGCAATGCACATTTTGCAAGTACAGTCGATGTCCGATTTCTCGGACGCCCGAAATTCCGGACATGCCTGATTTCCTGGACTCATCTGCGGGACCGTCAACTTCCCCATAGAGGCAACGTATTAAAAAGTCCGAAATTTCGGACGCTTATAGCCTTCGCCGTCCGATTTTCTGGACTTTTTACTGCTAACCGCCGACTCAGAGTCGCCATCAAGGCCGCCATTTTGTTTTTCTCGTATCCTCGAACCCCCCATACTCGCACCAAGACCTACGAGATAGTGCGCCGGCGCGCTATCTCGGAGGTCATGTTCGCACCGCCGGAACAGGTGTGGCCAGCCGCACCGCGCCGCGGCTACCATACCCTCGAAACCGCAATTGCCACGATTTAGCACACGCCAATCAGTTGCCAGCCGTAGCTTAGCCAAACCAGGCCAAACCTCACTATTCACGTATTGTTTGGTCAGCTCTGCGGTAGATCGTGTGCTGCTGCGCGCTATCTTCAGCATTCACGTTTCCCTATCTTCAGAATTCGCCGTTGACAGCGAAGGCACCGACTGCTACTTCGTCTTCGTCCGCGCCTTCGAAGCGCACAAATCTCCCTTGTAACACAAGAGACTCTCCGGAACTGTTTTCGCCATGCGGGCTTCACGCTCGACGCCGAGCTCGCCCGGAGCGGGCAGCGTGTGTGATGAACTTCCATCCGCGGACGTTGCCTTCGACGATCTACACGCTGCCGGCGTTTCGATTCCAGCCGGGATAACCTTTGAGGGCTTCGCCGACGCTGACCTCGAGCTCTGTGCGGAATTGACCGATGACGAAATTGTTCAAGTTACGGAGGATTCCGACGACTCCGACACCGAGAACGACGTGGCAGCGCCTACACAGCCGACGAGCCCGGAGTTGACGCGAGCACTGATGACGCTATCATCGATGAGACAACATGACGTTAGCTGAAATTGAGGCAGACATCATCGCGGGCAAGCGAAATGCCATGCAAAAGAAAATAAGCGACTTTATTGCGCCAAAGTGTTGACCAATGAGGTAGCGCCAGCTACGTCGGATTTTTTTTTTTTATATATATATAAACGGCTCTTTTTAGAGCCACCTAAAGGATGCATTCACTGAATTGCGATGGGAATCCAGTACTCCGGCCTTGGCCTTCTCCGTCAGAGAAAAATACCTATAAAAAAGTGCGTTTTCGCGTGCATTCGTTTTTCCGGACTGCCCGATTTTCCGGACGTTTTACGGTCCCTTGAGGGTCCGGGAAATCGGACGTCGACTGTATACTAATTCTTAGAACGACAGGAAGTTGAGCTTGTTGGTAAAGGTTCATCTTCAGATAAGGTAGACATGCAAACACTGACACAAGAACACAAACAGCATTTGTGTTATATTGGTCAGCAACATTTCCAAATGTTACTAGGCAAAGACATTCATGAAAACCAGCAAACAGCAAAAACAAGAAATGTGAATTGTCTAATGCTCTTTCTGTTGCTAGCAAACATGCATCCAGTTTTTTGTACCTCCCTACAGCTCAAAGCCCCAACTTTGGCTAGCGATTAATGTACAACGCTATAATAGAGATTACCAGTAAAGGGGACCTATGTGTTGGGGCAAGCCTAACTATAAAACCAGCTCGTCAATAAAAAAAAAAGCAATTAAAATAAAACACAAGGTTATGGACCCCCATCACTATACTGATACCTTCCAAAGACTTCATTGCAGTTTTTAATTTTTACTTTGGACAACTTTGTTACCATTCCACATCTGTGCATGTCTTCAATGCTTTCATTACACTGCACATAACTTACCACAGCATCAATTCTTGACGTTTCAAACTTTTTAGTTATTTCTTGAGTCCCTCACATACCACTTCTTCACTAGCGATGCACGATTCTATTATGTCAATGCCTTAAATGATCTCTTGCTCGATGTCGACAAGGCTTACACGTATTCCAGCTAGTGTGTATGCTGGCAGATACCGCACATCAAATCGAGCTACATACCTCGTCGAGGCTTTTTTTGGAGACCAGTGCGTGTCTTGTGCTCCTCCTTAATGCGCCCCTTGCTGAACTGCAAGTCAGAGTTTGCCTTGGTCTCCTCAAGTTGGCAGTCTTTCAGGCGGACGCCGAGGGACTCCAGCTTGTCACCCGTCTCCTGCAATTAAGCACATGCCTGTCGCGTCACAGCGCACAACCAACAACCGCACCAACACCACCGGCTTCAACCTACAGTAGACTCCCTTTAAGACGAACTTGAAGGGACCATGGTCATTTGTTCGTCTTATCAGGAGTTCGTCTTATCAGAAGTGCCCCCCAAAAAGGAAATGCTAACATGCCAAGTGCATCCAAATATGTTACTTGGAAATGCTGAATGGAGTATACTTACAATGGGGTGGAAAGGAACAAGAAAAAGCATTTATTTGGCTCACCTTGATAAAAACAATGCATTCAAGTACAGCATTTACACTAATCTAACGAGCACCCGATTTCGCAAGTTCATAATAAATGTGCTCATGAATAAATTGCTACCACATTTCAACAATAAAACTGTAGCATGACCCTTTTTTGATGATTAGATAAAGAAAAAAGGGAGAGACAAAGCACGATTTTCCTTTAAAGAATGGAAAATTTATTCTTCTGGCAGTTCACCTTCTTCCGTGAGCCTGTTTTACAGGCTTTGATATCACTTTTGGATACACCTCCATTGCATGTTGTTACCTTGACAAAGCCAATATATGCTGAGGTGCTTAAGAAAGCCTGCAAGCTTTTCTTCGAGGTTCGGATATTTTCCCATTTTCAGCCCGTGGTAACTTTTTCTGATCGACGTGCAGCTAAGAATCTCCATTTGGGCTACCCATGGTCACGAGCCTCGGGCATACAGAAATGACACGGCACAGCTATATTTAGTGTGCAAAATGAACATCCTTCGTCATGTGCTTTCATAATGAAAATGGAGCTTCACAGTTTGTACTTCACTGGGAACAGACATGACGTGCACAGGCCCTATGCGAAACAACGCGAACTGACCATGTGCTCGGCCGCCATTGTGTGGCGGCGATGACAATGCATCTGACCCCTCTGACAGAAGTGCTAGCGCCGCAAACGTGGTTTCGGTTTCATATGTAATTTTAACGCACATACAATTTCTGTTCCTGTTCTCACTTTCATTTGTTTTGTTTTTTACCCCACTCCTTTCGCATTTTCCTCTCTAGCCAAGCTCTTGTGTTCTTCTGTTCTCCATTTTGCTCCTGTTGGGGAACTGAAGAACATGGGGAGGATCCAGAAGGATGTAATGGCTTGAGGGTCCCAGTAGTTAGGCCTGTTAAGCCTAACTACTGGGACCCTCTTTTTTTTTTTTTTTGTTGCATTAAGTCTATGGGAAAGCCCTGAACTCTTTTTTGTTGCTTTCAATGCTGATAAAGCCAGCCCTTTCTCCACCTACACACTGGGCGTGAGGGAGATACCAACCTTATGCGCTGACCTTTCTTTTCCGCTTATCTTGCTCCCTCCCCTCCACGATGCGATTTGCTTTGTCTTTGCGCCCAGGAAGCGTTATTTTTTTCTTTTTTGCTTTCTCTCGTTCACCTGGATGCCCCACCAAGACTACAATGTTCATTGCGCAGAATCGCCATCGTTGTTGGTCACTGCGAGAGTTCGTCTTAACAGAAGAGGTCTGTTACGCTGTTCGTCTTAAGCAGATTTTTTTGCATTGAGTCTATGGGAAACCAAACAAACATTCCCGTGTTGTTCGGCCTAAGCAAGAATTCGTCTTAACAGAGTTCGTCTTAACGGGAGTTCACTGTAATTAGTACTTCTGTGGTATGTCGTTTCAATATAACTAAGGAGGCACATCACGCACCGTGTGTTTCTTCAAATGGCTTGAAACAGTGCACACATCTGTACGGGCTTCCTAAGTGGACAACTAGTGGCTCATTTAACTTAATTGTGCAGCGTTTTGCTGAAGAGGATCACTTCGCTGGAGACCCTACCATGTTCGACAATCGTTCAACGTGCTGCATTCCAGGACCAACATCAAGGGTAATATTTTTTCTTTGCTCGAAATGAATACAGTAAAATCTCGTTATTTTACCCCTGCTAATTCGGAAAATCGGATAAGTAGAGCGTGTCTTTTTGTCCTGGCAAACATATGTATTGTTTAATGGCATCAAACCGTCGTTGATTAGATCATATTTGGCCACAACCCAGTTTATTCGGATGATCCCCGAAGGTGCCAAGCACAAAGCACCGCAGATGTGCGATGCAAAGGTGCGAAAATGGCATGCGCGGACAACTTAAAATGGCTACGGGCCTTCAGAATGGCCTGGTCGCCATCCACAATCTTACCACAATCCCGTTGCTGGCGACCAAGGCGGTTACGATAAACTTGTTTCAGTTTTAATTCCTTTGGGACCTTCAGCCACAGTAAAATTGTGAACAAAGTCGAAAATTGTGGCTTTTACACTGTTCTTATGCAAAATAAGTACTGGATTTACGCATTCATCCTGAAAATAAAAATGCACTAATGTAATAGACACTTGTTCCCTGCTTTCTTGATACTTTCGATAATTCAGCGTTCATTTAATTTCCACATTTTTTTCTGGTCTCGTGAAATCTGTATTCACGAGCTTTTACCCTACAACGAAAAAAACTGGGCATGCGGTTTGAGTCTAATGCGGTAATGCAAAAAAGTCAGTTTCACCGCAAGGGTGAAGCAATGAATGCGATAGCAACTAATTGTAATGTTATACGAAGTGAGGCTGGCAGCTAACTCTTTTGGATCCGATCTCACGCAACTCTAGAAAACGCTGGTTCAAGAGCATAGACGGCCGCTCCAGGGACACTCTGCTCACCACATTCTCTTCGCGTTGAGAGTGCAGCACGTAGACAGGTACACCGGCCCCCCCGCTGCCGGCCGCCGAGAAGGGGAGATAACGCGCGCCCGCGACGACCGCGCTCGTAAAATCGAAGGTCGCACGAGGGATTGCATCAAGCTACCACCATTGCAGCAAGCTACCACCGAAGCATCAAAACAAACCGTCGATAACAAGATTAACGACAAAATACAGCCGCTGCCTCGCTCTCAGCGTGAAATGTGAATGTAAAAAAGGTAGCCTACCTCTTGCGTTCCTTGAAGTACGCGCGGATAACAAGCATGAAGAGCAAATTGCAACCGAAGCGCGGATCAGGGGTGCTACCATGTTACGGAAATTGTCACTCGTCACGCTCTTTTCTGGGCGACAACCGACTTTTTTCGGTTTTTCCAGTAACTTGTGACATGCCTGCGACACGACGGATGGCCCTTCGCGACAGCAAATCCTGTCGCCGTCGCTCGAAAATCGCGTGCATGTGGTTGAGCCCTAAAGTTTCGTATTTGCAGGAAGCGACCGTTGGCTGGCGCGGGCAGTTTCGTGACCTTCGCTCGCTGTGTGCTTGTGAGCCGCGATGTCTCTACTCTCGCACCGTTTGTGAATCCGGCTGTGGTGCACGGATAATTCAAAAAGACAGGTGACGTGCCGCGCACAGATAGAAAAAAAGAACTATGCGTGGCAGCGGGCGAAGGGGGGAGGGAGTAAATCGAGGGCGGTCGGCAGAATAAAAAAAACGGAAACGATCAGCGGGAAAGGAGGCGCCACGTCAGGCCACGCGTCGGTTCGCGGGACTGCAGCGAATGAATGTAGGGGGTGCGTTTATTAAGCGGGAGAAAAAAAAAATCAAATTTTGACGACTGAAGTTGGGGGTGCGTTTATTATGCGAGTGCGTTCATTACGCGAGTAAATACGGTATTTGATTTTTTTATGCAAGAATTGTAACTGACCAATTGCAGAATAGAGATATTTAATTACACACTTGTGAACATTAATTACTGAAAGTGGCACCAAACATACTCCCTCATCTTCTTTACTCGGATGTAATATCAAGTGCCTTGGAAATATGTTTCGTGAATAACACACATTTTAGTCAGTTCGTCACATTTCGTGCTTGAAGAGGATAAGGTAGAGCTCATTCATGATGACGATGATGATAGTTTTCTGGCCACACAAACCGGCAGAAAGAAGAGCTTGAACAGCTCCACTGTTAAGAGGGACGCTGAAATCATCCACAGCTGCGCCCTTCACAACCGTGCAAAACACGCACAAGGCCATACCTCGTCCTTCTTACGCTCCATGGCTGCAATGACCTTGCTCATTTCTTTGGTCTTGGCCTGCAGCTCTTCGACGGAGACCTTGGACTGCTGGACGGTCGCCTTCATCTTCTCCAGCTTTTCCTTCGAGGTGCGACTCAGCTCCTGCGCAGAAAGGGCAGAACAATGCATTATGGACACGCTAATGCGCAGTGTCAGGTGAACTTGTGTAATGATGCCAACAGCATAGGCCGGCAAATAATGGTGGCTACCCTAGGCTTGCCTACGAAATATATTTTGCGTTAAAGGCTCACTCGAGCTCAGATTCTCCAATATTTACCCCCAACCGGACTCACTTGGACTCAGACTCACCAAAATATGAATCACCCGGACGCACTCAGACTCAGACTCACGGTCCCGATCTGAGTCCGAGCGAACCGAGTGAGTCGACTCAGGAGTGAGTTTGCCGACCTATGGCCGAGAGACTAAAATTTTCACTCTCACTCAGCTGAATTGCTGGTTGTTTTGCCTACCGCTGCGATGGAATTTGAGAACTGGGCCAACAACAGGAAGAGAGTTCAATACTTGCGGCAAAGCTTTGTCTTCGTCCCAAGTTTAAAAGCTGCAAGTGGGAAGTGTTTTTTTGTGAATTTTCCTTTGTGTTTTAAACAGTGCGTCGCAAGTTTCAATAATGCAGAACAAAGTAGCCCCTACTCTGGCTATTCTAGTTTTATCGGCACAAGAGCAGCTGAGGCAAAAGAGTGACAAGACAAAGTTTCCTGCTGTCACTAGAAAAAATATCTCATTCCTTCATTGGGTAATTCCTGCTCGTGCAAGTGTGAGGATTCAGACATATTTCTGTGGATCAGCTGTGCGTGGGTTCACCTAATTGGAATTACACTTAATAATGGCTGCTGCGCATGTGGATGTCTATCTCACTGTCCACAGCAAATGTTCCAATTTTATTTCGCATCAAAAGAGCAGACTGATGGGCTAGTTGCTAGTACATAATTGAGGCAGTAGCGAAAAGAATCGCACAGACAGCAAAAGCAAGACTGGATACAGCGCTGTGTCCCAGTCTCGCTTTCATCGCCAGCGCAATTCTCTGCATACTGCCCGAATTGTTTCCTTTACTTTTTGAAGAAAGAGCTGGAAAAGATTCAAAGTGCGACATGTTTTCCCATCATGTGTTTGACTTATTGAAGCCCAAAG
>JALIZH010010715.1:0-23338 GCA_030522465.1 Rhipicephalus appendiculatus | reverse complement strand
CGAGAACGGTATCCATCAACCTCTGGAAAGTGGCTGAGGCCGAACAGAAGACGAGAGGAAGAACTCGGAATTCATAAAGTCCATCTGGAGTTACGAACGCTGTTTTTTCTCTGTCTCGTTGATCCACCTCGATCTGCCAATAGCCACTCTTTAGATCGATGAATGAAAAAATACTTCGCGTGTCGTAACCTATCGACAGAGTCATCGACCCGTGGAAGCGGACAAACGCCTTTTATGTGACGCTCTTTAGCTTCATGTAGTCAATACAGAATCGTAGCGTTCCGTCTTTCTTCTTCACTAGGATGACTGGCGAAGACCACGGGCTAAGGGATCGTTAATAGCCCTGACACACGGGCACCATAAAGTCCTTTAGACTAGGGGAAATCTTCCGGAAAGGCGCTCGGGCTCAGTGACCCACTGCAAAGGAGTAACTCCTTGCCGGCAAAGATCCTTTTCGGAAAAGCAGATCCCGCATCTACTTTTCGGGCAGGAAGGGAGTACTCTCGCATGCAGTGCGCATAATTTATCAATAGAAGAAAACGTGTGGCAACACTGCGGTGCCCTGTGAGTATTTTTTTGCGCTGTGAAAATACTTTCATTTTGAGTGGTAATGCGATTTGTTGAGAAGTGAAGGTTTATACTCTACCTATACTCTCAAACTCCCGCATCACGTCCCTAGCGCCACTATGTTAGAGTTAGCAGTGGCAGTTGCCGATGTCGGGGACGTAGGAACAATAGAGTCCGCTCAGTCGGTGCCGTCATCCAACTCCCAGAAAAATTTGCGCGTCCAGTGGACCGAAAAGGCAACAGCCATACAGCTTTGGGAGGACCACTTGGACGCCCTGGGATGGCATAAGCACAAAGGTGGGGGTGTACCAAGCGATTGCCGAGAGCCTCACCGACGCCTCGCATATCGAGGAACGCGGGACTCCACGGTACCTGCGCGTTCGCGGCAAGAGACGCTCACCGGCGTCCCTGCCATACGCGGTTCGCGTCTCACAAAAAACACTTGGTTAGAAGCGCAACTACCATAGCGCAACTCCGACTGTTCATAGTGAACAGACGAATTGAAGTTGCCGCTAAGAGCGGAGAAAGAGAAATGATATTACGAGTATGCGCATTATAAGTCGACCCTCAATAGAAAAAAAAAGCGTTTTTTTGCTCCGTTATCTCTGAATGTGATGTACATGCGCACGTTTTTTTTAATATTTCCAATCTTTCTGCTTCCACAGACAGCGCCATTTTTTCTGCAGCGTTCTTCTGGGGAATAACCTAAAGCAGTAGTCCGGTGCCGTGTGTCATCGGGGAAACTCCTTTGTGCAAATGGTCCTTTTTGGCGACAAAAGGGGTTTACTTCAAAGTACTTTAATTTTGCCCGTGTGTCACCTGTCACGGGTATAACCCCATCGTCGAGCATCTCCCTTTACCTGTGTCTGAAAAGCCTCACGTTATGTGACACCAGCGCAAAAAAGGACAAAGGACAAGGAAGAGTCCGCGCTCAGGAGGGTCCCCGGACCCTCTTAACCCATTAAGGACCACGAGAGAACTACAGGTCCGAATTCATTGACATTTTGCTTATTTAATTAACCACGACAGATAACCACACGTGCAAATTTTCATAGAGTTACGTGTATTTCTTCAGGAGTTATGATACTGTACTTTAAAAAAGTACGCTGGGCCTTCGAGATAGCAACGGGCAAGGTGACTTGGTGCAAGAATGGCGAGTACGCTGGGCCCTTGCGAAACGAATAACAAAGTTATCTTGGCCCATGCAACTTAATCAAGGACCAGTGCTTTAGGGAAAGCGTGACGTCACGCTTTTCGCCGCACCATTTCGATGTATTTGGCAGAATTCAACTGTTTTGCCAGCTTCTTGTGAAAATGTCCGTATAGATAGAGGGTAATAGCAAGCGCAGCGAAATCTGGAGAACTTTGATACTTCTCTTGGGTACAACAAGGCGCAGTCAGTGTTTTGCTACTATTTGACTTAAGGACAATAGTCAACGCGTAGAGGCTCCCCTAAAACCTACGATGTCGTAGCAGACCCTGTATGCGTTGTCTGCGGCTATTTCGATCATCTGGGTAAATAGGGGCTGGTACCACTTTTTTCTCAATGAAAATTCTCTAGTCATTCGCAGCTTGATCGTAGAGCTCAAACCCCTTTATGGCATTGTTACTGCGGATGAAGAAGGAGGACAGTGGCACCACGTTTTTTTTCTTTTCAGTGAATGGCCACAACGATAAAGAGCATACTGACTCAACTGTGTAGTCTTTCGTCAGCATAGCAATTACGCTGTTGTCTTTGCCATTTTCGAAACGAAGCTGCTTTCCTGAGTCAAAACAGAAGTTATCTTACCCACGTTCCTTTCGTTCCAGGTTTTTTTTTTATATTTAGCAGAGAGCATCCATTCGTACCGTCGTCATTCCCCTCCTCCTCCTAAGTTCCCATGTTAAGGTCAGAATCACCAATTAAAACATCAAGAGGCTCTCGTATATTCACAGCGGCATCTTTCACAGCCTCATGAGTCTGAGATAACCGAAAAAACGGCATGCATAACAAAAAAAGCCTGTTGAATCTATGATACAATGCACAACAAGAGTTACATTTATGCTCCCATGAAGTCCCAGTGTACTAAATAAAGTACAGCAACATTTGATTACTCCTCACAGCAAAACTATGCACTCTATAGGCTTATCGCGTTTTGCAGGGATTCACTTGCTCTTCCTGAGGCAGAAGCAGTCCGTTTTTTCAACATATAAAATGTCAAACTTCAAATTAATTTAGAAAAAGTGGTACTGACCACGTGCGTTTAACAGGCTCTCATTTTCCTAAAGTTTGACGACTCATAAAACAGAAAAAAACATAACCGAGTCAATATTCCAAATTAGGATTATCTTGCTGCAACCTTTGGCATCAGAAATTTTAATGAGCGAGATCAGAATATTCTGTTTTCTATTTTATATGCCTGAAAAAGCAAGTGTACTTTTTAAAGTACAGCGGGCCCTAATGGGTTAAGAAGAGTGGGGAGGACTCTTATGCGAAGGATCACACTACCACTTCTGGGAGGGAGTCAGACGACTCTTCCCGGTGACGCTCCTACGCGGGTCAATTGACACCCACCGAAGCGTGAAGCGACTCTACGGCTATTTTAAGCTACTAAATTGATCCATGCTCTACTTTTGCGTGACTACTGCTGGAAATAGTGAAGTATTCATTTTAAGCAACTCCATTAATACTTGCCGTTGTGCCAAGCGACTGCAAAAAAAAAAGATAGTTCAATTTTAGCATTATTTTAATAAAACTCCTCAAAACAACACACCATTTCCATCAAAGTTGAAGCAGTTGAGGTATTCCTCATTCGCATGCGTGTATGAGTATAACCAACCAAAATGTGTGACTGTGATGTCCATAAATGAGAACTAACAGACAAAGATGCCAAGGAAAGTATAGGGGAAGCTATTAGAAATAATTGTAATGTAAATGGGAAGAATAGAAAGTGGACGAAAAGATAACTTGCCACCGGCAGGGGCAGCACCTGCGACCTTCGAAAACGCGTCCGATGCTCTACCACTGAGCTGGTCACACACCGTCACGGTACACACATCTGACACAGGTGTTTCGTTTTAAATAATTTCGCAATGAAAAGAAATTTTCACGTAAAGAAGGCGGGAACCTCGTTCCGCAATAGGCACTGGTTACGCACGAATGAAAGCACTTATGTTTTGAGAAATCACTTCAAAATTTGCTTTCAGAATAAGCCCGGCTTTGCGCTGGCGTATTCCGACAACCAAGCCCATTCTCCGGCAGTCAGGTGCACGCCGTGAGCGGTTACTGACCGCGTGTTGTGCAAACGTAACCCGTCCTTAAATACTCAAACACATACGAGTACGAATGCCCGAACGACACCAACGAGAGCGGACGCCGTCTACGTTGACATCAGACATGACATATGCTAGAATTACCGCATATAGCTCCCACAGCCACGTATACTCACTTGATTCTGTTATAACTCCGAACGTCTTCGCAGATATAGGCAAAGCACGAAAACAGCAAACAGAAACGAGGGAAAAGAGCCCACAGCGGCGGCCGCAACGCGCGCCGTTGAAAGTCTAGAGTTTTTCCCGTTACCGGCGAGGCGAGTCCTAAACATTTAAGCGACTACCGCGTACGTGCTGAAAGCTATATCTGCACCTCAGAACTACCATCTTTAGGCCAACAAAAGCCATTATATACAGTGCGCCTATGTGTCCTGTACACAGAGGCTTATTTTTTGCATGTCTACACGCGCGGAAGCCGCTGCACACTCGAGTATCGATGAAAATGTTATTATGACGTAGACTAAAGCGCACCTCAAAATGATATCGAGCATCTTCATCAGTGCAGACAGAATGTGCAATCAGAAAATAATCGCCGTTGATACGCGAGAGCATCACTTATTTTATGAGTGATGCCGTCACTTGCACAACAACGCACATAGCGGTCTCAGCTCGTTAAGTAACCTAATTCACATAAAAACAGCGCTAAAGACGGAGGACAAGTGAAAGGACACAGATGGCGGCGCCGTCTGTGTCCTTCTTTTACTTGTCCTCCGTCTTTAGCGCTGTTTTTATGTGAATTATGTCTTACCAACTCGCCCAAGCCACCACTTTAGTTAAGTAACAGTTTTAATTGGGCATCTGCAACAGCCCCGCGGACGCAGGCTACCGTTGGAAATTGCTACCAGCCTACTTCGGCAGAGCTGCTGCAGACTCCCAGCTAAAGCTGTGTAAGTACTACATACGAAAGCAGTACACTCACCATTAACAGGCGCACGTTGTCCGTGTCCGCTGCCCCAAAAATATTCCTCACTCCAAGCGTCACTTCGAGCACGGAGCCCGGCGTGCAGCCACCGAAGATACACATGGTCGCTCGAACGCGCGAACTGTAAACTACAAGACACGCGACCAGCGACCAGCGCAACCAACGCAACGCATTCCAAAAGACACAGGAGAGGGATAGAGCAGGCGGCGGCGGAGGCAGCGGAGGTGGTGGAGGCACCGCGCCGGCGGCGACACTTTGGCGTCGGGGTTCGCGGGCCTGCCAGGCCCGCCACAACGACGCCAAATGGCAAACGCGTGATATGTATGGCGTGTACGGCGGCGCCTTCATCCCCGAAGCCAATCGCAAGGCGCTTTACGAGAGTGTTCCGATTCCTTTAAAAGTGCTAACTCTCTTTCTCTGCCTCTACCTTCTAAAAGGGGTCAAGTGATGACCCGAAGGGAATCGCGGTCTTTTGATCCGCTTTTGACTCTCTTTTTTCTTAGAGTGTGTGAACAGGGGTGTTCACGGGCACAGGGGCTTATGTTCCGGCTACTGGGCGGGGTCTTGTGCATGGGGTGAGTCGTGAGTCCTTGTACCCAGCACTTCCACCAATCTTGTCACGTTACTGACGACAACCTTGCTTTATTGGGCTCGTTGGGGTGACTAGCCAAGCGGTTCAAGCAGATTTCTTTTTCCTCTTTCACACGCGGATCCCATACACATAAACCATGTGGCAATATATAGTGTGTTTTAGATGGGCGAGAGCGGGTTCACGATCGTTTTCATCCATGACAGAAAGAGAATGTTTGGTATGGAAGAAGCTTATTCTTCATCGTCATCAGAGTTATCGTCATGGCGTATCATGGTTACCTTGCATGTGATGTGTCTTGATGTCAGCGTCATCGCCATCGCACTAGCGTGGCTACGGCGGACAATGGTGCGAAGGGGGCCAGGCCTTCGCACCAGTGTGGAAGTGGTTTTATGCGTCGTATTACACACTCGGAGGACTTCGTCAAGAACCTTGGAAATGAATACTTTGCCATGGTCACTCAGAAGAACGCGAGAAGCTCTGTGGCGCAAGACGATGGACTGCAAGAAAAAAGTCGGCGATTTCTGTAGCAGCAGCAGAACGAAGTGGCGCCGTCTCGGCGAATCGTGTCAAATGGTCGACTGCAGTGACGTTCCAGCGCTGACCGGAAGACGTCACTAGCCAGGGGCCATCCAATACAATTCCGACAAATTTAAGAGGTGCTGTTGGACAAGGAAGAGGGTGAAGGAAACCAGCGTGTGGGCATGTCGATGGCTTACGGTGCTGACACGACGCGCACCAGGCCACGTGTTTGGCTACCGTTGAGGACAAGCCAGGCCAGATGCACCGGGTCTTAATGCGGTCGTAGGTCTTGCGTTAGCCTAGATGACCGGCAGCAATGTCATTGTGAAATGCTTCTAAATCTTGAAGACGAAGGCAGCGGGGGAGGACTGGCACCAACTTGTTACGCGTGGGATGATAAATATAACGATGAAGCACACCGTCATCGAGGCGAAAATGTCGAAGCTGGCGTCGCAAGCGGCTGTTGGGTGGTTTAATAACACCGCGAATGCTATCAATGAAAGTCCGACAGTAGGAGTCTCCCCGCTGAAGTGAAGGGAAATCGGAGTGCGAAGATAGTTGAATTTGGTCTAGTGAAGCGAGCAACAGGTGTTCTGGGGCAAGCAGGACGTCAGAGCCATTCGAAGGCGATGCGGAGGACGTACTATCAAGAGAGAGCGAAAGTGGGCATCGGGACAGTGAATCGGCATCATGATGACATTTGCCAGGCTTGTACGTGATAGTAAAGTACTCTTGCAAGTGCAGTATCCATCGCCTTAGACGTACTGACATATTCTTCATTGATGACAGCCAATACAGTGCGTGATGGTCGGTGATGATGACAAAGGGCTGACCGTAGAGGTACGGGCAGAATTTCTTCATTGACCACACGATAGCCAGGCACTCTTGCTCGGTGATCCTGTAGTTCCGCTCAGCTGTCGACAGAGTCCGGCTAGCGTATGCCACAACCTGCTCTTTAGAGGCAGCATCACGATGCAGAAGGACTGCCCCGCCACCTTGTGCGCTTGCGTCAGTATGTAGATTAGCGGGCGCTCTCGTCAAAGTGGTGGAGGACTAGTCCGGAAGTCAGGCGTGCTTTAAAACATGAATTTTGCAAGGGCTGACCACTGGCCTTGTTACGAAATCTGAAGCGGTATAGCGCAGGTTTTTTTGAGACGGGACAAGATGAAGGTGACACACACAAGCGCTCCTTTCCACAAATGATTTATTTGTATCCGGATCACACATATTTATACATTACATCAACAGTCACGCGTGCGCATATACAGTTCTATTGAGGAAATCAAGTTTTTTTTTTTCGTCAGAGATAGTGACGGGGTACCAGCACAATCGTCATCCAGCATGTGAATAGTTGCCGATTCTACGATTAACCATGTGGTTTCTTCAAGGTGCCTACGTAAAAGGGAACATATAATCCAAAAACCGGAACGCACCCACACGTGCTACAGTGTGTGGCTAAACAGCCGTCGCCGCCTTTCCTTACATTGTTGCAATGTTCCCTGAGCCTGTCTTTAAGTCTTCAAGGCATCACCCGTTTGCCCTACGTAATGTTTACCACATGATAAAGGGATCTGCTAAACAACGCCTTCTTTGCAGGGCACGTAACGTGTCCTGTGATTCTTCATGCTGCCAAGCCTTACTTGAGCAACTGGGTTAGAACTTTTGCATAGTTTAGCCAACTTATTTGATGCCGTGACCACAACGCCGACGTTTGCCCACATTTTCAGCAGCCACATTTTCTATGTTGTGAGATCTCCGGTGCAAGTACGGCATAGCCGCAAACTTTTTTCGGTCATCAGAACTAGCAGTTCTTCCAGCCTGGCTACTGGAAGATGTTTTTTTGTGCAGGCATTCTGCGACCGATAAAACAAGGTGATCGGGATAGCGCCTGCTTGCTTCAGGCGTGAGTTTTTTTGTCATTGAAGGCTCGTCCCGAAGATATCGGAACAAGATTTCTTTAGGGCGTTATCGAGGCAGTGTCGGACAATTGACCTTTTTACAAACTTCGAGTGAGAAGAATGGAAAGGTAACAGCGGCTTGCTTCCCCTCGATTCAAATAAATCATTTGTTGAAACTAGCGCTTGTGTGTTTGCCATTCATCGTGCCCGTCTCAAATAAACCTGTGCCACTTCAGGTGCTTTCGGAGTTCAAACGCAAACTTGCTGGTGACTATGCGAAAGAAGCACCAGCGACTAATAACTTATTTAGGGGGAGCCGCTATGGTAGCTAAGTTGCGTATGAAGCGACGAAAGAAGGACACGAGAACAAGAAAGCTGCGCAACGTCTTTTGTTTGGATGGTCGAGGGAACTGTAGTACAGCCAGAACAAGAAGGAAAATCTGGGCTAGTTGGGTGTAGTTCATTTTGATCAGGATCATGGTTTTTCCTGCTTTGTTTGTATGTAGTGTTGTGACGCACGCACGTGTTCCTTGTGTGCTGAGTAATTTGGATGACTCTGCTGCACACGCGCAGTTGCTGTGGTGATGTATCTGTATTTATATGTGTCTTTCCTTCTAATAAACTTTAGTTGAGAGTTCAGCGCTGGTGTTGTCACATTCTTCTTCTACGTCTTCGTCTTATGTTGCGCTGTGAACCTGATCAAAATGTAGTACAGCCAGTACAGCTGCAATCTTGTCAGGGTCTGGTTGGACACTGTTTTTCAAAACGACGTGACCGAGCGCTTTGATACTTTTGCTGGTGAATATGCAGTTTTTGTGTTTATCTGAAGGCCAGCCTGGGAAAGGCACTGAAGTGCCTCGTCTAAGCGTTGAAAATGTTGAGAAAAGGTACATGAAGAAACAACGATATCATCTCAGTAACACAGGCACGTCTTCCAATTTAGGCCACGAAGAACACTATCAATCAATCGTGCGTTCAAATGTGGAAGCGTTGCACAGGCCAGAAGGCATTACATTAAATTCGTAAAGCCCATCCGGCGAAGCAAAGGCGGTTTTTTCTTTGTCAGCCTGCTTTGTCAGACTGCTCGAAGAGAGGAAGAACTCGAACCTAAAGTTGATACTGGTGACGAAGACGGCCAGAGTGCTTCGATGGAGGTCAGTGGAGTGGCGTCTATCGTCGGCACAGTCATACCCTTGAGCAGCACCATGGATTCTGCAGTTCTGTTGCAAACGCGCAGAAGAACGCGGTCACAGGAAAGCCGGGGGACACAAGAGGCGAGGAGCATGTCACGTGAAGTGCTGCGAAAAGAAGGCGTAACTAGCTCATCACCATCGGCTACTTAGGTAGATGCGACAGCTACCACGTGTTTGTGACCAGGACGCAGGACAGTCTTCAGCGACTAGTAAGCTGGAGATCGAGAGTGACAATGCCGAAATGGGTGAATCCATTGTATCGGAGATCTGAACGACCTTTTCTTCAAATGAGATAACAGCGGGAGCATAATGTAGGAAGTCCCAACCGAGGATCTGTTCATGAACGCACGTGGTGACGTATGTCGTCGATGGAAACGCAAGCCGTACACTGTCCGTCGGGTTGAGTCAGTGCGTTATTTGCGCCGCGCAACACAGGTCCCTCATAAGGTGTTCTGACTTTACGGAGCCGTGAGCAAAAGTGACTACGCAAAAACAGAATTGGCGGCGCCGGTGTCAACAAGAGCTTGCACAGGAACACCTTCAAAAGTCACTTACAGCATACTGGCCGGGCGAACAGGATGTAATTTAGAAGATGAACAGGACGCACTTTTCGCTCCAAAAGCTGCAATCTTTAGTCTTCCGGATGTTGGTCAGCAAGGCGGAAGATGGGGCGAAGCGGCGAGGCAGAGTGGCGGTAGGTCGAAAGAGAGCGTCGTCTAGAGGAATGGGAGTCCTGATGTTGACGCGGGCACGGGTAGTCTGGGCAACATGGATCGGGTCTTCGGATGCCGTCTCGCCGGGAGTCAGCGTAGCCTCGTCGTTCATCCTGCTGGCGGCAACGGCAATAACGAGATATGCGTCACCCGTATACCGCAGTAAAAACAGACGGGACGGGATGAACATCACCCGGGATACGAGCGCGCAACAAGTGATCTGCCTCCCACAGAAGCCAAATGACCACAGTCAATGTCATTAGGCCCAGACGTGACGGCAGCAGGTGGTATTGCGGCAATATCGGCGTATGTGGGCATCGAACGTGTGGTGTGAGCAACCGATGCTATCGGTGCCGTCATGGCTGCCACATCAACGTATATAGGCAGCGGGCACGCTGATGGAGCGAGAGGTACTGTTGGTGCCGTCATGGCTGCCAGCTCCTGCTTTACAAGGTCGCGCAGGTCGAACGGTGGCACTGGGGTGGAGGCGGCAGAGGGACGGCTCTATTCCTGCTGTTGTAGTTCTTCGCGGATGATGGTGCGGATCAGCGCTCGTAAATCGGAGGGAGGAGTAAGGCGAGGATGCGTCTCCTGCTGAAGACCAAGGGACTGCAGCTCGTCTGGGTGCTGGCATGTCGAGGTAATGTCTTTAACTGTGGTAGGGTTGTGAACAGCCTTGGCGTTGAATGCGAGCGGGCCTATTCCTATGTGGATGCGGCGAACGCGCTCGGCTTCTATCATTTCACTGTTCGCACGATGGCAGAGGGCCAAGACATCCTCGATGTACGAAACGTACGACTCGTGCGTGAGTTAAACATGCGCAGCCAGCTTTTCCTTCGCGATCTCGGAACGGCTAGATGAGTTTGCGATGATTTGTCGCAGCTTGGTGGTAAAAGCGGACCAATCGACGAAGTCAGTTTGGTGATTAAAATACCAGGTTTTCGCAATAACGGTGAGGTGAAAGGGTACATAAGTCAATTTCTCGGCTTCAGTCCACCGACTGACTGAAGTCACGCGGTTGTAAATGTCGAGCCAGTCCTCGACGCCGTCATCGCGGAGGCCCGCGAACATGGGTGGTTTGCGCCGAGGGTTTGGGACAGTGTACGAAGGGAGGGCAGCCGGTGGCATCGGTGCAGTAGCGTTAGGGCTAACTGTTTGGTCGGATGGCTGCATAGCTGCAGGGGTTCCCAGGCGCAAGCGGCGACCGGATTGTAGCTCCAGGTAGATCACGAAAGCAGGAGGACGTCGGGATCTTGATGAACCTCCACCACTCTGGAAGAGGCAGGAACACCTCACCAGACAAGGTCAGCAGAACCATTTATTTGGCAGTGTCTGCCTCAGCTCAGAACACCAAGAGGCAAGAGTCGGGATGATGATGATATCTACAAGTAAAACGACGAAGTACTTGAAATGTGCAATATATATATATATATATATATATATATATATATATATATATATATATATATATATATATATATATATATTCTAGCGAAGCCTTGCAACTGAGAAATGGGTTGAACTCTCGAACGCCTTCGAGTGGGTCATCTCCGAAAACGACGCCGCTCGCGCTGGGAGTCCGTGGCTGTCGCTGACGCATTATCGCTGAGTGCCGGCAAATAAACACATTAACAAATTGGTGGAGAGTGTTGTGCTCCCATTCGATGCCTGTGGAGCTTCGACCTCGTACCCTCCATCCACCATGCCACAAGACGCTTCTCAGCAAACGCCTCCCCCGTGCCGCCCAATTGTCCCGGTGTCCCACACATCCGCGATCCACCCATATTCACTGGCGCCGATGGCACCGACGTGTAGGACTGGCTAGCAATTTACGAGAGCGTGAGCGTCCCCAACAAATGGAACGACGACGGCAAGTTGACCAACCTGGTATTCTACCTTGCGGGAGTAGCAAGTATGTGGTATAACAACCACTTGTCCGATTTTGCGACTTGGTCCGATTTCAAGACCGCCGTCATCAACGTTTTTGGCCGCCCTGCCGTTCGTTAGCTGCTAGCCGAACAGCGCTTACGCGAACGTGCTCAGCAGGCCGGTGAGTCATTCACCAGTTATATCGAAGATGTCATCGACTTGTGTAAGAAAGCCAACGAAACCATGTCTGAGTCTGACAAGATCCGGAACGTCACGAAAGGTATTGACAATGATGCCTTCACCGTGCTGCTCGCCAAAGACCCTGTCACAGTGGCAGAAGGTCATAACGCTGTGCAAGAGCTACGAGGAGCTCCGCCGGCATCGTTCCCTGACCCGTGGCTCCCCTTGACGAGATGCAGAGCTTGTGGGCTTGGTGGCCACCTCTGACCAGGCGGCGTTATTGCCAGAGCTCAAGTCATTCATCCGTGAAATCGCACGCCAGTTCTCTCTCCTCGCCTTTGCCCACCCGCCGGCTGTTCAACAATCGGCGACCACCCTTCTTCCTCCCCTCCACCGAGCGATTGAGCAAGAAATTTCAGAGGTCATGCCAGCGTACCACCAACAACCTCCGGCTCCTGCGCCCCAGAGTTACGATCAAGTTGTCGCCAGGCCGCCTCAAGTACTTCCGGCGGCTGCACCTCTGACTTACGCCGAAGCCGCCGCTCGACCTCCGTCCACCGAAGCGGGTGCGCCGGCTACGTATGCTGACGTCGTCCCTAGGCCTCGACCTCAGCCCACCATCCAGTCATTCCAGCCGCCGTTCCGTCCGTCAGGTCTTGCGACATGGGTGCTACCTACCCCGGCGAACCGATGGCGCACACCCGACAACCGGGCCATCTCTCCCGCCACGACGACGTCATTCATTGTGCCTCCGCAGGGAATTGAACTCTCACCGTTCTCACATTTGACGCCAGTAGACAGTCCCTCGGCACTGAGCAAGATCCTCGTCAAAGACGATACGACAGTGCCTCCAAGCTCGGCAATGGCAGTGTCGGTCTACTGCGCCGGTCTCTCCGACACAATTGCACTCCTTTCGCCATCTGACCGTAGTTGCAGTACGAAAGGGTTACTGGTACCTTTTGCGACCGTGCAAGGAACTCATGGCAACACCGCTATTTTTGTGACCAACCCATTCCCGTACATTGTTACGTTGGTTCGAGGGGACTGTCTCGGCAGAGGGGGACCCGTCGACGAAGCACAAGTCCTGGACGTACCCGATGACTCGCACCGTCCCAGTTCCCGTACCATCAGTGCTATTTCCCCGTCTGATCCGTCACCTGCTGATGTATTTGGCCCCTTTATTGCTGATAACCTTACGTCGGTCCAGCGTTCCCAGCTTCTCGGCCTGCTGCAAGAATTTCGTTCTTCCTTCGATGTCGGGCAAACTTATCTCGGTCGCACGTCTGCTGTTACACATCGCATCGACACTGGCTCCCAGCCACCCTTCCAGCAACGTCCATATCGCGTGTCGCCTGCCGAACGTCGGGTAATTAATGAGCAAGTAGACGATATGCTCCGACGCGACGTAATTCGGCCCTCGGACAGCCCATGGGCGTCTCCTGTTGTTCTCGTTGCGAAGGAGGACGGTTCTGTGCGGTTCTGTGTGGACTGCCGACGGCTCAATAGGATCACTCGCAAGGATGTTGATCCACTGCCGCCCATCGACGACGCGATTGACAGCCTCCACGGAGCCGAATTCTTTTCTTCTCTCAATATGCGCACGGGGTACTGGCAAGTACCCATGGCTGACGACGCTCTACCAATGGCAGCCTTTGTCACACCCGATGGATTGTACGAGTTCAACGTCATGTCGTTTGGTCTGTGTAATGCGCCCGCGACCTTTGAGCGCATGATGGACACTGTTCTGCGCAAATTTAAATGGCAGACGTGCTTGTCTTACCTGGATGACGTCGTTGTTTTCTCTCCAGATTTCTACACGAATCTCCGTCTGAAAGAAGTTTTCACGCGTGTGAGCAACGCTGGTCTCCAACTTAATCTGAAGAAGTGCCGATTTGCAGCACGGCAACTCACCATCCTAGGTTACCTCGTGTCCAAGGACGGAATTCTTCACGCTCCGGCCAAGCTTCGGGCCGTGGCCGAATTTCCAAAACCTGCGTTCATCAAAGAGCTGCGAAGTTTCGTAGGCCTGTGTTCATACTTTCGAGGATTCATACGAAACTTTGCCAGGATCATATCACCACTGACGAAGCTCCTTGGAAGTAACGGGCCCCTTGATTCATGGTCATCCGAGTGCGACGACGTGTTCGCCAAGCTCCGCCATTTGTTGACATCTCCTCCCATACTACGCCACTACGACCCTACGGCCCCACGGAGGTGCCAGTGGTGTAGGCCTCGGCGCTGTCCAGGCGCAGCGCGAACCCGGATTCCCCGAAAATGTCGTCGCATACGCAAGCCGTACGCTCACGAGAGCCGAGACAAATTACACCGTCACGGAAAAAAAAGTGCCTGGCGATCCTCTGGGCCCTTACAGAGTTCCGACCTTATTTGTATCGTCGCCCATTTGCAGTAGAAAACAGCGCTACATGACGGGACGAAGAAAGGACACAAACGACGGCGCTGACTAACAACCAAATGTGCTTTATTCTGCCAGTCCACATATATATGTTCCGCCACAATCTCAAGAAAACGGAAAAACAAAAAAGCAAAAACACCAAAAATGATGATCAGCCTGCGCAGAGGCAATAAAACGCTCAATCTGACAGAAATGTTATCTCCTTCGGAAGGAGCGAAATCGAGGGAGGCTAACACATGCCTCGCCGCCGTTATGGATGTGATACGCTTCAGAAATGAGACGCGCGCTTTCATCATGGTATTTTGACAGGAAAATAGAATCTTTAAAAGATGGCTGGCAACCGCAATCATTACAATGAATAGACAGTTGGCTATCTCTAGCTTGTTTACTGACCTTGTTCGCGTGCTCGCGCATGCGGTCATTAGCGCACCGGCCAGTTTGACCCACATAGTAACGCCCGCAAGAAAGCGGAATCTTGTACACCACACCTTTCTGCCTATCTCCGAGATGACTGTCCAGAGGGTGTATGCGCTTTTTCAGTCGATATCAAGGACTTATATTACTCGTTGCCTCAGGATGATGTGTGTGCAGAAGTTAGTAATTGCATTGACCGATACGGTGTTGTTAAGTTTCAGAATGCATGTGCAATCACTGTCGACAAGTTTTTTAGAGTTTTTAAAGTTTTATATGCAATCTACCTTCATCAGTTTTGACGATAAGCTTTTTATTCAGCGGAAAGGAGTCTGCATAGGCTCATGCATCGCCCCTATTCTCAGCGACATTTTATTAGCCAGCTATGACCGTAATCTCGACAGCAAGCTCAGACAGACTAGCACGATAAAGGTGATGAGATACGTGGACGACTTTTTAATTTTTTATAGCACTAACCCTCGTGACGTGCAGCCTGCTGCTGCAATTTTTGACATATTCCTCACGGAATTAACTCCACTTGAATTGACTACTGAGTATCCATCAGACAATAGGCTACGCTTCTTGGACTTGGAACTCTCGTTCTCAAACAACCATGTCTGTTGGGGGTATGCGCCTAGGTCACAAAAGAGCCTTCTCCCTTTCTCTTCTGCACACTCGAAGATTGTGAAGCGCGGCATTGCAAGGGCTTGCATGAAGGCGGCGCTTGAGAGGTCCTGTGACCACCAGGTTGAAGCGAGCTTTTCTTCGCAAGTCGCATGTCTGAAGCTTGCTGGCTTCCCGAAAACGCTTTTGACAAGCATCGCAGAAAGCCTCGTATCTGGCTTTAAGAACAAGTGCTCTACAGCTGTTCAGTCGGTGACACCCCCGCAACAATCAGTGGCGGTGATACCTTATGTGCACAAGGTGGCACATAATCTTAAGAAAGTGGTCAGCAGGGCAGGCGTTAGGTTGTTGTTTTCGGCCAGAAATAAACTTGGTAGCCTGTGTCATCAAGTTAACCGAGAGACCAAGACGAAAACATGTAGTGAGAAGCACCGGCAAAAGTTTGTTGAATGTTGCGAGGGTGTGGTGTACAAGATTCCGCTTTCTTGCGGGCGTTACTATGTGGGTCAAACTGGCCGGTGCGCTAATGACCGCATGCGCGAGCACGCGAACAAGGTCAGTAAACAAGCTAGAGATAGCCAACTGTCTATTCATTGTAATGATTGCGGTTGCCAGCCATCTTTTAAAGATTCTATTTTCCTGTCAAAATACCATGATGAAAGCGCGCGTCTCATTTCTGAAGCGTATCACATCCATAACGGCGGCGAGGCATGTGTTAGCCTCCCCCTCGATTTCACTCCTTCCGAAGGAGATAACGTTTCTGTCAGATTGAGCGTTTTATTGCCTCTGCGCAGGCTGATCATCATTTTTGGTGTTTTTGCTTTTTTCTTTTTCCGCTTTCTTGAGATTGTGGCGGAGCATATATATGTGGACTGGCAGAATAAAGCACATTTGGTTGTTAGTCAGCGCCGTGGTTTGTGTCCTTTCTTCGTCCCGTCTTGTAGCGCTGTTTTCTACGGCAAATCATGAACCAACCAGCCCAAATGCGTACTCTACTGCAGTCGCCCATTTGATGTCGCCACGGACCATCATGCACTATGCTGGCTGTCGTCGTTGAAGGATCCCTCAGGCCGTCTCCCCCGCTGGGCTCTTCGCCTGCAAGACTACGACATCCGCATGCTGTACCGCAACGGACGCAAGCATGCTGACGCCCACGCCCTCTCGCGCTCCCCTCTGCCTGACGACAATGCCCCTTGCTCAGTATCTTCCATTGCTGTTTCTGTCATCGATGTTCCCATCATCGCTACCAAACAGCGCAAGGATAATTGAATCGTGCAGCTGATCGACTTGCTCTCTGATCCGTCCACGACACCATCCACTCGCGCCTTGCGTCGTCAAGCTCACCATTTCGCCATACGTGACGGCCTCCTGCACCGACGGAATTTCAACACCCACTACCGGCAGTGGCTACTCGTGATACCCCGCAGTCTGCGGTCGGAAATATGTCAGTCCTTCCGCTCTGATCCGCAATGCGCGCACTCTGGGGTATCAAAACGTACCACCCGCATTCGACAACGCTACTTCCTGCGAGTGATGTGCCGCTACGTGCAGAACTTGGTTCGCTCCTGCCTCGATTGCCAACGCCGCAAATCGTCAACACACATGTCCCCAGCCGGTCTACAACCGTTACCTTGCCCTGACCGTCTGTTTGGGCGCGTTGGTAACGATTTGTATGACCACTTCCTCTGACGTCGGCCTCTAACCGCTGGGCCATCGTCGCCGTAGACCACCTAACGCGATATGCCGAAAGAGCCGCCCTCTTTACGGCTACTGCGCGCGATGTTGCCTCCTTCTGCTGCACCGATTCATACTCCATCACGGTCCACCCCAGGAGCTTCTCAGCGATCGAGGCCGTGTCTTCCTGTCAGAAGTCCTCGAAGCCATCCTCACGTAGTGTCATTCTATCGACTGCAAAACTACTGCTTAGCACCCGCACATGAGAATGGCCTCAAAAAACCCTTTAACCGCACCCTTCGCGACATGCTTTTGATGTACGTCGCCGCCGACCACACGAATTGAGATGCTATACTGCCCTCACCTACGCTTACAACACCGCCCCCTCAGAGCACTATTGGTTTTTCACCCTTCTTCTTACTATACGGACGACAACCGTCGCACACCATCGACGCGATACTCCCGTACACGCCGGATCCATCTGAGTGTGCCCCTATTTCTGAAACAACCAGACTTGCTGAAGAGTGTCGCGAGCTTGCTAAGGCCTTTCCGACGATTGAACAAGAGCGGCAGAAGAGTATTCGTGATAGCTCCGCCACTTCTGAGCCCACGTTCCTCCCTGGAGCGCTCGTATGGCTCTCGGTTCCTACCTCTGTAGCTGGCCTGTCTTCAAATATACTGCCGAAATACGAAGCTCCCTACCATGTCATCGAGCGCACATCTGCGGTCAACTACCTGATCGAACCCATTGAACAATATTCGGACATGCGCCGTCGAGGGCGCGATATTGTCAACGTGGAGCGCCTGAAGGCCTACTATGACCCGCTCATAGTGACAAGCTGTTAGGTTGCCCGGCGGCTCCCCTTTTCGTACCCGGGGTAATTGTAGCGAAGCCTTGGAACTAAGAAATGGGTTGCACTCTCGAGGGCCTTCTAGTGGGTCATCTCCAAAAAAGGGAGGCCGCTCACGCTTGGAGTCCGTGCCTGGCCGTGGTTGTCGCTGACGCATTATCGCTGAGTGCCGGCAACACCTTAACAATATATATATATATATATATATATATATATATATATATATATATATATATATATATATATATATATATATATATATATATATATATATATATGGGAACCACTCGCACCGGCAATCCAGAGATAGCGCCACGTGTTGCGCAGTAGCGGTGCGCGTGTCCCACCTGCGCTGTTCAAAAGCGGCAGTCTGCGCGCTCCCACGGGTAGAGGTGACTTGGCTGCCGAGCAGAACGGATGCTGCCATTCGCGCTTGCCGACTGCTGCTGCGGTGAACCATGGTCGCTGCTTCGCTGCGAGAGTCCCTGGGCCGACCCTGCCGTATGTCGCGTTTAGTTCAATAAATTATTGTTGTTTGTTTTGACCTGAAGCCTCCGTCGTCCTTGCTTTAACTACGGACGGGACGCAGCAAGCCCGAAACCCACAGATGGCGCCCAACGTGGTTTTTGCTCCCGCCCGTAGGAATAGCACGGTGGACGTAGGTTCGGTCCTTTTGTTTTGTTCGCGAAGCTTTCGTGTAGCGCGTTCTCGTGTGTGCTCGCTTTTGTTGCGCGGATTTTTTTCTCTTCCAATGGCGCAGGCAGACGGAAAGCAGCTGCGGTCTGGGACGAGCTTGCCTGCCGGCGGCAAGGAGGATTCATCTCCCCAGCCGGCTGACAAGCTGCTGGCAGAGCAGCTGCACACATTTCAGCGTGTCGCTGTGTTGTGCAACACCGTCATGGACAGCGTGAGCAGTCTGGTCATGGAGGCACAGAAGGTAAGCGAGCCACAGCTCCGACCCCTGCATCGACCTACCCACGTACAAGGGTTACGGCGACCCGAAATCAGTGGCTGACTTCCAAGATGAAGTAGACATCTATGCCAGAGCTACTGGCGCCTCGGAAGCGTACGTGATGGCTCGAATCCTGCCGTTGGCTTTACGGGATGCCGCAGGACGGTGGTGGAGGCTGGGCAATCACCTCTCACCACTTGGGCAGATTTTGAAAAGCGCTTCCGAGAGGAATTTCAGCCGCCTGGGTACGAGCTGCGAGTCCAGCGTGAGCTCCAACTGAGAACCCAGCATCCGGATGAAAGTTAGCTCGAGCACGTCCGGACGATGCAGGAACTGCATCGCCGAGCAGCTCCGACTGCTTCGGAAAGGGACAAAGTAGCTCGGGTCATTCGACACAGGCATCCCAGATTCAGGCCATTTCTTTACGGGCGCACATTCGAAACCCTTGAGCATCTCGCACGGGAGGCCTGCGGAGTACAAGATGCCCTATTAGCTGAGAGCCTTTACGATCCACCGCCAGCGCCGCAATCTGCTCTTGAGCCGTCACTGGCTTAGCGCACACCCGTTGATCAGGGGTCAGCCGTTCCTGGGAGCAAGTGTCCGCGGAGCAGCGTCATAGTGCAGAGCGCTCGCTCCTTACTCGAGCCATACAAGAGCATAGTCGGGCGAACCCCAGTCCCGATATGCCCGGTTCACAAGTCGTGCGTGAGCCAACTGCGACAGGCGCTCCTGTAATGGGCACTCCGGGGGCCACTCCGCCGAAAGGCGTGATTTCAGTGACAGGCTAACTGGCCAACGCAGACATGCGCAAGTCGTATGCTACCAGTGTGGTCACACTTGTCATGCCAGGCGGCAGTGCTTTGCGCGCCGCAGCGCGAATGCAGGACGTTCGGGAAACTGCTTCGGCCGGCTACAGTAAACACTGGCAGTGTGTCGCAGACCACGGCCACCAATGCCAGGAGCGTGGAACGCTGCCCGGTACGTGCAGACGAGGAACAACAAGCTTGTGAGTCTGTCATCGTTCCCTCTGTTTGCCGCATAGCGCAGGTGCAGTCTGCAGAACCGACGATGAATATTAAAGCGCTGGGCATTATCGTACCTGCACTTCTTGATACTGGTTCAGGAATCTCTTTAATCGGTGACGCGTTGCTGGAACAATGTAAAGCTAAAAAGCTGAAGCTTCGTAACGCAGATGTTGACTTGCGAATGGCATCAAACCACGTATCAAACACTGAAGCTTGTGTTCGCTTACGGATACGTTTCAATGGGAAAACGAAGCGCCAGCGATTTGTTTGTTTGCCTGGTCTATCAGTGCCAATGCTTCTCGGCCGAGATTTTCTTACAGATGAGGGGGTTCACGCTCGACTTTCCGGGAAGAGGCTACCGCCGTCATGGACAGTCCGAGACAACACCCTTTGCGGAGAAAACGGACTCCGTGCCTGTACCAGGAAATATGGAAAGCGTGGCAGCCATGCACACCACGCTGCCGTCAGCAGTAATACAGACCCCTCGGCGAATTCAAGGGAACGAACCACCAGCGGAAGCAGCTGGAGGCCGTGCTGACACCGTTCTCGGGAATGCTCACAGAGCGTCCTGGCAAAACTGATGTTCTAGTGCATCGCATCAATACTGGCGACGCCCAGCCTTGGCGGTGCAACCCGATAGCGCTGAGCCAGCACAAGCGAGCTCTACTCGATAGAGCCTTGGACGAGATGGTTGACACAGGAGCTCTACGACCCTCCGAGAGCCCGTGGGCCTTTCCGGTGGTGCTGGCGCCAAAGAAAGATGGTACTGCACGTCTTTGTGTGGACTACCGCAAGCTCAACGCGGTCACGGTGAGAGATTCCTACCCTTTGCCGGCAATATCGAGCATAACGTATGCGCTGGGAAATGAAAAGTCTTTCACCACTATCGACTGCTCTCGTGGGTATCTGCGAATCGAGGTTCACCCTGATGATGTCCCAGAAACGGCATTCACATGCCATAGACGTCAGACTCTGGAGTTTTGCAGACACGTAGCGCCACCTGACGGAGCAGTTTTGGGTAGTGCAAAGACCGGGTCCCTTGCACAGTTTGCTGTGCAGCCGGGTGCAACTAGCGATTTGGAAACAACAATTAACCTAAATATTTGGTGTGTTGGCGCATTGAACACTCAGAAAAAAGAGCTACGAATTTATCTCCGCTAGTCGGATGCGCAACCGAACCGCCATGAAGTGCGTGCCAGAACGATGGCGAAAACAGCAGACGCAACAGCTCCACGCGCTACAAAGAAAGGATTCAGTCGAAGCTACTGTTGCGTTGTGAATTGCCACGGACGTAAAGGACTTGTTTTACCGATTTCTGTAGCTGTTGCACGAAGCAGAACGGCGAGAGCTCTGGATACGGGCCGTTGCGAACGTGCTGGGTAAGCGAATTACTCGCGTTCTCCACAGCCGGTTGCATGGGGATAGTGTGATAATGTGGGTCTCGTGTTAGTGTTTTGAGTAACCTTGACGTATAACCGGGGTAACCTTGACAATGAAGCTCAGCAGAACCCTCAGACCGCGGTGCGCCCCGTGCAGCAGTTAAATGCAGACTGATGAAGCACGCGATAAGATTATGGCTGGTCGCGGAGTGCGCGATAAACATCGCGCACTCCGCGAAGACCCATAATCTTAACTGGTCGTCGTCACACAGCATCGCGCACGTACGCATTGAATGTTCAAAGTTCCGGCTTTAACTAGCAAATGCTAACACGTGCGTCAAACAAGTAAAGCGCAAAATTTTGGTCGTGACGACCGTCAGGTTTTTACCTGTGGTCTCCGCGATTGCCGGAGCTATCTCGGAGGCCACGGTTATTTCTTTCGTTGTAAAACAAGAAAGTGGACACGCATGTATCCCCATTTGCAGTATATACAAACGGAAGACAATCGTCAAGTACATTCGCGGATGTGTAATAAAACAGTTCAACGCACAGGAAGCGCGAGATAGATGGAGAATAAAAACTGCAAAGGCGAATATCGCCGCGACCATTCGTGCCTGATAAAGCGAGCTTTGTACCACTGATCGTAAGAAACATTGTTCGTGTACGTACTTCATCGCTTTGACATCATGTGTATGCCCAAATTTAACGCATTTAGGCGTTGCAGAACGCATGTCGGAGTGCCTCGAACTCGATGTCGTGCGATGCTCATTTGCGCTGCGAGTTGCAGCACGCCGAAATATCTGAAACATCTTTTGCATTGTGGCCACAGTTCACCTTGATGAGCTTCCTACTTTTCTGAAGCGAGGGTGGATTGACGGAAGAAGCTTTCCTGGTCCATGATTTTCAGTAAACAACCCTCAACACGAGCGAAATAGGGGGGGGTTCTACAGTGGCCTACTTACATTCGCTTGCGGACGGCTCTCTTTGCACTACCCAGTTATGGCCAGGGCGGCGATGTGAGCGCTGGTGGCGGCGTTTTTGGCAGCGCCGCCTGGGCAGAGTCTGACGTCTATAGAGGCTTGTTTGAGTTTGTGCGCATGCCTCTTGGTATTTCCAATAGTCCAAGTTCCTATCAGCGCATGATGGATATGGTCTTGGGTGATGCAAAGTTTAATTATGCACTTTGTAATCTTGATGATGTGGCGGTGTTTTCGCGCACGTTTGAAGAGCATCTTGAACACTTGCATACGATTCTACAGCGCATGTCAGCAGCTGGTCTAACAATTCATCCCTGTAAACTGCAGCTCACCACTAACAAGATCAACCTGCTTGGGTTTGTTGTCGACAATGGCGTACTAAAACCAAACCCAGATAAGCTCCGAGCAATTGCGGACTTTCCTCCGCCACGAAATACTAAAAGTTTGCAAAGGTTTCTGGGAACGATTGCTTTTTATCGTGATTTTATTGCACAGTGCGCAGATATCTCTCGACCACTAACACAGCTGCTGAAGAAAGGCGCGAAATAGCTCTGGAGCAGTGAGCAACAAGCAGCTTTCGACAAGCTTTTAAAAGCGATTACGTGTAACACCTCCCTTCAGCTGCCAGATCTTAACAAACATTTTGTGTTACAGACCGATGCCAGCGATTATGGCCTTGGCGCAAAGCTTTTACAGGAATGCGCAGGCGCTCTGAGGCCCGTTGCTTTCGCAAGCCACACTTTGGCCGGTGCGGAACTCAACTACTCGGCAACAGAGAAGGAATGCCTGGCCATCATTTTTGCATTAAAAGAAGTTCGACATGTTTTTGGATGGGACTCAGTTTGTTATTCAGACTGACCATCAAGCGCTGTCTTGGCTGAAACGGTTACTTAATCCCTCTGGCCGATTGGCCGGGTGGGGCGATGACAAAAAAAAATGGCAGATCTGAAGTACCATGGGAATCGATGGGAACCCACCACGCTAGCCCTTACAGCGCCAGCGTGATGGGTTGCGCCCCGTCGCTTCGCACGACATCTCGCGCTACATGACAGCCGCACAGCCTCCCACAATGGAGGTGGTGGTTGAAGGAGAATAAATATTGAAAGAATGCAACAACCGCGGTGGATGCACAACGACGGTGCGCACGCCATTCGCTCCCCGCCGCTACTGCCACCGAGCAGGCCGAGAACGACGAGGCCGACAGCAGGGCTGGGCAAAGATACTTTAAAATTGTATCGCGATACGATACAAGATACTCAGGCAAGAA
>JALIZH010010711.1:30000-91679 GCA_030522465.1 Rhipicephalus appendiculatus | reverse complement strand
CACACTCATTTGAACGTAGTGAGTTGAGTATGAGTGAGTACTCATGCGTGTGAGTGGACGTGAGTGTGAACGTGAGTGAGTACTCATGAGTGTGAGTGGACGTGAGTGTGAACGTGAGTGAGTGCGAAGGCTGAAAAAATTGCGGTGAGTGAGTTTGAGTGAGTACTCCCTTAAAGTGCCGACCTATGGAGCTCGGCACACTCACTCATGAGTGCACTCAACTCACACTCACTCACACTCATTTGAACGTGGTGAGTTGAGTATGAGTGAGTACTCATGAGTGTGAGTGGATGTGAGTGTGGACGTGAGTGTGAACGTGAGTGAGTACTCATGAGTGTGAGTGGAGGTGAGTGTGAACGTGAGTGAGTACTCATGAGTGTGAATGGACGTGAGTGTGAACGTGAGTGAGTGCGAAGGCTGAAAAAAATTGTGGTGAGTGAGTTTGAGTTAGTACTCCCTTAAAGTGCCGACCTATGGACGGAGACAAGTCCGCGCGGAATCAGGGAACGTCGTCTTCTTTCATACTGTCTCCGTCTTCATCTTCGATAGCGCTTCGTAGCATCATGGTTGCTTCTATGTTGTTTCTAGGCCTTAACTAGGTGATGCTAGGTTGTTTCTACGTTGAGTCTCAGCGCAGAGAGGTTCGAATTAAACCACAGACAGTCACAGACACGAGACGGGTGTCCAAACTGCAGAGACAATACCTCGCACCACCCGCCACAGTGGTCTAGTGGATATGGCACCTGACTGCTGACCCGCAGGTCGCGGCATAATATCCCGGCCGCGCCAGCGGCATTTTCGATGGAGGCGAAAATGCTCGAAGCCCGTGTACTTAGATTTAGGTGGACGTTAAAGAACCCAAGTTGTTCTAAATTCCCGGAGTCCCCCCACTACGGCGTCTCTCATAGTGATATCGTGGTTTTCGAATGTTAAACCCCATCAATTAGTCGTATTATAAAACAGCGCGCTGAAAGCAAGCGTTCTCACCTCTCATAGATCGTTGCCTTTTCCGTTCCCTAGTGTTCTCTAATTGTGCGTACTTGGGGTCTTCGGCTCGCCGCCGTCGCTTCGCAGCCATTTCTAGGGCTAACTGTTGCCTTCTTCATTTTTTTGAGTAGACCAGTGGTGAGTAGTGAAACTTACCTAATTCCTGTGGCAAATACCCGTTGAGATGATGATAGCTTTCTGCGATCGACTCCCAACGAACGATTTGCTAAACAGCTTCTCCGTTAAAGAAACGCTAGGCTCGGAAATACGGAAGCAAACAATAGGAAACAGACACGACGAACTTCTTTTTCCTCCTCGGCGTGTTTTCATGTTACGCCCGTGCCCGCACGCCCAACTTCTTCTACGGGGAAGGCCTTCGAATTAGATCTAGTTCCCATTGCTCTTATAGACATAGTATATCAGAGGTAATGATATGCTACGAATCTTTAGGTTCTTCGATAGCGGAGCAATACAATTCATTGAACAACGGAACACTCATGGTACTAATGTCAGCGGTGGGGCTGTCAGTACCCCTTGAACTAATCGTAGCGCAAATGAACACGGACAGAGGCGATGACACGACACCACGAGCGCTATCTCATAACTGCACAATGACCAGTTGTCAGATAGCACTCGTGGTCTCCTGGCTGCTCCCCTGTCCGTGTTCTCTTACGCTACGACTACTTCTGTACGTGTAAGTCAACTCGCCCAAAAAAAGCTTTACTGTCTCTCGACCACCTTGCTTTGTCTTCTTCCGTCACAATGTTTTCGAAACATTTCATACTTTCCCTATTCACCCAGAAGAAAAAATAAAGAAACTAAAGCAATCATATAGCACACATCTTATGCCGTATGTAGCTTTTGCACATATCATTAGAGAGAATGTAGTCGTTTCAGTTAAAATACTAATAAAGGCGTCACCGTCATAACATGGCGCCAGTGAAACTTCCATCTCAGAGAACCCATTCCCTAAATTGCATTTTCTATTTCTCCAACGAAAAAAAAATCGGTAAACAGTCACACGAGCTGTGTTTTTTCATTGAAAAAAAAAAACGGTGGTTCCGTAGTCTAATCTTCTTTATGAGCAACAACTAAAAACTCCGATCATCGCCATACGAAAAAAATCATTCATTGCATTTCCGTCTGTCCTTCTATATCCACGTCAGCGTCTACGGTCGACTGGCAATTTCTTTCCACGGTTCCTCGTTTATCAATCTTGCCTGGCTGCGCGAACCCTTCCCATTCGACGTAATGAACTCACGCTGGAATGCGACGTCGATGCCAGTGCTGCCGCATCCTGCCGGAGCTGTTCAATACGGCGTATAACGGTCTTGAGGTGCGGAAGCCATTATTATGCGCGTTACCCGTCTACCCGGATCGAAGTAAGATGCGGACCACCCATCTTCGCTGGGGGCTGGCGCCTCGTCTACCCTGATGCGTCGCAGCGAGAGCGATCACAATCGCTGTTACTGACTGCTTCGTGAAGAACTAGAATTATGTTTTATTCAGTTGCACAATGACTGTACGTAAATGAAGATACATCGACGGCCCGGAGCCTAAATCTTGAACGGGAGCTCCTGTAGGTTAGTGCACAAAGATAACGGCAATATTGTCATGGTAGAGTGAGTAAGTCTGACTTAACAAGGACGTACAAAGAAAATAGACAAGGACACAGCGCTGATCTCTTTCTATATCCTTATCAAGTCACGCTTAGTAACTCTATCATGGATGCTAGCCAAGTAACCCGCCAATGTGATTTAGCAATATCGACAGCAGAGCAGATAAAATGCTCTGAAGGTACACAAGAAGTAGTAGAAAAAATGCAGCATTTATCAATGCATTCTACTCAATTGTTCTTGCAATAACCAAGAGTAATACAGGGTGATATCGATGAAACAGGAAAAACAAAACAAAATGTAAACATTATGAACTGTTATGCACGAAGAGAGAGGGATGACAGTATTTATTGAAATTCCCGGAAATGTTAGCCTAGTTTGCCGCCGGTCTTGCTACTCCATATGTCGAGTGATGACAATGGTATATACGATGATCGCATGTACACGCACTTAATGCGTACTAGTCACAAACACGCGTATATACACAAAAGAGTCGTTCATAAAGTTTCGTTTAGTTGAGTGGTGCTCAGGAAGACCAACAGAACCGTACACAAGTGCAAAATATGAGCACATTCGTTTTTGTGCACGCTGCGTATATGTCAGCGCTTTTGTATGTTGGCCGACAAGGCTAGAGCTAGGGTGTGGATTCCTTAACCCACTTTCGCAGATGGCGCTACTGCAAATTCAGACACCAACAAAGCACTATTTTCATAAAAAAAACAAGTGAAAGAAGGAACAAAGAAAGTCTATTCTGCCACCTCGACTGGCTGTCGCCCGATACGGCCGTCATTTCCGGCGTTATCGCCGGGCGTCTATTCGCCGATTCTTCGCAATTTCTCGCCTCGCATTGTGAATAGCGAGCCGCAGATGACGCGGCGTCTCGGTCCGCATATGGACGGACGAGGCCATATAGTGGCCCGGATGATATCACACAAACGCACATACGCACAAAGGCGCGACTGACGACGAGGCAGGCAGTCGATATAAATCAGTTCCATTAGAAGGAGCCATTTCTGCGACGCCTGCAGCGGCAGCCGTAGGCGGGACGAAGATTTCATTTCCACGCCCGTTCGCGACAGTGAATCGAACGTGGTGGATAGCTCTGCGGACTGCGCATTCTATTGGATGTAGCGGATTGAGAGAGATCCGGAATAAATAAAGTGGTCGAGGGAGAGGAGTGAGGGAGGATGTCTTTCGATGGGGTGTTTCGAGCACGAGAGGACGCCGATATCTTACGGAAGGATATTGCATCCACGATGCTCAACTCCGCAGTCAAGCTCAGACGAAATATTTCTTTCTTTGTTTTTTTTTTTTGTTGAGGGAGGGGGGGGGCAACGCCTTTGCGCGCGCTACATTTTGTAGTACATTTTTTTTTCTTTTTGAGAAACAAGAAACCTTGAAAATCTCGATGCACGGGAGGGTTTAGAGTAGAGATACAAGGCCGAAAGAGACTCTTTCGCGCGCATCGCGAGGATACGTTTTGCCACTTGCAGCCCGTATAAGCGAAAAGAAAAAGAACGACGTAGAAGCTTAGGCTATTTTTTTGTACTCTACATTCAGACGTGTAGGTTTGGTCCACACCAACTGCACTGCGGAGTCTAAATCAAATATTGGCTCTTTCTTTGTGAAAGGACCTTTATGACAAGAATTGAGATAAGGCAGGATCGACCAACGTTCTGTATTAGTTGCTGGGTAGCAAAATAAATGAGAAGAACCTATTTGGTTATCTACTTCTCAACCTGCCCTAGGGTATCTCAGTGGCTTTGAGTATTGCGGTTTTGACACCCAGGTGAAGGGTTCGATCCTAGGCGCCGGCATCCGCGCTTTAATGAAACGATATTGAAGCACGTAGATATAGATGCACAATGTTGAACCTACATTTGGACGTACGATATTGATAATCATGATGATGATTACAATCATCATCATCATGATAAGGGTTATGATGTCGTTGTTGTTGAACTGTGGGTGGTCTGTGTTAGTGGGATCCTACGGTGTGCCTAACATTCAGGTCGCAGTTTCGCACGTGCTCGTAAATTGGCATTCGCGATAACATTTTTTCCATAGCTTAAACACGGCCTGTATCATAATGAATTGCAGCCCGTCACTTCTGAAGGCGCATGCAGTCTGAACGGATTCTCATTACGGAACCATATCCATACCTTCCTTACTGAAATGAAACGTCCTGTATGTCATCGCAATAATTCCACATGTTTGCCTAAAATTCTTCCGGAAATATATCACAACTGCATAGCAAACATGTGTATTCTGCAAGGAAACATATGAACGTTGTTAAAATTGCATACTAAACGTTTCCGTGGTGTTCGTTTCGAAGAGATGCGACAGAACAAATTAGAATGCTAGTTATGGTTGTACTTCTTTCCATAAACCACTATTTAGTAAAGGAAACCTAATCTGTGCAAAAATCGTACGTATTGCCCATTTGACAGTGTGTATACATCGAAACTGGTCCAGTCGTCGGAAGCTGTTCCTTGCAAGGTCATCAGCTGCAGTTGTCATACTGCAGTACTAGCCATTGTATGTTTCGTGTAAATATAAAGTAAAGCATTGGCGATTATTCCAGTCTGCTGTTTAACTTATCCCTGCGTGCAATCTACAAACAAATTCAACACCCTTCGAGTATTAAAGGAACGCTGTCTGCCACACAAACATTATTAAAATTCGAGTTAAGAGAATTAGATAGATAGATAGATAGATAGATAGATAGATAGATAGATAGATAGATAGATAGATAGATAGATAGATAGATAGATAGATAGATAGATACATACATACATACATACATACATACATACATACATACATACATACATACATACATACATACATACATACATACATACATACATACATACATACATACATACATAGATAGATAGATAGATAGATAGATAGATAGATAGATAGATAGATAGATAGATAGATAGATAGATAGATAGATAGATAGATAGATAGATAGATAGATAGATAGATAGATAGATAGATAGATAGATAGATAGATAGATAGATAGATAGATAGATGACAGAGGGTCCCTTATGCATTTGCTTAAGACGGCTCGAAGACGAAAGCGATATTCTTTCTGCTCTGTCGATTGTATTAACCGCTCTCCCCCAAAATCTTCCGGCACCCAGTCTTCTTTTGCACTGTCTCCAGGATCGAAGGCATTAGAATCTTTCTGCACCCCATGTGGTCTTGCTGTGCCTCCATTATCAGCCCAGCTTTGACCAAGCGTGAACGTGATATGATGGCATCGTCATGTGGCTCCATGATGACACCACGGTGATGTCACAAGTTCTGGTGTCTTATGACGTCACTACGACGTTATACACGTCATCGTTTGACGATTTCCTTGCGTCACTCGGGTTGACACCGACGCCGCTTTTCTCGCTTCATGAGGCATCTAAAACTTTCGCATTAACGAATAGTCGTATAACCTACCAGACCGTCGCGCTTAAAACGGTTTTATCATGTATGTCGCTCAACCACGTGATAATATCAAAGTTTTAGCATTCGCACTGCAGGGAAGCCTTTAGATTCGCTGCGACCGTGGAGAGTAAGATATAACAGAAAATCCCAGTACATAACCACTCCATCAAAATTTAAACGCAAGACAGAAAAAAAAAGTTTACCGTGTTCCCTATGAAACATATCTACTCCATCATAATCTTCCTTTGCCACACCACCTACGCCTGTCCATATTTGAAGCGCAAAGGCAAACATTTCAAAGTACGAGGCACCAGCGATAAGTCGAAGCAGGCTTCGCGCCTAAACTTCGGATAAGCAAGTTTGACGTCGAGGGATGGGACAAGGATCTTCCTTCATCCCTAATGTACTATCCTTGTTGTCGTCCCTTCGTGCCTTGACAGTTGGACAGCCAACCCAAACTTTCGGGCGGCAAAAAAAGATTGCAGTTATTATTATTATTGTACTGTTGCCGCTGGGTGCGCTTCCAAAAAAAAGTAGGAAACAACATGTGCAGCGATCAACCCGCCCGTGGAATTCGTGTGTTAGTTCGTTATCTGCAACTATTCGTAGAGTTTCAGCAAGTCTCTTTATTCTTTTCCAAGCAGAACTTGTTATGACTCGCAGATTTCAGAGGCGGCGTTGTGCGCGGAAAACCAGGCTCCAGCGAGCGTACAAAAATGTGCGCCGGTCCCTAGCGTATCGGTATTTGCGCCGTTTTCCAACAATTGATACTCCATCGATCATGGGCTTGTCGGTGACCAACCGTTTCTGGCACGGCAATCTTAACGTTTTTCGAGGTGAGTTATTATTTGACGTTGCCGATATTTTATTGTTGCCTGGATTATGAACGCATGACCGTGGTTGTTGCCTGCAGCAAGTGAAGTATTGCGCTGCTAATCACGTCGATGAGTGTCGAATTCCCAGCGTGGAAAAAGGAAAAAAGTCAGGAGGGAGCATCGCGCAATGCGAAAGAAACATGTAATTATAATATGTGGGGTTTTACCTCCCAAAACGACGATATGATTATGAGAGACGCCGTAGTTGAGGGCTCCGGAAATTTTGACCATCAGGTGTTCTTTAACGTGCACTGACATCGCGCAGTACACGGGCCTGGAGCATTTCGCCTTCATTGAAATGCGACCGCCGCGGCCGGGATCGAACTCGCGACCTTCGGGTCAGCAGCCGAGCACCGTAGCCACTGATCCACAGCGGCGGACAATGCGAAAGAAAGAAACAAAGAAAGAGAGGAAGAGAGGAAGAAAGAAAGTGAGAAAGAAAAGAAGAAAGAGAGAAAGAAAGAGACAAAGAAAGAAAGAAAGAAGGAAAGAAAGAAAGAAAGAAAGAAAGAAAGAAAGAAAGAAAGAAAGAAAGAAAGAAAGAAAGAAAGAAAGAAAGAAAGAAAGAAAGAAAGAAAGAAAGAAAGAAAGAAAGAAAGAAAGAAAGAAAGAAAGGTCTGGCCCACACACCACAAGCATCGCTTGCCCCTGTTTTATTGATAAGGGAAAGGGTGCTGAATTTTTGCTGGAATGTTGGTATGTAATGTACTACAACGGTTAACCTCCATGCCTTTCCTTCTACATATCCTCCTCTAAATGTGTCAGCGGGCATCTGCACGCCAGGTAATCAATGGCTTTTAATAGGCCTGTAATTTCATAAATGACCGTGCCCTGCATGACATAGGTACGAAACGAATGCCACGTTTTGCACAACTCCTAACTTGTACGCACTAGCGCAATAACACTTTCCGCGACTGCTGTTGGTATGGGGCGACAGTTCTTTCCTGCGTATGTGCGAAAAATTCACAATAAACGGTAGATAAGGCTGGAATAATCAGAGTGTATTTAATTTGAACAAATCAATTAATTACTGACCTCCTACTGGTTGAAACAATTTAAGTATTTCCTCCGCCGAACGTGAGTACAGGGAGGCGGGTGGATGGAGGGAGGGGGAAGAGGCTTTGCGGGCACGTGCTGCATCTGTGCCCTGAGTGGACACCAGTGGCATTATTTACAGCAGCGGAGCAGCACGGCACTTGGGTGTCAAAACACGTCGAGCTTAACCCTCCGAAGAGCTTTCAGCGGGCCAAGCCCCAAAAGCTCTTTGTCCTCCCCAGGGCCCTCGCTTCATACCCCCCATCTTCTCACCCCCACTCCATCCCCCCCCCCCCCCCGCTTTTTTTTTTCGCAAGAGGCTTTCACATCGACGCTCTCGTCTCAGCTTTCCTAGCGTAAAACAGCTTCTCTCTGCACGAGCAGCTATTCGCACGTCGCGCAGAGAGGGCGCGTGTAGGACTTTGTGCGTTTGTCGATGGTGCCCGAGAAGGCTTATCCCTTCGAAACATGCGTTTCTACTCCGCGATGGCTCGTCGGAAGCCGGACGGATCTGTACGCCGACGTAGGGATCTATGTCGGATAGTGGATTTTTGAGGGGCCGCGGCTGCAGAAGAGCCGGTAAGTGCATGACTACGCGGGAACAGGGGATTGCGACGGCTCTCTCTGTTGGAGTGAGTGAGTTTGAAACTTCTGCGCCCAAACCCAAGGTCTTACGCTCGTCTCACCTGGGGCATGTTCTACAACACCGGCTTCACAGACACAGACTGGATACAGACAGATGGGTCGGGAGCTCAAAAAGCTGCGCTTGCGCAATCCGACTTTTCCATTTTTCCTGCGCTGCCATTTGCAGTTATGGCAGGGGGACGCGGCTTAGCGGACTGATCCGGGACAACCGGGATCGCCAGAAGAAAAGCCCTCCAAGGTGGGAAGGCGTCCGGAGACCGTACCGCAGCTTTCAAGACATTTCCCGCTAGGGCAAGGACGCATGCGCCGTGGCACATGCGTCTCGATTTGACCTTTGCCCTTGAAGTCGACAAAGCTCAGCCGTAATATCTGCATGGGCACAGCCGGATCAACACACCCCAGATTTTATTTCATTTTGACCTCTCACTTTCATCCGGTGGCCCCGGTCTCTATGATCAGGGTGGAAAATTGGAGGTGCTGCAGCATTCGTTAATTTCTGTTTATTTTTTTCTCCTATGTCAAGTCGTCTACGCGTCGATTGTTACGCAATCCCCCATGGCACTTGCGGTGTCATCTTGCTTGGCACGCTTACCAACGTCCAGAGATTCTGCCCCAAGATCTAGTAAGGGGACGTGATGTTGATTTTACTATTTTAATGCTGTGCCACCAAGACTCGGGGTTAATCTTAGTGATGTTTTCTGCTATTAGCAGGCTGATTAACGAATACCAAAGGAAGGCTACCAGCAATGCAATGTGCATGCCATGTTGCTGCGTCTATTTCCCGATCACCTTTCTTCATTAGGCCTTTTTCTTCTTTTTAAATGCGAATGCATTTCTTAGTCGGGCTATGTCAGGCGCATCCGGCGGCGTCCGCGCGCCGGCAGGTGTTATCTCTCCGCTCTCACTCCCTCTCCCATAGCAACAGCTGCGGGCGCGCGCGCTTATCCTCGCCCCTAGCAACCGGAGCATGTGCTGCGAGAGAGTGTAGGAGAGGGTAAGTGCAGTGCTTCGCCGCTCCTTCTCTCGCCGTTCGCTCTCTCTCCTCCCTGCGCCCCACTCTCCCGTCCGCGCGCCTCACTCTCGACCGTTCGCTGGCTGGGCGCCTCAAGGCGATGGCAGAAGTCGGTGCATTCGCATTTCCTCACGATTCCCTTCGGGGAGGTGGGACATTTTTTTGTTCTTGCTTTCGTCACTCTACAATTTGAACTATCATGTGGTTGCGGCAAACACTTAAACCGCATCAAAAGTGATCACGAGTCGAATTCACCAAACTTCTCTTGCGTGAGCGCGTTTTGCCATTGGCCAGCCGCCTTCGCTAGTGATAAGTCCGGCATCGCGATTGGATGAAATACTTTCTTAGGAATGTTTTTACCGTCCAGACGTTTTTATCAACTCGGGCCTCGTACGATTGCTTCCCCAGATCAGGACGACGGTTCCTTCGACAAAGTAGGTCTTTCTGTACGAGAAATTTGAGTGAGTCTCATTCGCTGTTTGGCTGCTTCGAATTAGGCGAAAGAAAACTTTTTTCAACACATGAGCATATCGTCACGAGATAAATATATTATCAGTTGCTCTCGCAGTTCTCGAGAATGGGCTGGTTTGTTACTTCATTTAAGTGTGCATATCTCTTCACGTATCTCTACGTAAAACCTCTCTAATACATGGCTTATAACTAGCTGCAACGCTTCCTGATCGTCACTTCCACTTAATACATATCGCAACTTTATCTTTCCGTAAATATTCTCCTACTTACCTTTTTATCCTAGTATGTATTTTACTATTTGCCTATCTTCTATATATTTATCTTTCCCTGTTTGCTTTTACTTAACGCTATAGCATCAGAATTTTCGTTTTCGGAGGTGTGAGGAGCACCCGTCCTCCATAGAGGGTCTCCAAAAAGTAAATGTTTTGTCCTCCATGAATACAGTTGCGCAATTCTCGCACCCGTGTGGAATGACTAGTAAGCCGTATAAAGGGCCTCTGAGGCGCTACCGAATTATACACCACATATATTTCCGCCAACTCTTCCGTTTTTCCCTTGAGAGGAAACGGCGCAAAGGAAAGTTGGCAGGTGGCGCCTACGTTTAAACGCTGATTCCAAACCGAGAAGGAGGCGCGGCACGGCTTCTACAAATGAGCCCACGTCCACACGACAAATGGCCCCAGGCGCGCACCAAAGGGGGATCACGAATTGCACACACTTCGCATTTTAAAAAGGGGCGCTGATCCAGCTTAAACAATCTAACCAGAGCACAAAGGACATGGCCACAGCGACCTTAGCAGCGAGCGACTTCGCTTTCGTAATGCAACGCACGTCAGCGTTTTCTGTTTGTTTGTTTGTTTGTTTGTTTGTTTGTTTTTTCATTCTCCAGGGCAAACGAAGCTTGTCGGGGATTGGCCGCGCAAGAAACCTCCGTCGCGAAAGGTGAAGGCCGACGAAGTGACGGTGCACTTCACGCGTCCACTTCGAGGGCTTTTACTTGGAGGAAGCAGGCTTCCAGCTGAGGGCGGCCAGGCTTATAAGTCCTTCCTCGGGGCTCATCCCGAAAGGCAGAGACGACACAGATAGAGCGTGGGGCACACCGAGTGAGGGCTGTGTAAACCTTAGGGGGGTCGCCTGTGGAATGATTTGTAGTACGTGCTCGGCATTCGGTCTTAGCTAGCTGCTGGGGGGCCGTCGTTCTAGCCGAGGCTTTATGTACAGGCCGAGAAAGTTTGGGGAGGAATGAGGACCGGCTCCTTGAAAAGCGACCGGCCGTGCCTATTGGAAAGCCGAGGGAAAAGTCAATCCACGGCTGGGAAAGTAGGGGGGCGGGGGGGGGAGGGGTTAGGGGGGCAGATGTTAAGGGGGGGGGGGGGGAGGGCTCATTTGTGCCGGCTTTCGATCCTTCACGAAGAAGTGAGTGAGTGAAGCGAAATGAGTGGGTGATTGGGTGGCTTTTTGGGGTGTTGTTTGGAGTCGCGTGGCAGTGTCGTTGAGTGCGGTGAAGATGGCGAGGAAGTAGGCGGTAGACTAATGTATACGGAAGTCTTGTAGAGCCGCAGAAGGAAAAGAGTGTTTGCGAGTTAGCAGGGAGGTGGGGGGGTGGACTTCCTCGCGGTAGATTGACTAAAACTTGCGCGTCTTCGTGGGAGTTCGAGTGGGTCAAGTCCATCGCCCTTGACTGAGAGAAGCGGTCGATGCGCACTGATTACTGTCGGGCACTTCATGGCCTCTAACGCGTGAAAGGTAGGCATCTGCCGAATTGCGCTTGACATATGTAGGGAGCTTGCTTATATAGTGGCATCATCACCGCCCAGCGATGTACCGAATTCGCAATTCAGTCAGCAAGTAAAAGCATACTGCGATACATATAACCCGCAAAAACCGCGTACTTGACTTCGTCAACTTCACCCATTCTTTGCCATCATTTCAGGTTTTTAATCTTTTATTCTCAGTATGGCCAATAGCCTTTCTTGTAAAACGCTATTCGGGCTATCATTACACGTCATGTAAACTGACATCTATTTACGAACTGAAGCTACCCTCAATGCCTGATGTCGTGTTTAGTGTTCCAGGCTACTTTATTGTTTCTCTATTCAGAAATTGGAATTTGGCTTTAGTACCCTTTCCAACTAATTCCTGTGCTTTCTCATTCATTCATTCATTCATTCATTCATTCATTCATTCATTCATTCCGAACAGCGCAGCTACCAACGCAGTGTCGTCTCTTTTTCTTTACTTGACGCAGTTCACCGACAACACTCGCCATCCGGTTCAATAAGTATCGGAAGGAAATCAATAAAGATCCCTTTAAGGGCACTTTCGCACGGCGAGCCGATAGAGTTTTGCGAGGCGACGCGACGAAAAGACCAGCGAAACGACCAAGCTAAAACGTTGAGAGCATGTGGAGGGGGGAAAAACGCTGCTGTTTCGCAAGACATCGTGTTGCTAACCTCTCATTACTACTAATAGCGGAGAAGAGGCTGGAAGCAACTAACGGATGGAAGTGAGGGACGGAGTGAGTTATATGAGGGGTGGTAGAAGAGCAGAGATAGCGTGTGTGTGTGTGTGTGTGTGTGTGTGTGTGTGTGTGTGTGTGTGTGTGTGTGTGTGTGTGTGTGTGTGTGTGTGTGTGTGTGTGTGTGTGTGTGTGTGTGTGTGTGTGTGTGTGTGTGTGTGTGTGTGTGTGTGTGTGTGTGTGTGTGTGTGTGTGTGTGTGTGTGTGTGTCTGCGCACGTGTGTGTGTGCGCTCCGCTCACAATCCGCTCCCTCGCCCACCGGCGAGGGCGAGGGAGCGTACCGGGGAGCGGAGCGACGTGGAAAGGGCGGAGGGGGCGGACAGCCGTCAGTGCCGTGGAGCGTAATGACCCGCCATATTTTGCCCGGACTTTATCCCTTCGACGCGGCAGCCCCGGTCCCGCTTTGCCGGACCGCCCCGCTCGCGAGGCCAGCGGACAGCTCCGTCTTCGTCGTCTTATCTTCGCGGACTGGCTGCTGGCCATCCCGCCTGTCTGACGTCCCCACCCCCTTTTGCTGCTTTTGGCGCTCGACCGTGCGCGCTTGTGTATATATTTACCCCGCTCGAACCAGCCGGGCAGCGGCGGCAGCAGCCATTAATTACCTCCCCCCCTCCCAAAAGCCCTCTACCCCCCCCCCTTCCCTAGGCTCCTTCTTTCCTTCTTTTTCATCCGCACACTCCCCAATTTCGTCCGCATTATCTTCGTTCTTTGCTAACGGCCCTTCTATATGTGTCCCGGCCGTCTTCTTCCTAGGATGTTTTCGGATCTTGAGTGCACGACGCTGTGGGAGATATTGCTCGAAACATCCGTGGAGTGTATATATGCTCGGCGATAGAGGCATCCCCGAAGGACCGTCGGATCGAAGCGTTCCTCATCCTCCCGAGGATATGGGGCCCGGCATCGGCAGCCATAAAGCCACTTACAGAGACAAGGCCGTTAGGGAGATAGATACGGCACGAATAATGCGTCGATAAAGCTGTCATTGAGGCATTATTACTTCTTTATAGCGAGGAAATTATTGGCATCTCGCGAATGAAGACTTGCGTCTCGAGAGGAACGATAATGCGCCCGCTACTCGTGTGACTAACGCAATCAGACCCTGTATTCTGTGAGAAGCCCGTCGGGTAAGCTATATAGTTAAAAAGGCTTCTAGTGGCAGCGTGTCGCTGCAAGGTCCTTTCGAACCCTGCATGACACACGTGAGAGCTGATCATAAGACGTGTGCTTCGAAAAGACACCCGACCGTTTCTGCGAGTAGCCTACTTCACAGAACCGGTTGGGTCAGGTTTACACAATAGGACAGCTTTTTCTGTATTTAGTGGATTCATTTCTTCATTTTACAAAACATGGAAAACTGCTCTGAATGCCACCAGAATGCGCTACCTGCGCAGCATTTTCGTCGTCATTTTTTTCAAGGATTGCTCTTTATTGGTCAATGCTAAATAATTTGCATTCATTGCAGCCGTAACATAAGCCGCTTAATTCACAAAGGGGCTGTCACAGATTTTGAGCGTTCACATCCACGAAAGCGTTGCTTGTTGTCACATTGAAGTTGTTTTGACGGGGTGCTTAAGCAGGTCTCTCACCAGTTATGAACCAGAAAGAGCGAGTTCATGCGCTACAGTTAATAAACACAGTCAAGGTAGCTCACCTGGTTAATCACACTATATATCTTTCTGTGCACCTACTCTGTAACTTTTCTTCCCTCTCCCCCCTCCCCCCCCCGTGCAGGGTAGCCTACCGGGCTCAGCCCAGGTTAACCTCCCTGCCTTTCTTCTACCCTTATTCTCTCTCTCTCTTTATTTACAGATCCATCTTTCTCGCCAGGTTGCAAAGCAGCCAGCTACGCCGATACTCTGGTAAGCTTCTCATCTTTTTTTGTCTCTTTTGTCAATACTAGGTTGCGATTAACGTTTCAGTGGGCTCAGTAATTTCTAAGAAAAGTATAATCGCCGTCAAATGTTTAGAAACCATTAAGGCTGAGAAAATTTTGAATTGTATTCGGTCAAACTGCGCACAAATATTCGGTCAATGAGCACAGAATATGTCAGCGCTCCTCAGAAGACGCTGGAAACCTAAATTGAAGGCTGCCTGCCAAACAGCGTGAATACCTGTATTGAGCTTTTCTTGAGTCTCGTGGTTCACAAACTTTTGAAGCTGACTGAACATCGCTAAAAAAAATGGCAGTGGCGTGTGTACTGTGCGATGTCAGTGCACGTCAAACAACACCACATGGTAGAAATTTCTGAAGCCCTCTTCTATGGAGTCCCTCGTAATTATATCGTGGTTTTGGGATGTAAAACCCCAGATATTATCATAATCATCGCTAAAAAGTGCTCGGTTGCGACATGAAAATGCCACATAATGTGACGTTACGCGGTTTTATTCTTATTTTTTTTAGTATTACTGTTGCGGATAATTTGCTTGTTTGATCACGTTAACAAACTACATCTATTATCGTAGAATATCAGTAAACGGTGACTAATAAAGAAAAACCACGCGTAAGGAGCACACAAAGTGACACAAAAAGGTGCTATCTCGGACGCTTCTCCTGTTTTTCGTTTTCTGCTTTCTGACATTCTACGACGCAACAATCAATCGAGTTGTTTAACAAGGCACCATTACCGTTGCTCGTTTGGTAAAGAACCAGCTTGGCGTAACACATGATGTGCATGAAGACGCGAAGAAACAGCGCTAGACACGGGATGGTCGTAGAACAACAGACAAGGAGGCGCTGATGTCTGTTATCACTGTTTTCATCTTCCCATGTCTAGCGCTGTTTCTTCCCATCTTAGCGACGTGTTAGGCGCACTCCTGCCGAGTTAGGCGCACTCCTGAATGTTGCGATAACGATGATGATGATGATCATGATCATGATGAACTAACAACACCGGATGGATGCCATCCTCGAGTTGTCCTCACGCGAAAGCGCAAGGGATCCCCCATGAGTCTTTACCATTTTCGCAAACATGACAACAAAACAAACCTGCATCGTTTTCGTGCAACGAAACAAAAAAAAATTAATCTGTAATATGCAAGAATAAACAGAGGACGGGAACGTCTGATGCGACAACTCCTCGTTCGAAAAAAAAATAGAAATAAAGAAATTCTTTCTCGACAAACGCGGCTGCTGTTTTTACGCGTGGCGGATGCCGCTGCCTGCGATTCGGAATGTTTTCTGATTTCCGCACGAAAGCCCCCACTTGAGAAGCTGTTTTTCCTGGGGGGCGCCTGTCGCGTCCAGATTGCTGCGGCCTGTTGAACGTTCTCCGTGTTTAACCCGGCTTCCATTTTCTTTCTTTTTCTTTTTTTCATTCGTTCGTTCCCGACTTGTGCGTTCCCCAGCCCTCTGTATATGTTCGCAATGCTCGCGTGCAGTGCCACACTCAGCCGGGCGAAACGATGTCAGTCCTTGCCAGTGAAGTCGTAAATACATGCTAGAAATCCAGAGTCACTGTTGCCTGCGTATGCACTTGAGACACAAGGACGTTTCTTTTTATGTTTGTCTTATTTCCCGAAGTATGTGTTCATGTGTTGTTATCTCCTGGTGTTAGCTTAAAGAGCGCAGTCGTGTCGTCAACAACGGCTGCGTAAGGACGGGAGAGAATATGTTGGGATGATCATTGAAGTGCGCCTGTGTCACAAATGTAGAACCGGAAGACAACAGAAAGTAGCCCGGAAAAGATAAAGGGCGTTTATGTCTATTCGAGTTAATCTAGAAAAAAAGGACCTGGAAATTCTGATGTGAGCAATAAAATTAATGGTTACCCGCTCAGGCCCTTACTATCCGATCCGTACAACCTACAAATTCGAAGTATTGGGGGGGGGGGGGGGGGCACGTTCGTCGTTTAGTTTATCGTTGTTTTCGCAAAGTGGCCACAACACTACTTTATTTCATCGAAGCAGGGTTCTCCCGATAAAAAAAAAATAAACTTTGCAAACTCTGGCACTGATTTATGCAAATGTGCATTAAGGATAGCCTAATTAACATGCAGTAACTAGCAGTATACACACCTTGCCTCAACCTCTAACACTGGTTAATGCCCGGCTCCTGATTAGTTTATGCCAACGTACAGTACTTTTTTTTTCCGAGTACACCTAACTTAACCAAACGCCAGCGGTTTACCGGTGACGAAGACTTGTATGCATAAGTAGGTAATCTCCTTCACAGGAAAATAAATTTATAATTATGCCTTCGGTGTTCGTGTTCAGTAGGCCTTTCAATATGTTAATCACATGCACCCGGCTCAACTCACCTAAAACAATGGCCACAAGCCATACTCTTGCCAGTACTATCCGCGTCAAATGAAACCCGAACAGCGGCAAGCACTCGCAGTGGTATAGTGCGCGCCGTCCAGTTGGACAGGCGCGCATGTATGCGAAGTGCTGCCGAACGGGATGCGCGCGCCTGTCAGTGGCGATAACTGGACGGCGCGCACTATACCACTGCGAATGCTTGCCACTGTTCGGGTTTCATTTGACGCGGATAGTACGTTCCTTGACACTTAGCAAACACAAAGCCTAAGCTCTCTGCGAAGGGGCGATAAACAGGGCTCTGATAACAAGGCCACAATCCTGGTTGGTCGATAGAAATAATCGCTTCGCAGTGATTACGTTGTATTCTAGACGCGACAACTTTACTCTGTTAAAGCTATGGCGATTTCGATTAACCTTGCTTACAATGAATGATACGTATGTTTTCCGAAATAAAGAGAGCAGAGTTCCGAGAAATCGTCAAGAAAGAGACGCAACGCTTTGCATTCACCAGTGATTCGCGCGAAAGAAAATCACTTGCCTAAGGGATCAGTAAGTGCAAATTTGGGCTCCAGGCTACCCTGCCTCGCTGTGTTTTTGAAATAAAAGGGAAGGACTTGTGGCATATCTTCGACAAATCGCACCGGTGCGCGTGGGAGCATCCAGGTACTGCGATGATTGAACGAAAAGGGCGCACCAGAGTGCCCTGATTCGATTTTTTGGACATGTCATTAGAGTACTATGCACTCTACTAAACGAGAGAGAACTCTCCCGTCTGCGCAGTGGCCGTTCTTTCTGCTACATGCCACTGTAGCAAAGTGGCAAAGGTGATAGGTGTCGTGCATGTGCCATTCGTTGCGAACAAAAGCGGAATAGTGTTATTTTGGCGTTTACATTACCTACAACGTATCAGGAACGTTATTACAGCAGAGCTGTATATGGCCGAATGGCGTCCGGATAGCGTCCGGATGTCGTCCGGATGTCGTCCGGATTCCGCCGGATGGCGTCCGTAGACAAAAGACGTGTAGAACAATGTTCGGCACACCTCGCCCCTCGAGCATCCCTCACTCGCCCCTTACTTCCTCTGCCATCGCGCGGTCGCGACAGGCGCCCCTCGCCCAATCGCCACCGCCGATGCCTCTTTTACGAGTGTCGCAATGTCCTCTGGCGGCACTTCCCACCAATCGTCGAGCCCCTTTGCCTCGTGACGTAGAGATCACGCTAGCACTGTTATCAACAGTTGTCCTTTGAACTCCCTATGGGACGGACGCGTGTCGTGCGCTCTGAGGAAGAAGAGCGGCAAGAGAAGGAACGCCAACGCCCACATGAGCGCGAGTGGGCGCAAAAACGACGTGAAGCCGCTGCCGCAGAACATGCAGCTGCTAGCTTCGCTGGCTTCCATCTACACGGTAGTGGAAGGGCACGGAAATTTTCTATCCCTTCGTCTACATACGACGCATCAGGAAGGTTACTCAGGTATTGGTTCGTTACGATCAAAACGCTTTTATCATTGTACCAACGAGGCACTTCAATCCAGAAAATGGCGCGAAGCACGATCGCCCGTTATCTTTCACAATTTTTTCGCCTTATAGCGAAGCGCAGCCTTACGATGACGTTGCCAATCAGAGAAACACAGTTTTTCGTCGCACGAGATGCTGTGTCATGGCGTAGTACTAATCACAGTAATTATGGTGGGTTTGCAAAAATAAGCAAAAAAAAATATGCCTAACCCTGCCCCTTATAGTACAGCGGGCTTGAGTACTAAACAGTAGTACATCCAAGCAGCGCGGAGGTTCGGCATTTAATATCTCGCACATCTCGAGACCGCTCCGCTTAGCGACAAACAGAGAGGGCGCCAAGTCTCAATGTTTTCACCCAGAGACGTCAAGTCAACAGGAGACGAAGCCAAAGAGCGTCCCTTTTTGCGGAGCTGCTCTTTTCAGGGTGCCCTACTCTGTAAGCTGCTTTGCGCGAGCGCTTCCCGGCAAAGCTCGGCTCGCTAAACAAACTTGAATCTGTCAATCCTCTTACCCCATTCGCCCGGCCATCTCATCCTCCACCCTAATCCCCTCTTAGCGATTCTGAGCAAGAAGCAGTTCACCTCCTCCGCTGTCTCCTCACCAGCTTCCCTACCATGCAAGTCTTCTCATTCTCGCCATCTTCCTGATTTTTATTTTATTTTTTTTATTTTTTTTGCTTTATATTTTATTTTTTTTTTGCTTTAGGACTACTATGCCATGGAGGCTTTTTTTTTTTTTTTTTGCGGTGGCTTGAGTAAGAAACACTTGAACACCTCATACTATCAGTGTTACACGCTCGCGATTTGAGAGCTAATAATCTGTAACGCCTCTACCGTTTGCTTTGGGGAACCTGCCGGCGCGATCGGCTGCGCTGTACCTAGTGTAGATAACGCCTACTCAAGGAAAGTCGCAGTTTGCCCGTTTCTTCATAAGCCCAAAGTAATTAGAGGAATTGCAATCAGTTACAACATCGATGGAAGTAAGGCGAGTACTTTTATATGTTGTCTTAACTGCCCCGAATACGCGCCTATTAAAACGTCGGTACACGACTCTGTCATTGCGCTGAGATTAAAGTAAGGCAATGTTGGTCTTATAACGTCTGAAAGTCAACATTAATGGTTATTAAAGCCATCATTAGACATGATTAGCCGGTACAAGCCAACTTTAGCTGACATCATCCGTCGTCGGCCATGACTTAATCAGTAAAAGCGAACGCACACGAGTGCTCGCAGTGTGCCGGTGAATACGGTGGTCAAAATCACGTGACCCTTCGAGACTCCCTGTACGAGTGCGCTTCTCCTATAAGATTGGCCCACATATTTTCAGTGCGAAATTACCTGACGTCGTAGCCCGTGAGACACTCAGTGTCGAAGAAACTAATAAAACGTTGACTGAGCTTTAACTCTTCTAAACCTAGTTATCACGATGGAAATGTATGTCTCGTTTGCTTTTGCAAGGAGTGTGCACACAGCCGGCGGCTGCAGAGCTTCGATTTTGACATGCTTTCGCGCTTTGTAAACTTCTGTATAGCGCGATAAATTGGCCTTCCTTTGCTCCGGGGTTTTAGCAGGCAGCTTTCCATTGCTTGAGATTTCGCAGCCTGCCGTCTAGCTGTAACTGCTGGATGATTGGATTCAGTCTGTCACTCGCGCTAAAGCGAGCGCCCACATGGACCAGCCGGCGCGCCATTCATGACGAGACTGAGCGACCTAGCGCCGACGGAGCAGCCGTTAAACATTATCCTGGTCACGTGGTACCGCAGCGGCGAAGCTCCGAGAGAGGCGCGACTTGGAGCGAGAGCTTTAATAAATTCTCATTAACGAAAAAATTAGTAGCGGCTACTACAGTATACTGGGAACAATATCATCATCAGCCTGTCTACGCCCACTGCAGGGCAAAGGCCTCTCCCATGTTTCGCCAATCAACCCGGTCCTGTGCTTTCTGCTGCCACGTTATACCTGCAAACTTCTTAATCTCATCTACCCACCTAATTTTCTGTCTCCCCCCTCACGCGTGTCTACAGGAGGTTTTCAGGGCCCTAGATTGGGAAGAGTTAGGGATAAGAGTTAATGGAGAGTATCTCAGTAACCTGCGATTCGCTGATGACATTGCATTGATGAGTAACGCGGGAGACGAATTACAGCTTATGATTACTGAACTGGATACGGAAAGTAGAAGAGTAGGTCTGAAAATTAATATGCATAAAACTAAAGTAATTGTGGAACAATCTTGGCAGAGAACAGCGCTTTGCGATTGGTGGCGAGACACTGGAAGTTGTAAAGGAGTACGTCTACTTAGGACAGGTAGTAACCGCGGAGCCGAACCATGAGAGTGAAATAACTAGAAGAATAAGGATGGGATGGGGCTCATTCGGCAAGCATTATCAAATCATGAATGGTAGTCTACCACTATCCCTCAAGAGGAAGGTATATAACAGCTGCATCTTACCGGTACTTACCTACGGGCGGAATGGCTGGATTGGAAGAAAAACCTGCTTTACTAGAGCTGCTGAAGACTGACCTCGCTGCGTTCGCGCGTGGTGCACCGCGTACGAAGGGAGGATACAGTGATCGCCGATATCGGCAGTTTTTGTTCTTTGGCGGATAACAGGTACCGACAGTGCACATTGCAATGCTGCACATTGTTTCCTTCTCTTGGCTCGCATATTTACCGTATAATCAGTGCTCAAACACTGGCCGTGTTCTGAGACAACCGCTATCAACGACACCGCCGCTTTGCCTGCCTCAGAATCCTTCGTGTGCAACGATTAAAGCCAGTGGCGTAGCCAAGGGCTTTAATCGTTGCACACTTTTGGGGGGGGTCCAAACCCCCCCGAAATTTTTCAATTTTGCTTGCGTATATATACACGCACACATACAAACGCACGCACGAACATACATAAAGTATGGTTGAGCCCCCCCCCCCCCCCCCGAAAAAAATTTCTGGCTACGCCAATGATTAAAGCCACAACTACCCTACCATCAAACCCGCCAATCAACGCGCATTAAAAGTGATATATATCTCAAAGGTGATCACCTTAGAATACGGCCCCAGAAATAACCTGAACTAAGCGCCATCAGCGCTGAAATAAACTGCGAGGACAGCCGTACGGCTCGAGTAGAAGAAAAGTGTACTGGTTGCCAGCTTATTTGCCCGCTAAAGCTGCGGCGTTCCGGCGCCAGAATCCCGATGTGAAAAACAAGTTGGGCTCATCCGTCCGCGAGCGACGCGGGCGAGGCAGGCATGAGGAGAGTCGCTGATGTGAGGTCACGTGACGCGTCGTCCGCGCCTCCACATCCGGATTTGGTCCGTCGTCTGAATGCACCATTAGGGACTGTACACGCGCTTTCCGCACAGCCGCAGCGCACTTGGCGGGACACCTGCCGCACGCAAGCGGTGGGCGAAAGAGCGTCACCGATACGCTCTTTCGCCGTCCGCTTGTGTGCGGCAGGTGTCCCGCCACGTGCGCTGCGGCTGTGCGGAAAGCGCGTGTACAGTCCCTTAACAAGAGAAGCTGAAACGTTCGGCCCCAATTACGCGTTTGCCACTCGTGTGTTTCCTTAGTTTTAGTGGACCAGGGTGAGTAGTTGTATTTGCCCGATTTCTGTGGCGTACGTACGCGCTATAGGAGAGAGCAAGCATACATATGTGTAGTATAGTATAGCAAGGGCTGGGAAAGAGACACGTGAGAGGGTGAAAACCTAGCCAAGCCAGGACCAGATAGGTGCCCACCAGCTCTGCTGTGACCCACCCGTGCGCGACTAAGTGTCTCTGTGTCTTTTATTGTGTATGCTTCCTTGCATCTCTTTCTCTCTCTGTCTACTTCTTTCTTTGTCTTTCTATCGCTTTTCTTTCCTTTTGCGCTCTATCCATTTATCTATTTCCCTTTCTCTCTGTCTGTACTCGTTCTCTCGCCTTCTATCCTCACGCGGTACAAATCGGCACACGCTTGCTTGCTTGCTTGCTTGCTTGCTTGCTTGCTTGCTTGCCTTCTTGCTTGCTTGATCCTTGCTTTTCGCACTTACCCACTTCGGGGGATTGGCCATGAACCGGCGGTTAATAAGGGATATAGATTAGACTTGAGAGGAATAAGAAAAAACTAATCGGTTGACTGCGGAATATAGAAAAAAAGCTTTTTCAGATGATTATTTTATGTACCAATATAATAATTATGGGACAATACAGTGGTATGCAATCAACTAATCAGAGAAAGGCTGAAGTGCAGAAATTTGAACGAAAATAAATTAGCACGGAATTCTTTTAGTGTCGCCAAGAAATTCACATACGGCTAAGCAGGATGTTCCTGTTGCTGTGGCCCAGAGAAGAAGCTCCAAGGGAAAGAATATTTTCCGAATTAAGAGTAATTCCTAATTTTCTGAATAAAATTTCGAAATGCGTTGCGGGAGCGAAGAAGATGATGAAGAACAGGACGAAGAGGAAGAAGAACACCCGAAGGTCGCGGGTTCGATCCCGGCCGCGGCGGTCGCATTTCGATGGAGGCGAAATGGTAGAGACCCGTGTACTGTGCGATGTCAGTGCACGTTAAAGAACACCAGATGGTCGAAATTTCCGGAGCCCTCCACTACGGCGTCTCTCATAATCATATCGTGGTTTTGGGACGTAAAACCCCACATATTATTATTATTATTAAGAGGAAGAACACGAGGTGGCGAAAATTGCCGGCGCCCTCAACTACGGTGTGCCTCGTAATCATATCGCGGTTTGAGCAAGTAAAAACCCCAGATATTACTGTTCTTATCTGTAAACATCAGCTCCGTCAGCTGATAATGTGCAGGTGCTACGTCTATCGGACAAGTGTCGAAGCGGGAAAAGGAATATCGTAATGGGAGCAGTATCGTCGAGTTATTCAAAGTATGCGCAGCTCCAGAAAACGAAAACAAAGGTTAAGATACATAAACGACATAGACTGGTGATGTCTATGCCGTTTATGTGTCTTCGCTCGGTCTCTGTTTCTCGGCGCTGCGCATACTTAGTATGTGTATCAACACATGTACCAACTAGTTGACCAGCGGATTTTCTCTTTCAGTTACTCAAATCGAGATATCACACGACGACTGCCCAGTAATTGTTTCTGCGATTCAGATCCGCGTTATATTGACATCCGACTATGGGCCACATAATGAATTGTACTTTCGGAAAAGTACGATTCTCATTCATTTTGTTGCAGGGGAACAAAAACGGGAGGAAAAACTAAGGAGCACAAACGACGGAACACATGTAGCGCTGACTATGCTAGCGTTCTGCATAAAGAGGAAGGAAGACAAGTGTGCAAGCCGGCCCTTTATTGCCCTCCATGACAGCGAGATAGCACTGCTAGACTTAGGGTGAGCGGCGAAAGGAATGACTCGTGGGAGCCCGTGCTCAGCTTTTCCATATTTCATTTTTTGCAAGTATTTATGCCACGATTACTACGCGCAGGTTCGAAATTTTGGCCTTTCATGTTGGAACACTTTTCGCGAATGAACGTTTCAGTTGATAGCGATGTGTCACATCGTTTGTGTGCTTTGGCTTCTTCGTAGTATCTTTCACGTTCAAACAAAAATGAACCAATATCGACTAGGCCAGTTAATTGTACGGCTCTAATGATATGTTGACTGACATAAAGCAATCGCTCGAAGTGCACAGGAGAACTTCGCCATTAGCTCTAGCTTATTAATCACAAGCTTTCACCAAAGATTTATGCCTGGAGTGTCGCGATGAGAGTCCCGTGAGGATCTTTTCACACTATGGCACGCCATTCATCATACATGACAGCTCCGTAAATCTCTAACATAGCCGCTTGGCACATCGGAGTTTGTAAAATGTCACGGGTCATTTCGTCCGAAATGATCCGCGAAATATAGTCGATGCTCCAATCAGCGAAGCATGTCAGTGCACTTAGTTGGGCCAGTTGGTTCTGCATGTCGATGAAGTGGATGCGCTTGAAAGACGAGGACGAAGAGACGGGACACACACTGCGCAACTTACAACTTGTTTGTTGGAGAAAGAGATGGAATTTTTGAATGCTCAGTAACGAGTAATGCGCAGGCCCTGTGTCATGTGCCTCAGTGTATATAAGTGACGCTACTTCCCTTTTTCCAATAAACAAGTTGTAAGTGGCGCAGTGTGCGTCCCGTCTCTTCTTCGCCCTCGTCTTTCAAGCGCATCCACTTCATCGACAGCGAAGCATAGCTCCACTGTGGTATACTTCTTGATATCTGTGCTTCTAAGTGGTCGATCTAGAACTTGTACATCATTTTTCTGCAAACACGCTAAAGGCCGGTAATAGTGTTTATGACATTACGCGCTGTCGGTAGCCGATGGGCTAGGAAGGGACGGCATATTCCCAATTACTTGTTATGAGGACTGGGTCGGCACTGATCTTTTTTTTTAGACGATAGTCTTTCTTGGGATACTTGAACGCAGAAATTTTGGTCTGTCTGTCTGTCTGTCTGTCTGTCTGTCTGTCTGTCTGTCTGTCTGTCACATGATTCAGCCATCCGGCCGAAGTTTAAGCATTTGCTGAACGCCCAGCCATCTTGAACTGCTAGCTGCGTTCATACTTGTGAACATTGTCAATCAAAAAGCAAATATTACGCATATCTGAGGCGCTACATCAATACGTAAGTATTAGGTGGTGTGTTCCTTTACTAGAAAATACATAGATACCTAATTCTAAAGACCCTAGCGTTTCTTAGGCTGCGCTGAAAATGCGACGCTATGCACAAAAAAGCCCTCTGCCGATGATATGGTGCTGCCACCTGGCAGTGGCCCTGGGTTCTGCACAAGCTCATGTTTTTAAATGCGAATGCATTTCATAGTCAGGGCTATGTCCCTTGGCTATGTCAGGCGTCCAGCGTTGGCGTTGGCGTTGTCCGCGGGGGGAGGAGGAGGAGGACAGGTTGAGGAGGTGACCACCCTTACTGCGCATGCGCAAACCCTTTCAAAAAAAATAAAAATAAAAAACCTCCTCTTTCCCTCTCTCTCCTCTAGGCATCCCTCCCCGCGGCAACCACACCCCTCACTGCGCATGCGCCTCCCCTCCCCTCTCTCCCCTGCTACGCTCCCCCCTCTCTCTAGGCATCCCTGCCCGCGCCGTCCACACTCCCACTGCGCATGCGCGTCCCACCTCTCTTCTCCTCTCCTACGCTCCCCCCTCTCTTCTCTAGGCATCTCTGCCCGCAACACTCCCACTGCGCATGCGCGCCCCCCCCCCTCTCTCTCTCTCCTCCTACGCTCCCCCCCCTCTCCCTCTGTCGCCTCGCGACGCCGACACAGGCAGCGTCTGCTAGCGCGAGCAGTCGGTTGAAAAAACCGACTGCTCGCGCTGCACAACCGTTCACTGGCCACCCCGTATATATGGCAATGAATCTTGACCTCCAAGGTGGTGCCGGTGGGAGATTTCTCCTGTGCGTTGTTGAACAATAAAAATTCGCAGCGTGCGGGTGAACTAAAAGCGGACTGCGGCGGAGCTCGGCGGAGCTATACATGAAAAAAAATTTAAAAAATAAATAAAAACAATTAAAAAAACAAGAAAAAAGCAAAAAAAAAAAAGGGCGCTGCGCCTTGCTCCCGACCGGGCTGCAGAAATCAGGCGCCTTTTCCTTCTTCGAACCACAACCACCATATATAAATGGAGTGAAGCGCGCGCGAAATGCATTCGCATTTCCTCACGATTCCCTTCGGGGAGGTGGGCGCATTTTTCGACGCCACTGCCAGATGGCGTCCATATCTCACGCAGCGCCTCCTCTATTTTATCAATGCCAGCTATCGTCTTTCGACGACATTTGCACCGAAGCGCGCAGATACGCGGCCAATTTTTCAACCGAAGCTTCTCACAACTCATAGATTTCGGTGGAGGCATTGTACGCGAAAAATCCTGCGCCAGCGAGTGTACCGAAACGTGGTCCTCAAAGGCGCGCCGGTGCCCTGTGCATTTGCACGCACCGTTTTCCGATAAGTGAAACTATCTCTTGATCGTGGGCTTGTAGGTGATCTGCCGTTTTTGATATGTCATTCTGATCTCAGATCGCGGTCGATTGTGACTTCAAGATGCCACATTTCATTGTTGCCTGGATATGAACGCATGACGGCCATTGAGGCCAACAGCAATGGAAGTGTTACGATGTGGCCAGTAGCAATGGGAGCACTTAGCACTCGAACGACGACGGTCTGCCTCCCGGCACAGTGGAAGGAAAAAGTTCAGGAAGATGCTATGCGCAATGCAATGAAAAGACAAAGCAAGAAAGAACGCCGCATTCCGCGATTGAGGAGAAGTTGGAGGAACGTGTTGCATGTTGCAACATCGTTACGTGGGCAGTACGAAAGCTTGCTATAAGACAGTAGTTGGGCGCTTCCGCAGAGCTGCTGTGGACGCCAAACTAAAACTGCGTATTAGTGCCGGGGCCCCACAGGGGTTTGCGTACGTAAGCCCTTGCGTTCCTTTGCATTATCCATGGTTGCGGCTGGGAAAATAAAGGAACGCAGTGGCATACGTTCGCAAACCACTTAGGGCCCCGCCGCTGAAACTCTCTAAGAAGCAGTCTTATAAGACTCTACGTAGAACTCTTTAACAGGCAGTCTTATAAGAGGGTTCGTATCATTTTCGTTGCTTGGGTACGTGCGCTATTTTCGAAATACAACGTGCGGAGCCTAGAAGTTAGCGTATGAAGCATGCGCATCGGTAGCAAACACTTGCGCGGAGCCTTGGGTACTCTATTCAAAACTGCCTATTCACGCTTTGAGGCTTAGGCAGGCTGCGTTGGTGGTTTTCCATGAGTGATATTTGACGCAGGCCTCATTAAAGGAGGTCATGCAGACAAAGCTGACAAGGCTGTCAATGAACGACCGCACCGTAACATGTCATGAAATCACTCAGCGTTATCGGTTGATAAGCATGCGCCTCTGCCCGCACAACCCGCTTATCATGTGCGAGAGAGTAACACACAGGAAACTATGGAGAGGCAACTTCAAACGAATACGTTCCCAGTGCCTAAGGGTGGATGCGTTGGCTTGTTGGTAGTGAGTCATTTTCTTAAACTTTGTTGTAGCGCGGCAAACGACATGGACACAAGAAAGAAACGTACGACGATACACAGCGCTATGTGCACGTGTGTCGCTGTGCGTCGTCGTAAGTTTCTTCCCGGTGTCCATATGTCCTTTTCGTGCTTCAACGATGTTTAAGAAGGTTCCCACTCCCGTCAATGTACTCGTACATCAATCCCTTCATAGGCACAAGCACCTAGCAACACGAGCAGTAATAACGCCTTCGACAGAGGCGCCCTGATACGTCTGACAATAGCTGTTCCAAGGGCTTGCATATCGCACTCCTTATAATTAGAGGGACGCTGCACAGCTTGGATGCAGTTGCGCGAGTCTCGGCCAGGAATCGGGCAGAAGAAGCTGCCAGGACAACACGACCTCTAGACGCCTGACCACAAGTGGACCCACCGCCAAGCTACCTCTCCTTCCATGTCAGTATGGTTCTCAATAAAAGTACTTCTTCGTCTTCTTCTGACGGGACACTGCGACACTTTTGCAGGTAATGGCCGAATGACCTCACTAACTGAGCTTAGTGTCTCATGGACCGACTGCTGCAAGTTCGTCAAGTACTAGCGACGTTGCAAGGATCTGTCGCACCCTTTAAGCGCTCTCTCGATTCTTTCGCCCAAACAAGCGCGCTGAAACCTACACAGGGGGTGATAACGAGGGGGGCAAGAAGGTACTATGGTCAGCGTCATGACCTTGAGCTATTTGTCTTCCTTTTTCCCTTTTTTTCAAAGGTTCTGTTCCCTTTCACAGTGATCGCGAGCACAACCGTGTATTTCTGTACTGCGCGCAATTCTAGCATCGCGGCCCGGGCGCGGCGCGGGTGCGGCTCACGGTGCTTACATCAGCCAATGGCCTTAAGCCAAATGATGTCATAAGCCAAATTACGCTCATGACATCATTTGTCAAGAGAAGACCGAGCGATTTCTGGCTGATCTTGAAACGTAATTGTAAATTCTACGCCGCGTGTCGCGCCATAACATTTGGCTCATATGTTTGCAGGAGCCTTGACTACCAATTAGCAGCATTTTCTGACCATGCTGAAGAAGTGTTGTCTTCAAATTCCCTTCGATAGAAACTGTGCAGTCAACTTTCACTGTCAAAACCATTAGTCAAAACAAGCAGAGAACTTTGCAGAAGACCTCCAACGTTAAACAATTAGGCACGGTACGTAAGACACCGAGATATAATTGCGTACAAACCATTGCCAACGTGTTAGCAAGTGCCTTGGCGATTCTGAAAAACTATTCGCATTAAAGGAGCACTGACATCAAATTTCAAAGTCGAGATGTGTCCTTCATTCGATTGCTCGGTATGCATAGGTCGTCTTGGCCAAATTTGAATGCCGTCCGTCGCGTGGAAGTTATTTTATTTCGAGGGCAAACCAGGCAAACAGCGTATGAACGCTCAACGGAAAACTGGATGCCCTGCGACATAGACACTAGTGCAACGTGTGAGGTGTGATAGAACACGTGATAGAATCACACCTATGACGTACGCTAGTGATACGCTAGTAACAATGACGTCGACGGTCTGAGTGTGTTTATTGTGGCGCCGACGCCCGGCGTGGTCTCAGTAGTGGCTCTTCTTGCTGTGTTGATCTGTGCGTGCGGTACATCGTGTCGCATCGACTGATTTGTCGTGCTAGAGTGCGATCACTCGGAGCGACACAGTACGTGCCAGGATGTCGGGGAGCCGCTGTGTAGTGCGAACCTGCCCGTCGAGGCGCGGAAAAAGCGGAAAGTGCGTGTCCTTTCCTGCATTTCCGAGCCTCGAACCTCAACGCAGCCAGTGGGTTGACTTCGTTCGGCGCTCCGTTGGACCGAGGGACTGGACGCCTGTGAACAGCAGCCGCATTTGCTCGCTTCACTTTGACGCGGGCTGCTACACGATGAATCCTGTGTTGGCGAAGCAGTTCGGTCTCTCGTTTGATACGAGGCCCAGTCTCCAGGCCGGGGCTATTCCCACCGTATACAGCTGAAAGCAGTGATTCACTCGCCAAACGTCCGCGACATGAGGTGCGTAGTTGGTGTTCCTGTGCTCTGGCAGTACGGCCGAGGTTGATAAATACATTGCTTTTAACGCAGGATCGCGAGCCTGCCGCTCCTAGCAGACGAAATGTCAGCGATGTCAGCTGGACGTGACGTCACCTTTTTTTGTGGCAGCGGGATCAGCTGGGGAGCGGCCCCGACGTGGCCGCGAGGTAGCGCTACCAGCACTACAATTTGGCGGGTTTTCCTCCCGTTTTGAATCGCGTTCGATACCGGATATATTCATCAACATTACTGGCACTTATTCGTCCCTCCGCTGCATTTTGAGTCGAAAATCGTTACTTGGGGGTCGATAGCTACTCGCGGATGCAAAAAAATGCACATGCGTAAATTTGATGTCAGGGCTCCTTTAAAGGAAGGGTGTGTTTGATGCTGCACATATGCGGCAGTGGAGACAATTAGATAGCTCTTGCCGCGTGGTTGCGTTAAACCGTTAATAACAGAGCTGGTACCCAGCGCACCTGTTGAGTCAAGATATCTAGACGGCACTTGCTCTACTGCGCTTCTTGGAATTATCTCCCTTATATCAGGCATTGTCGTGTGAGTTTAGAGACTCTCCTCTCACTACATGACATTTTCATTGCTTTTTTTAGATGTGAAGCATCTTATGGCGAAACTTAATCCGGTGGTGGTGGTGGTGTGCCGCGTGGCCACCCTTACTGCGCATGCGCAAACCCTTTCAAAAAAAAATAAAAATAAAAACCTCCTCTCCCCCTCTAGGCATCCCTCCCCGCGGCAACCACACCCTCACTGCGCATGCGCCTTCCCTCCTCTCTCCTCTAGGCATCCCTGCCCGCGGCGTCCACACTCCCACTGCGCATGCGCGTCCCCCCCTCTTTCTCTCCTCTCCTACGCTCCCCCCTCTCTCGCCTCGCGACGCCGACGCAGGCAGCGTCTGCTGGCGAGTTTCTTGGTTGAAAAAACCGACTGCTCGCGCTGCACAACCATTCACTGGCCACCCCGTATATATGGCACTGAATCTTGACCTGCAAGGTGGTGCCGGTGGGAGATTTCTCCTGTGCGTTGTTGAACAATAAAAATTCGTAGCGTGCGCGTCAACTAAAAGCGGATTGCGGGTCTCTGTGTGCAGTCGGAGTCTTCTGTCTCTCATTGCCCATTAGCAGCGATTGGCATGTTCCAGTACGAAACACCGCTCCATCACTGCGTGCTTTGCGCCTCCCCAGTTTTCTCTCCTGCGCAACGCTGCGATGAGCGCCAGCGTCAACGCCGCCGCCAGTGTAAGCTTTAGCGCCCGCTGCTTCGCATCTACACATGGTTCCCTTTAGCGGGAGATGGTGTAATTTTTTTACGAAGCAGTTCCAAGCAGTGCCGTGGCTCCGTGGGTTAACACCTGCTTGTCGCGCATAAGGCCTGGGTCTCAATCTTTCTTGGATGTATGTTTTAACAGCGGAGCTGTTTAAGGTATTCCTTGCGCCGGGTAGGGCCAATAAAAGTTACCCTCTTCTGCTTCGCTCCCGCAACACGCGCGCCCATTTGCCCGGCGTGGAATACAATAACTCTCATTGACGAGTCTGTTACCTGAGTAAATATAACGTAACATCATGTAACATCTAGTCACGCGACGAGAATCACGTAACCTTACGTAAGAACTAGCCAAGCGACTAAAAATCACGTAACCTAACGTAACTAGACACGTGACAAAAATCACCTAACTGGACACGTGACTGAAATTCATGTAACATCAAGTAATTATTCACGTGACTAAAAATCATTGTAACATCATGTAACAACCAGTCACGTGGCTAAAAAGCAGGTAACATCCTGTAACAGCTACTCACGTGACATGTTCCCGCCAAAACGACGTAACACGTCCGTATTGTGGGGAACCGATCGAAACTGGAGATGAATAGCCAAGCCCAGCCTACTTAGTACTACTATCAAGAACTTAGCATCTCTACAGAAGCTTGTCATTACTCGCAAAAAACTGAGGAGAAGCTAGGTCGAACACTGGCTGCGCTGTCGTTTCCGGCCTTGCGCCACTAGTGGAAGCTACGAGCTATTTTTTTTAATTATTTATTATTTTATTTGCATCTATCTCGCTCTCTCGCTCACGGAAAACGCTGATTTCTCGCTCACAGTGAACGAAGCCGACACCGACACCGGAATTTCAGCGAAACGAGCTTTTTAACCCTGTCCCATTGAAAAATGATGGCTTTAGTTTTCACGACGTCTTAGGCAAATGGAATTGGGACTACATGTCCTTTTCTTTTTGTTTCTTTCTTTTCTTTCTTTTTTTTTTTTTTTTGCTTAAGACTTATCCTGCATCCCCTTAAAATTGGTGAGCGGTGCACTCCCTGTTACCCTTCTTCCCCACGAGTCTCGCGTGGCACACGACATAAAGCAATTAGGTCGACGACAGCGACCGAGTCAAACAAAATGGGGGGCGTGCGCAGGAACACGAACATCACCACCGGGTCACGAATTTAAAAAAAAAAAAAAAAAAAAAAAAAAAAAAAAAAAAAAAGAACAAGCACAGTCCGTGTTCCTGTCAAGACAGGCATGTCGACAACCCGATCCGGTCCGCGGAGTTGGTTGGTTGGTTGGAGCGAGAACGTGGGTTCGACCACGCCCTCTTCCTGTCCTGCTCGTCATCGTCGTCGCCCTTGACAGGAGACAAGAGATGAGGCCTTTCGGTGGCATGCCGACGTCGATCACAGAATCCACGATCGGAGGCCTGGGGCGGGCGAGTTGTGTGCGGGACCGCGATCGCTTCGTTGCTTCAGTTCAGCGAAGGTTTGTCGTGTGAGACAGTAGATGTCCTTGCAGCAAGACTGTCCGTTGTATTCGCGTACCTCGAGACTTACTTGTGCACCAGTCAGTCTGTAAACGTAGAATGCTTGTTTGTTCTTGGATGTTTCGCTCGTATTGTTTGTCTGCGTGTGGCTATTTCGCGTTCCCTTAAGGATAAAATAAAAATATTAGGGGCGACTATGCACTAGCGGTGAGAAGAACCACTTTTAGGTGCACTAGGGGAAACAGTGGAGCATGGTACTGACCTTATAGCGCAATGAAAGAAAAAAAAAACGGGCAAAGAAAGACGTGGACATACACAGGCGCTAAGCTTGCAACATTGTTCACAGGAGCATGTATAGTGCCGTCCACTGTTAGGGTGAACACGGCTCAGCGTGGCAGCGCTCTGCGGAGCGCCAGTGCAGCCTTCGCGGCCGCGCATCGAAACGAGGTGGCGCAGGCGCACACGAGCACGCCGCTCTTGCTGTACTACAGACAAGCAAGACCAGCGCCTGGCTACTACGGAAGGACACGCTCGTGCGATGTAGCAGAAAAGATAAAGCATCTCCCGTGGGTCCGTGGGCGCATGCGCAGCTACACCTTGATGCGCGGCCGCGCCGGCTGCACTGGCGCTGCGCGGAGCGCGGCCACGCTGAGCCGTGTTCACCCTAACAGTGGACGCCACTGTACCTTCGCTACAAAGCTTTCTGCGCCCAATGTGGTTTTGCTCAGCCTCCGGGATCGGAGGGGAGTGCAAGTGGTGTTTGTTATCTGTTTATATAATGTGGAATAAACATTCGATTTGATTTTTGGGGAAAAAAATGCTTTTTACACATCACGTGGTTTGTAGTGGCTGCGTGTTCAGCCCTCCTTTGACCATTCGACAATTGCATGTAATGGCGTCAGGCTGTGATGTCACGTTATGTGACGCCAGTATAACGTCCAAATTTTGGAGACACGTCACATCCTGCTGACACTATGGGGAGACGTCATCTCGTGATGATGATTGTTTGGATCACTCGTGTTTACACCGACGATCGCCTTTCGCGTTTCATGAGGCGTCTGTGGCTTTCGCCTTAATAGCTTTGCCCACCACTACTTCTTGTGTAGGTTCGTGTTCGTCAACTGTAATTCGTCTTGTTCATTCACCCATAAGGGACAATGAACTCGCGTGCTCAGATAAACATCGGGGTGCCAGTGCGCTGTTTCAGACTTCGCGTATCGCTATAGTAATCCCCTAACCATTTCCAGCAGTTCTTTATTTCTTCTACCCGAGGAAAAAAAAGAGCAGTAAGAAAACAAAGACGCGTTGCCGAGCAAACGACGCAGCCGCGATGAACCAACAAAGCAATCACCACGGAACGCGACTATAAGCGAGCAGGGAGAAGTCGTGGCGCGCCTAGAAACTACAGCGCGGTTATGAAATATGCGTCGGGGTGCGGCTGGCGGAACGGCGCTGAGCGCAAGCTGGCGGCGAAACGCCGAGTTATTTATGCGTTCGCGGCGAAGCTGCGGCTGGCACGTGCTCCGCTGCGTCACTGCTTTTTGTTTGTTTGTGCGTGTGTGCGTTTGTGTCTTATTTGTATGCGTACAACAATTGCGCGCCCCGCAGTGGAAAACAGGAAAGCACGTCGAAGCCTTGAGCTTTCGGTTTGTTCGAGTTCACGTCTTCGCCAAATAGTTGAGCCAATGAGGGCTTAGTAACAGTCTCCACCGGCTTGAATAAAAATAGGAGGCAATAACTCAGTGCCACTGGACAAAGCTATTCTTTCCCCTGCCGCGGGAAAGGAATCATAGAAATATGCGCACTCATCATTGCGCTATATTAACGCGATAGCGTTAAAGAGCTCGTTTCGCAGAAATTCCGGCGTCGGTGTCGGTGTCGGCGTCGGCGTCGTTGGTTTTGAGCGAAAAACCATCATCTTATCCGTGACAGAAAAATCCAGAAAGATGCAAATAAAATAAATAATAAAAATTTCCGGGTCCGAATGAGGACCGAACCCAGGCTATCTGCGTGTCAAGCAGGTGTTCTACCACACAGCCACGCTTCTGCTTGGAATTACATTGAAAATTACTTCCTCTGCTTGCAAATGCAGTGAAAATAACTTTCATGCTTTAAAAACACACGCGTCCTGTATAGAGGCGTCACAATACAACATGTAATATCGCAGTAATATTACGTGGTGCAAGCGTGCATTGCCATCGGGCGTCAGAACATGGGAATATCATGACGACATCGTGGTTCAAAGCCGGCCACCCACTACAAAAGGCACACACGTTACTGCGCGTGTTCCCTTAACCCAACTTAGTGGGTGCATAGCAAGTTCGAAGACATTTCCCGCTCATAATTTCGCATGGTTTAAAGCATACTACCCATCACATAGTATGCACTAAGTGATTGAAGTACGCACTAGGGACAGGATGTCGCTATCGCTTTCAACTCTTACAGGGGAAGCTTAAGGGTCCCCCAATTTCTTGCACCATGGCTGTACCTTCACTCAAAGTAACAGGTGCTCCTTCTTCATTGTGTACTGAGTGCAATGAAGTTGGCGATATAGACCGCCACACCTTGTTCTACAATTGCTTTTGCTTTGAAAGGCAGAGGCACACGAACAAAATGAAGAAGGTTTCCGTAGATGCAGAGAATAGGTTTCGATTCCGGAAGGAGAGCTAATTATTTACAAAAAAGAGTTTGGCAATCTCATCTCAAGTTTTCTGTGAGAGACTGGTTCGAGTGACATATCGTGATGACGTACTGCACGAAAAGAGTCGAACAAGTGATGCACGTCGCCTATGCCTACCATTTTTAATGCTTCGGGGCCTGGGTCAAACCCACTTGGAGGCTTTTCGATCTCATCCCTCAGGATTCCAATTATTGGAATGTTCTAGATCAAGAATGTTCAAAGAAAGGAGCGACGCACACAGATGGAGTAGAGAGCAGATGACAGAGTGGAAAGTAAGTAATAAACGTTTGTCTAATAGTGGTCAATATACACGCCAACGTTTAACCTGCAGTATGAAGGTGTTTGTAGCCCACTTAATATGTTAGTGACAACCTAAGTCTGTATGTACGGTCTATATACACGGTAGCGCAGGTACTACAGTCTAAGACAATGATAATTCTGAGTATTCACTTAAAGTCGCATACAACTTCAAAAGTCCGGAGAAGCCCCACCCCCATGACCGAAGCGTGGCTGCGGATCACCTCCGCGACTAAAGAAATACTCTTGCTCACGAACACCGCCTTGCTCTCCAAAGGCGGGGTCACCAGCCGTCCGTTTCATGACGTCAGTCTTGAGAGCACGTTCATTGGTGCACGCTTGTGGCCATCGACCTTTCAGGAGAGAATGCCGCAGAATACTAAAGTTTTATCCGGCTATAGTTGCTACAGACAGTCACGTTCGCTCATTCCCACTAATGAGTCACGCGCTTCTGCTCGTTTGAGAGTGTCTGTATTTTCATACAGAGGCGTCTGTGTATAACGGTGTTGGTAAATTTTGTGACGGATCCTCGCAGCGGTACTCAGCCGAAGGTAATACTCATATTTCAGCCAGTAAAAAGTAAATTTTGTTTTCCAATAACCCTGTCATTTACGCTTGTAGATGAGGAACACTCATCATCCGAGTGGATGGCAGAAATATGTTGCTTTTGTGGGTGGATCATTTCACCGACTTTTTTGGTTGTCAGCGGGCACTGTTTTAGAGCGATACCTGTTCCAGACGCACTTCCCCCAAATTTCTCGTCAGAAACTAACAAAGAAGACAAGCAAAGAAAATCTCATTTGTCGGCAAGAACACGAATCGCCAGAGTTTCGGAGCGGTGAGTCGACTTCACACTCATTCGGTCCAATGCAAACAGCACTGGAGAGAACAGGTCCTGGAGATGGGAGCTCGATTGCGCCACCTGATGCCCACGATTGGGAAAGGCGCGCTAGGCGACTGCGTGCTGAATAGAGCTGGCGAGTGCGCTTCCTCCGTGTTCAAACACGTTGCCTGTCCCGTTCGCAGGGGTGGACCTAAATTAAATTTTCTTCTACGAGAAGCGACAATGATTGAGCGCGCCTGTTCCATCTTCGTTAGTCATCGTCTGAAGCTTGGTTTCGTCTTATAGTCGCTGGAATGGCGCCAAGGTCTGCTTGCTTTCTACTTTTTTTTTCTTCCTCTTTCCAGAAAACGAGAAGGAAGATGATGTTGTAGCCTGCAGGGGGGTGTAGCCTTGAGAGATACGGAAGCAAATGACTGGCCCGTATTTCTCCTTTCCAGTTGTGATTGAAAAGATTATCATTTTTTTTTTCAATGCCCACGTCGGTGGCACATGAACTATCTCGCGTACGATGCGGTACCGGGCCCCCGTATCACCACCACCACGCCCCACTGTGAGTCGCGCTCACCGCTAATCACAGTTTAAAAACTTAAAGAGTAGTTCATCACCAGTCACATGCGAGATCTGTAACACAACATTTTTAAAAAAGTTCTGCAGTCAATGTAGCGGTAATGTAGTTCTTGTGTAGGTCTTAGGGTAGTTCTAAATCCTGCGCCTAATGCAGCTGCACTACCGTGAAACCTGAGGGAGTGCGTAGCACGGTAAACTCAGGGATTCCCTTGGCATTAGCACGCTTGCGAGGCGGCAGCACCATCTCTTGCGCGGCGCGGGTACCATCCGGGTGCTTCAGAAGCGTTTTCCGCGTATTTAGGTAAATTATTGCAATTAGTTCTTCGTTATTTTTCTTGTTTATATTATTGTAGACCTTGTTAGATGATTTCGCGTTGGTTTTGAACGTTATTAGCCTTTTTTTAGGCCTGTATTGACTGTATTCACACTGCGTGAGCGTGTGACATGAGACTGTGGGTGAACGACAAGTCGTGTCCCGATAGTGCTGCGCACTTTGAACTTCGATAGCAGTCGCGACAGATTCCAGGCTGAGACAGCACTGTGATAGCTCAGCGATCAAGATGTCGCGCTGCTGTGCTCGACGACGTGGTTTTGATTCTAGGCCATAGCTGCCGCCTTTTACTCATGGTGAAATGCAAAAATTGAAGGACACTTTGTAAATTCCAAAGTGTGTTCGGCGAAAGCGTGTGCCCATTGAGACGGGGGTCGGTCAGAATGGAACGCGATGCGCGCGTCTCCCTTCTTGCATGAGTGGGCTATGCGCCACTGTGGCATCACGTGATTGCTGAGAGAGTGTGAGGGGGAGAGGCCACAGTTGGCACCGTTACAGGGCACGGAGGGACGGACGGACGCCGCGAGTACGAGGCATTAAAGGCTTTCGCCTTAATACACCTGTGAGCTTAGATTTAGTTGCACGTTAAGGAAGCCCAGCTGGTCGGAAATATTCCGGCATCCCCCGCTACGGCGGGCCTCACTAGCCCATTGTGGTTTTAGGAAGTCGAAATGCCAACACATATATTTTTCCCGGCTATCGATATAAACAGTGAGTTCGCCCGACAAAAATGAGGTCGTCCCACATTATCCGACGACGCCATTTTGTCGGGGTTGGGTTCAAATGGGGACGACCCCAATGGGGACGACCCCAATGGGGGACGACCCCATTTGTTTGGGGTCACCTAGGGGTGACCCCCAACAATTAACTCTGTTGGAATAAACTTATCACCACCGTCAACAGCGTCATCAATATCATCACAATTGATATTTCATCTGAGACATGAAGTGACGTTGCAGTAGAGCAGGGGTCTGAAACACGCGGCCAGCGGACTTTTCGCTAGCGGCCCGCGGCTTGACACGGAATAAAGTTTTGTGACTTCGCTAAATTGTACTCGCGTTATTTTCTCGCCTATTGCAAATAACAGCGCTTTTTTTCGGGTATAAGCTACAGATACGCGACTGTTCTCAATCATTTTTTTTTTTACGTGAGGCACCCCATGCGGTCACTGTGAGTTGAAAGGTAGCCGTGTTATCAAACATATTTATCTCATAATCGGCGTCGAGATTTTAGACATCGTGAAAATCAGTATGCAAGGAATTTATCTTCATTCTTTTTTTTTAAACCTGACGTCACATTCCTTTCAGAAATGACCCATATATATGGAATATGGGAAAGGTGTTCTTGCAAACGGCAATGTTAGGTGACATTTTATTCACCCCCCCCCCCTCCCCCGCTCTCCATTCCCACAATCTTCACTGCACCGGGCCTTGTGGAACTAAGTTTCCTGAATGCGGCCCACGAGATGATGTGAGCTTGAGACCCCTGGGAGTAGAGTATAATACGACATACACTGGTGACAAGGCGAACGAGTCCAATGAGAAGCTGCAAGGTCATTTTAGTGGAGGCTTTGGGCTAATATAGATTGGAAAGGGGAGACAAAAAGCAAGTCCAACATTTCTATTTTACTGCTGGGATTAACAGAACTGGGTATTCTTTCGTTTGAGACATCTTCTCTGAGATAACCCCAAAGGAATACGTGCTCCGCTCTCGAGGAATTCATATATCGTCCAAGCGCATGCCCCGCGGCGTTGTCTCAGCTTTGGACAGTCGATTGCTCGTCCTCTTTGTGATTGTGGACTTCATTCTAGCGCACAAGTTCGTATTATTCCAGCGCTTGTTCCATCGAGAGCCAGGTAGTTTAGTTCCTAAACTTCAGTCGTAATGATTGGCCCATTTCTTGGCGCAGCTTTCATAGCGTCGATAAGACACATAGATGGAGCTGCGCCTTACACTGGAGGCGACAGCAGCAACAACGAGGCGCAATTTTAACGAACGACTACAACCAACATTTTTTTTAACCTTTCGAAAGTAGGCTGGCTACATCCTGCTTGCGTAATCATTCCAACAAGGACAGCAAAGTGTTCCCGGCGTCTTACTGCGCATTATTTTTCGTCAGCCATAGTATAAATACTTGGAATTACGATCTACAGTGCAACTTTCAATTCAAAGAATCCGCATTATACATTCAGCAATCATAGAGATACAAAACGTCAGTGAGTTACCAGATTCGCCATTGTGCTCAAGGCTCCTTAATGTTCTGTGGATTTATTATTTTTATTTTTTGGACGCACGTTTGCAAAAATTTCTGCTCTCTACTAATATAGCTTTAAAGAGAGTGGTAATCTATTTCTAAAGGCTTATAATAACGCTCCGTAAAAATTAGGGGGACGCCTGAGCTTCGCCTTCAAGTGTAGAATACGATCAGGGTTGCCGTTGGTGGCTACTTTGCGCCAAATTCGCTACTTTCGGACCCCGTTGGCGACGAAAATTTCCAGTTGGCGCCATGGCTCTTTTTTAAACTTGTGGTTTTACTTATTCAAAAAAGGTTTTATTTATTCATCAATAGTAAAGACCCTGTTGATAATACCGCTTCTGTTCTATTTGGCTAGAAGTTCGTCGATAATATCAAATGACGTGGCTACTTTGGCTACTTTTGGCGTGAGTTCTGGCGCCTTTTCATGTCCACCTAACGGCAACCCTGAATACGATAGCCTAATTGAAACCCGTTCGCATCGCATTCTCCATCGATAGCCTGACTTCGCTTCTCCGTGGACACCTCAACCGTGCCTCAAGGAAGGAAACGACTAGTGCACTTGTAAATGGGCCGTTTCAAACAGTCCTAGAATGCCTACTTCGAGTACTGTTGTGAAGTGCCCACTATCCGATAATTCTACCTTTTGCGAATAGGCGAATCACTCCCTAAGCGTCTGTAAGGCTACACGTGCGCCTTCGCAGCTGCACATGTTGTTGAATATCGGTAATGATGGATAATTTTGTCGGTGCTTTTGTAATGACTGACACTTCAAACTAACCACTGGTAGCGCAATTCACTTGTCTTGACGTTATGGTGAGATTCTACGCTTCTGTCACGCGATGTTATTACATGCTTTAAAGGCACTCAACACACTACATGACATTCGAATAGCGTTTTTTATTCGAAATAAATTCAAGCATCGACTTGTCTCTGTTCTAGAACACCTGCTTGGCACGCAAAAGTCCTGGGTTTGATTCCCACACTTATCGAATATTTTACTGTTTCTTAATTTGCGCCTACCTCGAATTTTCGCTCACGAACAACGCAGATTCATTGGTCACAACCAATGACGCCGACGCCGCCACCATAATTTTTTTCGTAACGAGCTCTTAGCGCTGTCGTGTTAAAATGTTTTTAAAATAAAAGCGAATGACTGTCCTGTACGTATTGTGTTGTGGATCTTATAAAAGATAATAAGCTGTGTGTTTGGAAATGAAATGTACATGATCAAGAGTATACTATCCACTCTAAAATCGCAGAGGTGTTTCACTTCAAAAAAGAGATGCATAAATGTGTTTAGAATAAAACGTAAATGATTTTTAGTGCTATGCCCTCTACTGTGGTGAAGCTATATGCATCTGTCTTAGTCAAAATGTGTGTGTTTTGAGGAACGACTTAGCATACTTTATATACTGTATTATGGGAGAGCACTGAGCTTTCTTAAAAAAGAAGTGTCGGGGGGGGGGGGGGGGTAAAATCCACGTGAAAAAAGGCGAGTTGGCTTCAAAAGCTTAGACACGACCAGGTCTGAGGAAACTTTATGCTTCTCAGAAATTTATGAATGTATTCGGTCGAACAGCACAGTGCATGCTGTACTAAAATGTAAATTCGTTGCTCCCAGCCGCAGCAGCAGAAATATTCACCTTTCCAATATGCCTCGGGGTCCTTAATCTTTCGACTATGACCGTGCGTGTTTAGAACAAAGCTGTACGTCTTAGATTACTAAGGCCTACCGCTAAACAGTTAGGCAAGAGTAGATAAAGGTACACAGGGAAGTTTATTGCATACTACACTGTAAGCAAAAACTATCCGAGATTGGGGTTTTTGCGGCTCATGAGCTCTGAAAACTCCTTCGCGTTTAAAATTACTACCTCATGTTGGAGTAAAAGGCGGTACATGACATAGTTTTACCACCACCTCTCAGGGACGTAGTAAAAAGGATGTCACAATCCAGTTTTACTACGTGGGGGAGTTTTCTGTCACGTGATTTTTAACCACCGTTTCAGAGTTTATTATCACGTGACTGGAAGCTGCAGCTGCTTCGGCGGCTTCCTTCCCCCCCCCCCCCCCCCCCCCCCACCGAGTGACGCTCTCAGTTCCAGCGAAGGTATGCGAACCCCACAAATGCCTTTTTTTTTTTTTTTCAAAGATTGGTATGACATTGTCGCGCTTCGTGGTTGACCCCCAGTGCATGCACTTTCACTGGAACTGGGCGCTGCTGAAGGAAAACGAGCGAGGAAAGCATTCTGTGAACGAAAGGGCGTGCTCGAAGAAAAAAAAAACCTGCTGGAAAGCCGTCTTGCAGATTTTCGCAAATCGTTGGCGTATGTTTAGTGGCCCTGGAGACTGGCGAGTGTCAGAAGCTCGCGCTGTATGTGTCTCGTTGCGCTGATGGCAAGCTGAACTGGATCTCACGTGTTTCTTCTATCATCGAGCGGCCGTGCGCGTACGAGCGCGAGACTCCGAACCTGGACGTCGCGGATACCTCGCTTCCGTGCTGAATCGCGAAGAGCTACGAAGAACACTGCCAGCGGTATTAACATCAAGCTGGTGTGATCGTCCGTAGTTGCTTCGTGGAGAGTGACCGGTTACAACTTCGAAGCGATAGGAAAAACGCTTCGCTACGTCGTCGGCACCGAGCCGGCCAGCGGCCAATGTGAGTGCGTCGCCGGAGCAGGTGAAACAAGCGTCGCATAGATTTTGTTTCACAGAAAGCAGTGTCTGCTGTAGTAAAGTACAGTCGGAATTGTCCGCTGCATGCGCCAACCGTTGTCAAACATCTCGATCGAAGGTGGGCACCGATACAAGGCACACGGAACCAGCGTATGACCGCCGGTGAGCACGGAGAAAACCCGGACGGTGAGCCGTCTCGTTCGTTGTGAGTACTTCGCTCCGTAAGACGCCGCGAATAGCGGAGACGTATTTTTCATTGCTGTCTAAAATAACGACGACGAAAATTGCACAGGAGGTGCATTCTGTGATCGCCAGCTGTCGCATAGCCGTGCTCCTCGAAAAGGCCTAGCGACGCCGTTGGTCTGAAGCCGGTACAGGCGCTGCACCGCTCTTCTTCGCCGGCGTTCCTGAATATGTGCTGCTACTGTGTTTGTGTACTGCTGCTCAATGAAAATTATTGAGCTGCCATAGTTTGTGTGTGCTTAGGTATATTTTGTGGAGTTGTGTGTGAGCACTGCTAACGCGTGTGGGCCAACAGGCTGGAGTGCCAGCTAGTAATTGGATAATCAAAAAGGTAAGATCGGGAGGGTTTCTGCTAAGAGGTCGGTGTGACTCATGGTGACTTGCAACCCACCTTAAGTTTACGCGTGCGCTATGAAACTTTATTGTTCAACGATGCCAAAAGTAGCTCTCCCACCGGCACTACATGGGAGGTCAAAATGCGGTGCTATATATACCGGGTGGTCGAAGTACGGTTGAGTAACGCGAGCGGGCCGTTCAGGTGATGTTTTATTCTGCATTGGTTGTGCGTGTGTGTGTGTGTGTGTGTGTGTGTGTGTGTTAATTTCTGTATATGTCATCAATTCCGCGTCATTTGGTGTTTAATAAATGCGTTGGCTCATGGTCCGATCACAGCCGTCACTTTTTATTTTGTTTGTACCACTAGAAATAACTCTCAGAAATCACCCTAAAAACCTTGTAACGGCAGTAAAAAATTACTCCAGCTATACTCGCTGAAAACCTCGGCGGGGTAAATAATTACTACCGTTTCAACGCTCAAAAACTCAACTATCGTGAGAGTAAATTTTTACCTCGACTGGCACGTAGTAAAAAAAAACCCAGAAAAGGTAGTGCGCTAGAGGACAAGCAGTTTACTCCCGTTTTTGGTTTTTTTCTGGTTATTTTTGTTTAGTGTGATAGTTACAGCAGTTCAGGTGAGTATAACTGCACTGGGTAACAAAATGACTTGAGCGGGACATACAAACAAGAGAACATAGGTACAATGTAACTGCGATGCTAACACAGATCACGAATCACTGAAAACAAGAAAAGGAACACAATAACTTACTATGTTTGCACAGAATCACATATCATTTGGGAAGAAAAGCAACATTTGCATTCAGAACATGCCTTGGGCCGGCTCATATGATACGCGACTCATATTTTGCCGCCCGTGCCCGTCACTTTCAAAACGGCAGTAGAGTAAATTCAATATTCCCCTTCCTCACCCCGAAAAATCGTGTATGCCACTTTCTGAGGAAGGCTTCTTCACCGCGTGTTTCTATCTGTTCGGTCAGGTACCGAACCATGATCATCCTAATCTTCTGTAACGCTGGGTATGCAGGTCGTTGTGGTTGTCGGCGTGCTTCGGCTTAACAGCGCCGGCGCCACAATACAAACATCGTGACAGAAAATACGAGTTGTTCAAAAAAAACCGTCAGATCCCACGCACTGTGGGAATCGATGTAATGCGAAGCAGACAGCAAGGAGCAAGTCATGCTCTACATAATATGGCATATTATGATTTACATGTTAGGAGCTGTCATTTATGTTCGTCATACAGTCACGTCGCGCAATACCAATTTTGGTGTATATCAAGCTAGCGAACAGGACGCAAGCGCACCATGAGCGTGGCATATCAATGGCATTGTAGATTACATGCATGTGAATATTTTCATGTTGCCACCTGCCACTTATGTTTGTTATGCAGTCACGTTCCGCAATACCAATTTTGGTGTATATCAAGCTAGCGAAACGGCCCTGAGCGCGCCATGAGCGTGGCATGCAAATCATGTTGCACATGACATGCCATGATTTCCATATTACCACTAATCATTTATGTCCGTCATACAGTCACGTCACGCAATACCAAATTTGGTGAATATCAAGCTAGCGAAACGGCCGTCAGCGCATCATGAGCGTGGCATGTAAATCATGTTGTACATGACATGCAGGTCATATCACCACCTGTCATTTATGTTGGTCATGCAGAAATATCTCATCGTACCAATTTTCAGATATATCAAGTTAAGAAAACGGCCTCAGGAGCACTACGGCCATGGCGTGTAAATCATACTTTTCATGACATTATTCATGATTTTCATGATATGACCAGTCATTCATGCTCGTCATACAGTCATGTAGTGCCATACTAATTTTGGTATAAATCCCATTAGCGATACGGCCAGGAGAGCACAAAGTCGTAGGCGGCTAGATAGATAGATAGATAGATAGATAGATAGATAGATAGATAGATAGATAGATAGATAGATAGATAGATAGATAGATAGATAGATAGATAGATAGATAGATAGATAGATAGATAGATAGATAGATAGATAGATAGATAGATAGATAGATAGATAGATAGATAGATAGATAGATAGATAGATAGATAGATAGATAGATAGATAGATAGATAGATAGATAGATAGATAGATAGATAGATAGATAGATAGATAGATAGATAGATAGATAGATAGATAGATAGATAGATAGATAGATAGATAGATAGATAGATAGATAGATAGATAGATAGATAGATAGATAGATAGATAGATAGATAGATAGATAGATAGATAGATAGATAGATAGATAGATAGATAGATAGATAGATAGATAGATAGATAGATAGATAGATAGATAGATAGATAGATAGATAGATAGATAGATAGATAGATAGATACGCTCAAGGTCGCCGAACTTCGCTAAGAAATGCTTCGCATTTAATAAACCCCTCTTGCGCTGACCGCGCGAAGAAGCAGAGACTCCGAATTGGCGTCACACGACGTGCCACACGCCTTTGGCCGCCACAGATTCAAACTTCGTATGGCGGATCGTTTCTCTTTTGCCACAGTTGGGGCAGCGATCATTGGGAACTACGCCCCACTGTGACAATCTCTGGCGAGTGGGCAACGCGTCCCACCGCCGCAGCCACTCAAATTCTCTAACCGCTTTCGGCATGTGGTTGTTCCGCCACCTTTCCCACTTGTTGGGCCTCCATCTCTGTTCCTCCTCGTCGGTAACGTTGTGTTTAGAAAAAGTTTATTTCTTCGTGGTACGTAACCAATAAATGGAAATAGTGTATATACAAGGACAGTAATGAACACACAAACGATTAGCACAATATACATAAAACGTTATCACAAAAATGTCCAAGTCCACAGGATGTCTGTAATACATGCTACTGTTAAGCAGTAAAGCAGTTCGTATTTGCTACATTCACGATGAACGACGCCCTGCGACCGGCAGTACAAGTAGCTGATATTAACCCATTAGGGCCCACTGTACTTTAAAAAGTACACTTCCTTGTTCGGGCATAGAAAATACAAAACAGAATATTCTGATCTTGCTCATTACAATTTCTGATGCGAAAGGTAGCAGCAAGAAAATCCTAATTCGGAATATTGACTCGGTTATGTTTTTTCTGTTTTATGAGTCGTCAAACTTTAGGAAAATGAGAGCCTGTTAAACGCACGTGGTCAGTACTATTTTTTCTAAATTAAATTGGAATTTTACATTTTATATGTTGAAAAAACGGACTGGTTCTGCTTCAGGAAGAGCAATTCAATCCCTGCAAAGCGCGAGAAGCCTATAGAGTGCATAGTTTTGCTGTGAGGAGTAATCAAATGTTGCTGTACTTTATTTAGTACACTGGGACTTCATGGGAGCGTACATGTAACCCTTGTTGTGCGTTGCATCAAAAAATTCAACAGGCTTTTTTTTTGTGTTATGAATGTCATTTTTTCGGTTATCTCAGACTCGTGAGGCTGCGAAAGATGTCGCTGTGAATATACGAGAGCCTCTTGATGTTTTAATTGCGATTCTGACCCTAACATGGGAACTTAGGAGTAGGAGGGGAATGATGACGGCACGAATGGATGCTCTCTGCTAACGATAAAAAAACATGGAACGAAAGAAACGTGGGTAAGATAACTTCTGTTTTGACTCGGCAAAGCAGCTTTGTTTCGAAAATGGCAAAGACAACAGCATAATTGCTATGCTGACGAAAGACTACACAGTTGAGTCTCTATGCTCTGTATCGTGGTGGCCATTCACTGAAAAAAAAAACGTAGTGCCACTGTCCTCCTTCTTCATCCGCAGTAACAATGCCATGAAGGGGGTTTGAGCTCTACGATCAAGCTGCGAATGACTAGAGAATTTCCATCTCTGAGAGAAAGTGGTACCAGCCCCTATTTACCCAGATGATCGAAATAGCCGCAGACAACGCATAAAGGGTCTGCTACCACAATGTAGGTTTTAGCAGACCCTCTACGCGTTAACTATTGTCCTTTAGTCGCATAACATCAAAACACTGACTGCGCCTTGTTGTACCCAAGAGAAGTATCAAAGCTCTCCAGATGTGCTTGCTATTACCCTCTATCCATACGGACATTTTCACAAGAAGCCGGCAAAACAGTTGAATTCTGCCAAAGTACATCGAAATGGTGGGGCGAAAAGTGTGACGTTACGCTTTCCCTAAAGCACTGGTCCTTGATTAAGTTGCATGGGCCAAGATAACTTTGTTATTCGTTTCGCAAGGGCCCAGCGTACTCGCCATTCTTGCATCAAGTCACCTTGCCTGTTGCTATCTCGAAGGCCCAGCGTACTTTTTATAGTAGAGTATCAGAATTCCTGAAGAAACACACGTAACTCCATGAAAATTTGCACGTGTGGTTATCTGTTGTGGTTAATTAAATAAGTAAAATGTCAATAAAATCGCACCAGTAGTTCTTTCGTGGTCCTTAATGGGTTAATGTTGAGTTCAGGTTGCGAAGCGGAGTAAGAACGATCTGTCGCGCTAAAAGACCAAATGCTGTGCAAGAAGCAAATGTCCCAACTCTTCGTGTTACTTAAAAAGTGCAACCTTTAATTAAACGTGTCAGCAAACTCAGCGCAATAAAGGAAAACGAAGAAAATCGGGCCATGAAAGTATCACTGCTCTTCCAGTATGCATGATGCATCAATACTCTATGAAAAGTGATCGTAAACGCAAGATTGCTAATTACAGTATTATCTGCGTGGTCTAGGTAGACTCACAGTATAAAAGTTAGGTGTGCAGACGTGTGAAGGATTCAAGGGAAACAGAGAACGCAAAGGACGTGTTTTGGTTCATAACTTGCAGCTGTGTGCGCACGCCTAAGAGAGAGAGCGCGCGAGAACTGGTTATTGAAGCAGGATCTGCCGCCATTTGCTGCAGTGAATCCACCTTAGCAATTTCCATACCTTCGTTTCCTCCTGCTCCTACCCTCCAACTATATAGCCTAATGAACGTTCTGTCGGCGCCAAATTACTTTCTTTTTTAGATGCGAAGCAGCTCTTTGACTAGGCTGTGTAACGCTGTCCCTCCGTCCGGGCGCGTCCGTACGAACGCGCGCCGCAACGCGCTCCCCTCGCCGCAGGTGTTGGAGTGGTGCCAAGTAGGTCACGCCGCAGCTGCGCGTTGACGTCACGCTCCCCTCGCCTGCCGCGCTCGCCGCAGCACCCGCAGCTGCCGCCTGACGCGCGCCTAACGTACGCGTTGAAACATGTCTGTACGTGTCACCTCTCTCTCGCTTCACCCTCTCCACCGCCCATGCGCAACGCTGCTGCTTCGCATCCCATCAAGGGTTCCCTTTGGGAAGATGGTGTAAATTTTTCTATGCTAGGCGACTTTTCTTGACAGCACTGTGAAAGCTAAAGAACCGAAGCGCATGCCTGCTACCGCGTCAAAAAATAGTACTTAAGTTTACTGATAATTTTCCCGTTTTGCCTTGCTCAAGTAAACGCTCCTTTATTTATTATGAGACTTATATAGTTGCGGAAAGGTGTAGGTAAAGTACAGTTATCGTTAACTTTGCAAGAATGCCTTCCTTTCTTTTCCATTTCTTAGACAGCACCACCTTTTCAGCAAACCCGTTTTCCAAAGAAAGCATGGAGTCTATGACGTAGTGGGTCAGAGTTCGGTCGCATACGCGCTGTTTATTTCTGCAAGAAAAATATTCTCGTAATATGGTACTAAAATGTACACTGAACAATGGAAATGTTTTTCCCCTTCACATTTTCGTGTACGTAATTTTCTAAAAGCGTTAATTTAGCGATCGAGCAAAACCGAAATGGGCCTCAAACTACCGTACTACTTGCGGAGCAGCACGAATGTGCGGAAGCCCCGCCTCTGTGGCCTTCGCTCCAATGTCAAGATAAGTTGTCGTCGAGTATAGGTTAACTTAAACGTTGGCGCATATAGCATAGGCCTTCAGTATTCCGTCCTGTTACTTCATAAGTTACAGGCGAATGTCTTACCCTTATAGAACACACAAAAAGAAAAAAACCACGGCAGGAATTCAGTGATGTCAGTTCCCATTCTCAATGTGAATAGCATACAGGTTACTCGATGACACCCCGTCAGCGTTGTGAAAAACTCGCCAGGCATCACCACTTAGTAGGACTGAAAACTGGGCAAGTTGGTAACGATTCATAGCTGGTAGAGCAAAAACAGCGTAAAAGAACAAGGTCTAAGAAAGAGTAGACACAACACGAGCGCTGGCTTTCAACTGAATTTTTATTGCGATAGCAATTATATAGACAGTCTCGACGGGTTTTTGCCGTCGTCGTTGCCATCGCCGTCGCCGTCGTGTCGCGTATGAAGTCCAAATTGATAAGAGCCCCCTGCGCATCGTACGTTCTACCAGCGCGTAATAGCGGGCGAGCGGGAGCGGTGAACGCGGCTGAAGCGGAGATCAAAGGAGCCGGCCCGTCTCCGTCGCTCCGAGGCGCATGCGATAAGATCCCCCCCAACTGTTCAACCGGCCCCGCCCGTCGTTCGCGAGCGTGAAAAGACGCGAGGTGGGGAGGGGTCCCTCGAGCGACCTTCGATTTTACGAGCGCGGTCGTGGCGGGCGCGCGCGTTATCTCCCCTCCTCGGCGGCCGACAGCGGGGGGGCGGGTATACCGTTATACCCGTGGTGGCTGAACGATCGCAGCGCCGCAGTTCCCTCTAGTAAATAAAGTAGGAAACTTTGGGTCGGTCGGCAGTCACGTGATGTCGCACCTGAATCGGGATCGTCCACCGGTGCAGAATCCATAGAGCTCGTCAAAGAACTGTCATTCGCATTATCAAAAAAAAAAAAAAGGTCGCCTTACGCATCTTTCTTAGTAGCCCCTGCGCGAACGCCCAAGAGCACGCACAGATACGCGGACAGAAACTTTCAGTACACTTTAGGTTTTTCGAAGTGCACTCACCCGTTACGAAGACGCTCGTCTGATTGGTTGGATCATGGCCGGTTCACTCAGTCAACGGCAAACAGTGTCGCGAAGATGCTGTAAAAGGTAACGGAGACAAAAATTAGGCGTCAGTCAAACTCTTCAACCCAGATTATGTTTATGATCCGCTGATATCAATCTGATTATGAATTCATATAAATTTGGATATGAACATGAATATAGTCAATATAGCCTTTATACTGAACGTAAACTCTCAGAAAAGCTTTTCGGGACACATACCATCGATTTTTCGTTTGTCTGTTGGACCACTGAACGACTGCGCCTAAAACAAGAACTGCGTTTTATATTTACTTTCTATGGCTGTATTGATATAAGCCAAGGTCTTTTCCTCGCACTGTTTTCTGTGTCCTACAATGTCTACGTACTGCATTTTTCTCGGGTCGTTTGCTTCTCTGACAGAAGCTGTCGCGCAAGCAAAACCAAGAGAAAGCCGTTTCATTCCTAGCATCATGCCATCAAGAGTACGCACACAACTCATCTTTACGGGTGAAACCGTCTCTGTTCGAATGTCGTAATACGATATCCCAGTCTTGTGACACACGGCCCAAATCTCGAATATGCAGGGATGCACGACCCACGTACGACCACGAATTGTGAAGTCTTTTTTTTTTTTTTTTTTTTTTTTTTTTTTTTTTTTTTTAATGCTCGCCGCGGCCTCCCGCAATCTCGCGCTACTCCACGGCACAACCCCTGGAAAAGAACACCGTAAGCCATCCTTGTTCGAGTTGCATGCTCGATGCACTGGGGCAGTGGTCGGCGGCCATTGCGCAAATATCGTTGCAGCCGTATAATACGAGCATCCGACTCCGTCGGTGTGATAGCCGAGTGATATAGTCGTATGGGATGCGGACGGGCGATGTTTCACGATTTAAAGCAGGCCCGCACGCCCGGTCGTTGGCATTTCAACCAGCTTTCTACTCCTGCAGGTTTCGCGCTGGTCGTATATCGTGATTCCGTCTCGCGTGACATTGCTTGCGCTGTCGATACGAAGAAGCTCGCTGACATCGAAAGAAGCCGCATTTCTTAATGCGTTCAAGCAAGGATGTCCGTAATCTGAAATATGGGAGGCTGGTAGTCAATAGTTCTACACCTCAAAAATCGGTGTTGAGAGGCATGCTGAAAATGGTAGATTGTATTATAATGTGTGAGGCACATAAGGCGAAAGCCTAATGTGCCTCGTCAAACGCCACGATTGACACCATCAGCGTAGGCGGTGTCAACAGGAGTGATGCAAAAAACCATCGCTCGATGACGCCACCATATCACGTCGTAATGACGTCATAGATCACCGGAATTTGTGACGTCACCATGGCATAATCATACGAAATCGTCGGTTGGTCAAAGGCGGGGCAGTGCAAAACCAGGCGAAGAGCAGAAAGCTTGCAGTGCCTGTGATTCAGGAGTCAGTGCAATACCGCGGTAGGCGCAGAAAGCGGTCGGAGGGTGAGGGATAGGTGGAAGTAGGGGAAGGTCAGTTCATCGACTGAGCAGAAGATGGATTTTGCCTTCGTGTCGTCTTAGGTGAATGCCTACGGGATCCTGTGAGCATAGGCATGCGCACGAGGGGGGGCAGGGGGGTAGTCACCTAAGATGGGGGGGCGCAAACTATGCCCCATACATTGACTGAATAGGGAGAGGGGCGCTGCGATGAACCTTCGGCCCCCCCCCCCTGAAGGCGAACCCTGCGCACGCCTATGCCTGTGAGTTTTTGGTTCCTCTTACAACCCTCCCGGCTGTGCATTTGCTTTATCTTTATCCGCCATCCTACACCGCCGCTTTCCGTGACCCCCATGTGCGGCTTTTTAGACATCAGACAGCAAAAATTTTATATTTTTGGTAGCGAAACTCTAACGTCGTTGCATTCAGATCGTCACGAAAATAACTGCGCATGTCGGAAGTTTTGCCCCAACGATATTCCATAGTGGTGCTCTGAGAATCAATTCGAAGTTGCGGCAGGCGACATTCGTCCGCAAGGGATATGTTGTAACAAGATTTTCTTCGCTCCTCTATATAATAGTACGCGTTCTTGCAGCGGGACGTTGTATCGACAAGACCGGTCGTCAAGTGAAAGCCAAATAAGCACTCTGATTTCGCCGAGAATAGATACGTCAGGCTGCGATCAAATGCAGTGGCGTAACACGACTGAGCCACTGACGTCAGACGACCTCCAGCGCTGTTCCTTGCTGCATCCTGCCATCGGACGATGTACAACAAGGGGCTGTAGAAGCAAACAGAAGCAAAATCCACGAGTCGGGGCTGTGAAGAAAACGACCTATCCAGAAAAAAGGGTTCGCTTAGAAGGCGCTCTTTTAGGATACCGTATCCGAATCCCTAAGTGATGCGACAAGTGCGTTAAGTGAAGCAAGAGCCGTGATTCCTGGCTGCCTTCTTTGCCGTGTGGGGATGTTGCAGCCCAAGAGGCATTGGAGCATGCACGTGGTTGCGAAATTTGTTTCGCCTCGTTTAGTTTGGCGCTGCGACGTTCTACCGCAGTCGTGTCGTAATGCGGGTACAAGAAGCGTTTGCTTCCCCTGCGACTTTCTGCTTGCGGCTATCTATTAGCTGCCCGCCGCAACGACCTTCTACAAAAGAAGTGTAGCTAAGGAAGAGAAAAAAAAGAAGTGACTTGCTTTGACATTAGAGTGGCGACGAGAATGGCACCACTTTTGTCGCGGTTATTATTATAGCGATCTTGATACGCACTGTACTGCTCTAAGTTGCGTAATAGATTTTCGTAATTTCGCACTACTTTAATTATAGTCTTGTCACGTCCCGCGACGCCCCTCAGAGAAGAAGTTTACTGTCACGACGGCTTCTTTTAACAGAACACAGCCTCCGTTGCGTAAATTAAATGTATTTATAACGTGAAACTTTTGGATATAACTGACATGAGCGTGATATGAATGGTATTCTGGAGAAACGGTAATAGAAAAGTTTTATGGGGCTAAGCTGTTCTATATTATTCTAGTATAAATAGAAATAAATAACCCCTTTCTCAGCTTGATAAAAAACATTTAGTTCCTGATCTCGGCGTGACAATTCCGTACTACCATCAGTAAAATTATATTTTGCTCCATATTATTCGCTTAGAAGGCTAACTAGCACGGTATCATAGATTTCTGTTATTCGTATCAGCAATTGAACACCTTTTTAAACCCACGCCGGTAAAATTAAACTTGACCACCAAGGCTTCGCTAGAAATAAGCAACAGCGCAGTGATAAATTAGAAATCTAAGCGGCCCTTGAGTCGCCTACAATAAGCAAGGTAGCCTTCTGTGTATTTTGGGTTATGAACGATACCCTAAGAAACAAACGAAGATCTTCTCTATACTGCACTCCAGCAGTTTGGCTAGGTGATTTGAAGAGAACCCAGAAAGTAGATGCGCAGGTAGGGATAAAGTGAGGGTGAATCTATAGGATGGGAGAACTGGGTATTCGATTCAAAATTACCTTTATTTGGGCCCGTTGGTACACATTCGGTCAATGCAGCGCGATTTAGGCGAAGACAAGAGACACAGAAGACACAAAATGTCACGGGAGGCTCAGAAGACACGAGAATTGAAGCGCGAGTAAACTAAGTTGTAAGTCGGCGTTTGTGTGTGTCTTCTGTGTCTCTTGTTTTTTGTCTAAGTCGCGCTGAATTGTCCAAATACTACTTATCGGACTGCATTTTCACACCTTTACGGGTATTCAATTATTTCTTTAAACTTTTGTGAAAGACAACGATAACGAAGATGGCTCTCTAGCTCGAGCAAACACTCAAGTTTCGAAGCTCTATCCACACGCGCATAAGCGATGCGCATGACATGCTTGACGCAATGGAGTTGGGACACCGTTGAGGGAGGGACAGTCAGGCAAAGCTTTGATTAAAGCATGGGCTCTTCGGGAACAGTACGGGAGCAGGAGGAGGGGAATGGGAATGTAATGTTTTGTGCTGCATCTTATCAGTAGTAAGGTATCCGATCAAATGGACTTACGTGCGTACCACGCCAATTATACGTGCCATCAGCGCTCGTATCACCATCGCTTCAGCCATCATCATTCAGCGCAGTAAAAATGCCCGTCGTCTTAGCATCAGTCATCGCGCATGACAAATAGCAAACGAAATTGAGGTATACAATAGATACGCATCGTGTGATCACTTAAACAGTGCCTTTGTCAAGAAGGTATACGAAGTTATACTATACCTTCTCGACGGCGCTTTGAATAAGTCTATTGTATTCTTATACGTCCTTTGATCTTTCATTTCCTTTGTTGCAGACAACGATTGAAAGCGAATGGCTTGCAGATGTATACGTACGTCAATAATAAGGAAATTCGTGTCACTGCGAATTAAAGCACTCTTCTGTCTGTGTTTCTCTTTTGTGTGTGTGTGTGTGTGTGTGTGTGTGTGTGTGTGTGTGTGTGTGTGTGTGTGTGTGTGTGTGTGTGTGTGTGTGTGTGTGTGTGTGTGTGTGTGTGTGTGTGTGTGTGTGTGTGTGTGTGTGTGTGTGTGTGTGTGTGTGTGTGTGTGTGTGTGTGTGTGTGTGTGTGTGTGTGTGTGTGTGTGTGTGTGTGTACGTGTGTGTTGTTACATTAACACGCGTGCCTTTTCTTTTGCGATGTGACCGGACTGCGGCTTCTAAAACTATCATCAGTTCAATAACTCGACGCAATAGAAGCAGCAGTAGTATAAAATTTGGTTTGCTGTGTTTTGCTTACGGAGACCCATGGGGTGGATCCCTCAGTCCTGGGCCTCAGTTGCTGCGGCAGTCCTGCTCGCCCGGTCAATGTCTTCTCTGGCTTAATTAAGCCTTTCCTGAATGAGCAGGAATTTGTCTCAAATGCTTTGCGGTCATTCTAACTGCAGCTCGCGCTCGACGGTAACAATATCTTCGGACATTATTGGTATTTAATTAATCTAAGAGCCGCCTTGACACGTCTTATATCTGAACGCGCTCTTCAGGGCGCACGTTCATTCGAGAGACATGTTGCATGGTATATACAGTGCTTTCTTTTTCTCTTTTTTCTTTCTTTTTTTTTTTTTTTTTTTTTTTTTTTTTTTTTTTTTTTTTTTTTTTGTTTGCGGAGGGTGCGTGGAGTATAAAAACGCCTGCCCGCCACGTTGGTCTAGTGGTTATGGTGCTTGACTGCTGACGCGGAAGTCGCGGGATCGAATCCCGACCACCGCGGCCGCATTTTCGATGGCAGGTGAAAATGCCTGAGGTCCGTGTGCTTTGATTTCAGTGCACGTTAGAGAACCCCAGGTGGTCGAATTGTCCGGAGCCCTTCACTACGGCGTCTCTCATAATCATATCGTGGTTTTGGGGCGTTAAACCCTAACAATTATTATTATCATTATCAGTATAGAAACGTTTTCAAACTCTAAGTATAACACCGGACATCACACAATGCAGCTCGCAACCTCTTATCCAACTTGCCGCCCTCAAGGAACCTACATTCACTAAAGCCAATGAAAGGTGGTCAATTTATGACTCACACGCGCAGGTGGCCAGTCGAACACACAGACACACACACACGCATACACAAATATGCGCGCACACTCGGACACACATATCTCCGCCGCCAATGCACGCTATTCTATTCCACGCACTCTTAATGCGAACCGAAACCATAATGGGCTAAGCTGATGGCAGGGGACAGGGCTCAAAAAAAGTTTTGGGCAATCTTCCGGCGCGCACAATATACGCCGAATTCCCCGCGAGATAGTTGAGGCGTTATTCAAATGATGGGCTCTTAAAACATTTCCCTATAGACCCCGCGTATGCATAAATACGGCAGAAGCGGAGACGGACTCGCTCGCCTCTCGAAGATATCTGCGCGCGGCGACGCACGTCACGATTCCCAGAGGCATTGTGTGTGTTGCGCTGCCACGTCGGGAGATGCAGACTACACGGGGTTCGTGTATAGATTCGAGAAGTCCAGCCGGAAGAACGGAAAGAGAGGGAGTGAAAGAGAGAAAGGGGGAAGAACGAATGGCCTGTGGCGAAAAAAGTTTCTCGCGATAGTGACGCCGTTCGGATTACTTTAACGACTCTACAGATGCGCTCCGAAGGCCTTAGAACGAGGAGCCGCAGACCCTACGGATGCAGGCGCGCCGCCCACTCGCACGTTTTATAGCGACGATGGCGGTAAATCCGCTTCCTCTGTTTATTTGTTCGTTTGCGGAATGCATAAACGAGAGGGCATCAGCATTATGTACTGCGAGCTTCGTCGGAGGGTGAAACGTACTTACAACGACCAGTACTTTTTGGAGGGCGTCGTGGTAACTATAAAGTACGCGTCTGTATTCGTTGCGTGGCAGTTGTTGAAACGAATAAAGAAAGAAAAATGGGCGTTGTTGTATCGAGAAGGACGCATAAGCGCGATTTATGTAATGTGCGCTTCATAGCGTCGTTTGGAGGCCGCAGTTCTCTAGTCTTCCAACTAATTTATAGGGCCATCAGACCTTTCAAGCAATAATTACGAGTTTGCACGGTAATGTGTGCATTTCCTTGGTGCTGCATCTCACGTTATTAAGAAGAATGGACGCATAAGGTACTATAACTTTTCTTTTTTATTTTTTGTCTCTCGTACTGCAGCTTCGCTATAGAGTCTTGTTATTTCTTAGCGTACGATCATTCATGGTTGCAACAGCGATATTTGTCGAAGACGAATAAAAATGGGCGCCAACTTTACTGCGCTCCCTGTCAACTTAAGTTTACTGCTTGGAAAGGGGACAATATCATAAACTATAATGGTTATCGCACTAATCCCTTATGCATTCTATGGAGGTTAACGTACAACAATGTGGTTAGAAGAATATGCGGCTGTTATTCTTCGTATGTTGTCCGCTTCATTGTAATAAACACGCAAACAGCTTTTGCGAGCTGGAAACGTTGCCCCTGAGGCTCTCAATTTTTAAAACACGAAGTAATTATGCATAGCAATACCATTCGTTTGAGTATCATTGGTTAAACGTGAGCATCCAGTTTCTCTTGATCATGAGGCTGTTGGCATCACAACACTTCGCATGACAAATACTTGCGGGAAAGAAACTTAAAAAAAATGAAATGTCATTGCAGATCTACCCTAGGAAAGAAGGAAGCGCATCACTGAATTCGAAAATATGTCAGCAAGCCACATGGACTATAAAGTATACTGAATTTACGTTTGCACTATTTCTTGAAATAGCAGAGCTTGACTGACTTACTTTGTTCACACAGCGTCGGGACGGTAGTCTAGCAGTGACAGTTTTGTCGAAAAGAGTGTACATCCGAAGTATCTGAGACAGCTGTACGGAGGGTCTTTATGTAGCCCGAAAATGTCCACACGCCAACGGCTACTAGCGCAGTCATTCATTTGCAGGGAACTGCACACGATCGCAGCAGCTGTAGTCAATCACACAAAAAGTGTTGCCCAGATTTCGCTGCTCCCGCGTCAAGCACTGTCATAAAGGCGGCAGGGATGCAGTCGTTGCATTCTCCCGGTGGCTTCCATACCGTCCCATAATGCATTTCAGTATCCGGTGATCGCGAGACCCGATGCCGCACCATTTCACCTCTAAGTTATGATCATCCTTTCGGTCGTTTCGAACTGGTCGCCGGTTGCTCGCTCAAGAACTTCGCAAGAAATGGCCGTGGAATATGGGTCTTCGGTGCTAGTCTTATGCCGCTGCCTCAATAGCAGTACCAACTTCTGAGCGCGAGCAACCTCTTCGTACCACCGTGTTCCCTTACTTCAAAGAGCGACAGCGCGTCCGTTAGGGTCGGCGACTGGCTCTTGCCAACAGCTGAGACTGAGTGGGTGTGCCTGTGTAACTATGTGCGTTGCGCGCGGAGAGCACTCTTAGCTGCATAACCCGAGGTGCTTCTCCGAGAAGAGCAGCTGTTTTCGTCGTGAGGCGGTAACAGCTGTGACTTGAAGCGCTCGTTGCGCGAGCGGCGATTTGAACGTGGACGGCGTTTGACGAAGGTGGCGCGAGGGGGGAGAGGTGTGAGGGGTGGAGACGATGCAAGGTAAGGTGCTGCTGCCCCCCTTAAAGCTTTTTTTTTGGGGGGGGGGAGGGGGGGATGGGGGGCTGGGGGGGAAATGCTCGTTTAGATCGTTCGAGATCACGAATCGCGTAGATTCGCTCTCTTGATTGTGATTGACATTACGCGTTTTCATACATGGCCCAGCAACACCTGGCAAAAAAATTAACGAGCAAGAATGTTTGAAACCCATTATGAAAGAGGGCGCTGATGTTTTTTCTAAGACGTACAGGTTTAGTTGATGTCTGATGGCATTTCCGCGCAGCTGTCTCTCAAAGGGGGTGGAATAGTTTGAATTTCAACGTTCATTTTGGCGTAGCTACACGGATATTTTTTCTTTGCCCTTTTCTTTTTTTTTTTTTTAGGCGTGCGCACTTGTGGGTATACCTGCCACGCAGTTCAGAGACTTGTTATTATTGCTACTGTTATTTGATATGTACACGTAACGAAATATAAGAACCATAGAAATTTTGACCATCAGGTGTTCTTTAGCGTGCACTGACATCGCACAGTACACGGGCCTCTACCATTTCACCTCCACCGAAATGCCACCGCGCGGCCGGGATCGAACCCGCGACCTTCGGGTCAGCAGCCCAGCACCTTAGCCACTGATTCATCGCGGCGGACAGACTGAATTCATGCTTGTGCATCTTCGTTAGATGTGTCTCTGTTATTGCGTATGCAGTACGTCTTGTTACGCGTCTGCATGCAGGGTTTTGTGGTTGTGGCATTTATATGCGTTGTTGCGAGAAGAATGAAGCAGTTGTTAGTCAGTGTCAGGGCTTGTCTCATCTTTTCTGCGTGTTCCGTCCTGGTTTGCGCTGAAGTCTTCACCTTAATGAACCGACCAGCCCAGCATAGCAATCTCCTCCCTTCCTGTCATCCTGGACTACGTTTCTCATCCCTTGGTACCCATTGTGTCGCCCTAACTGACCATTGGCTAGCCGTCTCTCCTTAAACCGTATTTACTTAGCCGTCTCGCGGGGTCCTTTGCTTTTTAGCTTCTTTCATCACAGTTCCGGTAAAAGACACGTGCAACAAAAAGCAGCCATCCTCGTGGGATTGAGTGTCGGTGCAACCTGAGCTATCGCGGCCGTCCTAACATATATAGTGATCTCAATCGAACAATCCCGAGGGGCGCGAGCACTCCCCTTTCACAGAGAGTCGGCACTTCAAAGAAAATCCGCCACGTGGTCCCGCTAATACTCCTGCCTCGTTCCTCAGCGTGCTTTTGCTTCTGCTTCTGCCCGAGAAGCATCGTCGGCCTTTGTGCTCTTCTCGATTCTTTCGGCGACAAGAATTAGGGGAACGGAGAAGCTCTATTTCGTGCCTCACAGCTATGTTAAGAAAACAGATGATGAAACCAGCATAGGGTTTTCACTTTTGAAATTGAAATTTCACGGAAATGTTTGTCGGTGTGGAGTAGTAACCAGCGGCACTGCTGTTAATGTCCAAGACGTGGGTTTGATAAACGACCTCGGCGGCCATGTTTCACTAGGAGCGACATACAAGAATACTCACGTAGCTAGGCTTAGGCGGCCGTCAAAAAACCCCAGGTGGTTAAAACTAATCCGGAGTCCCTCTACTACGGTGTACATCATAATCATATCGTGGCTGTGGCACATAAAACGCCATAGATTGTTGAAGCTCGTGTGGTATCTCCGGTGAACAGTCTTCCGTGAAGGATCGCGGACATCTCGAATGGTGCAGTGTTGGAATCAATAAAGTTGTAGTTTCAATGTCGAAAGATAACTAGCAGCATTGGGGATACAGGCTCTAGCGATCGCCTCAGCGCGCGTTGGGAGACTTCGTTGCACAGCTCTGTCCTTGAAGATCAACTTAGAGACGTACAGCAGGCCGAGGAAGCCGCCAGGACTCAAGTACTCATGGTCGTTACCTGTAGGCGATACATGTTGCCCGTCCCACAAACTCGCATGACCTGTCAATAAAGTTCTTTGGCTGGCTGATTCAAAGTTCAATGATTGTCCGCAGTGAAGGGATTCGTATTCTTCAGGCTTGGCTAAGAGAGACTATATTAAGTTATACACTTTGAATTATGCGACGTTCAAAAAAGGACTAAGACAAGGTAATTGCCCGCCGGGACAGCCGGCCTAACGCTGCGTGTGGCAATATCATCAGAACCACGACAGTCATCGCTAAACTTATAGATATCCAACATGATGCCACATGATGCCACATGATGCTCTTTCAGCAAGCTAACCTGTAAACGGCGATGTTCTGTTCAACTTCCTTGCGTGTGTGTGCAAAATATGGTCCCTGGAGAGGTAGCTAGAGGCATTTACGGTAACGGCTGCGCATTTCAAACATCTGTTTTAATCATCAGCTGCCTCGTAGTACGTCAGCTTACCAGCATTCAGATGGACAGTATATCATCAAAGAACAGTCCGCTGCATCAAGGCTACCATAAATCGTCGCCCAAGCTAACGAATCAGCAAAAATCACGCGCTCCTTTAAGAATTTGCTCAACACCCGCCACGGTGGTCTAGTGGTTAAGGTGGTCGACTGCTGACCCGCAGGTCGCGGGATCGAATCCCGGTCGTGGCGGCTGCATTTTCGATGGAGGCGAAAATGATAGAGGCTCGTGTACTTAGATTTAGGTGCACGTTAAAGAACCCCAGGTGGTCGAAATTTCCGGAGCCCTCCACTACGGCGTCTCTCATAATCATATGGTGGTTTTGGAACGTTAAACACCGCATTTGCTTAAGACAACTGAAAGGCAAAAGTTATCTTGTTTTTTACTTCTCAGTCGACTCTATTGATTTCATCCAAAGGTTTTCCGCACCCATCGTGGTTTTGCACAGCCTCCGTGATCGAAGGAATACGAAGCTTTGTGCACCTCACGTGATTTCGCAGTGCTTAAGCAACCGGCCCACCGTTGACGAAGAGACAACGTGATCTGATCACGTCATCATGTGAAGTCACGTGATGTCACGCCGTATTGGCGTGATGGTGACGTGTCCAATTTTGACGATCTGGGACGTCATGAGGACGTCATATGGCGACGTGAAAACATTATGTTTTTTTTTCTTCATCACTCGTGTTCACGCCGCCAGCGGTCGCATTTCGCTTTTTATAAGGCATTTAAGGCTTTTGCCTTAAGGATAATAGAGGAAGCTTGATTCCCTCTTACAATTTGCAATGTATGCTGGATGTCACCGTTACACTAAAAATGAAAGCGCCTGAATGCGTCCCTAGAGCGCATCGTCACTGCCCTTAGGGAACTGGTGAATGAGTGAGGCCAGGAACGTTGCCGATCAAGTCTCGCAGCGACTGATGTTCACGCCCCCCAAGCTTGACCTCAATTCGGCGCACCAGAATAATGCACAACGATTGTTTTCGTTCACGCCCGCGTGCGGGCAGGCTGCCACGCTAACAAGTTCATGTTTGCCTGTCGTCTCGGAAGTCATGCGAAACATTCGTCGGAACAATATTAACATACATTAAGCGTACTTGAGAGTAAACAGTGTAGAAATCGGTGCGAGTTGTCGTTCATCTTAGTGAAACTACACGGCAGGACGGGACACACCGAATGAAATCAGACAAACATTTCTGTCCCATATCTTTCGTTGTGTCCCGCCCTGCCGCGTAGTCTGACCAAGATGACCTACTTAAGAGTGCAATTTGCGCCTCACATGCATCATTCAGCAAGGTTGTCGTGTCTCCACTCTCGTCAACTATTTCGATCACTAAATGAAAGACTAGAGAGACCACGACGAGTGTTCTAAAACACCAATGGCAGCGCAAGCAAATTGAAAGCTCGCGTGCGGACAAAGAACACCATACCGAACCTGACTTGCCCCTTAGCTTTCTGATCCCCACACTCTGCATAGTGAATCTTTCCTCCGAGTTCTTTACCACATTTCGGGATACGCTCGTTCAGCACCTAATAGCTAAACAGAAATTTTCTGCATGCTCATTGCACTCAGCGCATCCTAGTGTTCTCCGCAAACCGCATTAACATCGCGCGAGCTCTCATCTTTCTGCTTAGCGCTTTGTATTTGTTTATTTAGTTTATGACGAGCATGCAGCGTGCAGAACAACGTGCCCGCCCGCAAAGTATGAGCGACGCAGCGGACATTACAAATTTATGCGCCGCATAATCAAATTTGCGGTCGCGCGTTCCTCTCCGCTGCAAAGCTCCTCTAGAGTTTCGGACTTTTTTTTCATTTTTGTGTTGCTTCTTTACCTCTTACACCCGTCCGGCCGCAAACAGGCATCC
>JALIZH010010711.1:0-25000 GCA_030522465.1 Rhipicephalus appendiculatus | reverse complement strand
CAGCTGGCACACGCTTTGTTACCCTACACATAGTGAGAGAGAATAGGAGAAAAAAATAATAAAGAATGGAAGAAGGAAAGAGGGGACAACTAATACGCTCCCTCGCATAGCAGCGTTCACCGCGCATACATAGGTTTCTAACTGCGAACTGTTACAGAGTACGGTTCGACTGCGACGGTCTTAGTACAACTAGATTGCTACCCATGATGTTAATGAAGGCTTCAAGAAACTGGTTGCGAGGGATCCAGATGTTGGGAGAGTTGGTATAAAGCTTAATGATAGATCCGTGGCGCAAACTGAGATTCAAGGGAAAAACAAGAATACAAGATAGCTGGCCAGACGACTTTCAGCTGGTTTATTTTCCGCGTGTCCCTCAGATTATATCTATTTCCGAACATGAGCACGCGGAGAGGGCGCAGCTTGTGCAAAACTATCTCAAAGGGTTATCAGCATGGCCAGGAACCGGGGGGCAATTGACGTAGTTCAGGAAGGTACCACCAGATGCCAACTGCAGACACTAAAATTAGACGCGCACTGCCAGCACCAGTGGCGGGGCGGACTCATCGAGGCATTGAAGCACCCTCTTCGTCTCCCTCCCTTGCACGTGTTCCCGAACATCCTAATCAAAAACGTTGCCACCGCGGCGAACTGTTACGACCCACCCCGATACAATGTAGGGGAGCAGATGTGCGCTTTGGATACAACAAGAATGAGGCCAACAAAAACGACCGAGGAAGTTACATGACTTAACATACACAATAAAGTAGCACATCATTTGAAAAAGCACTTCTCAGCCAATCTAAAACCATGAGTCGTTCCTGAAATCTCTTCTCTGAGCATTGCAATCGAAATTGAAACAGGCCAAAATCGGTCAAAATTGAGGCAGCTCTCATATGATTCTCTCAGAGGCAGCTCATATAGGCATAAATGTAAACCAACTAGCCCGACTTAGTGCCTTACCTCATAGGCTGTGTTGGAAAACCTTCAAATGGCCTGGGAAGGTAAGCATTTTGTGGCACGTTATTAGAATTACGCCTAAAATGTTCCAGTGTTTCTGCGGCATCTGAAAGCGAGAGTCGTTTTCAATATCATATTTCGTTCCTGAGATATGACTTTGTCTATGTGCTTCCCATTCAGTTACGGCGGGGCGCCCAGCCACCGCCGAGCGATGGCGCGACATGTACATGTACCGAAATCCTGGGGATGAGAAATAAATTATCTTACAGCGCTATCTAAAAAGAAACATTAATTGTTCTAAGCAGACACCGAAGACGCACTAATGCAGCCATCCCACTTGTTCTATCTGTGAAACTGTTCCAGCACTTCACGTGCTAACGTTTCCCTGCATCTTTCTGTCACACGCGTGTCTACAAACTACACCTGCGTGACTCCGCAGCCGCACAGTGGAACGGCAGGTGTGAACCAACGGTATTCTTAGTCGTTAATGCTTGCTTTCTTAACCCTTTGAGACGCTATGTACACAATTGTGTACATGACATGTTTTTGCTCCTTGTATCAACTAAGGGCTAAGAGAGAGCGAGATACATTGAGCTTCGGATAGATTGAACCTCCTGCATAATAATTTGTCTTCATTTAACTTAATTTCGCTGCGTACAGTTGCGTATGATCACATTGCTGAAGGCATTACACCGTTCGACGAGTCGTTCGATGAGCCGCGTCCTGCGAGCCATGTTAAAAGTATACTTTTTCTTTGCCCTAAATGGACATAACGAAAAACGAATTTGTGCTATATTTCTAGCCCGAGATGTCATTCTATTTCTGCCAAAATAGAGTATGAATGACTTCAGGATAAACAGATATTTAATTACAACTTAATTAGAATAAGTTACTATATCACACATATATGAACATATTATGACATTATTTTTGTTGCAATAGTATATTGAGTGCCTTGAAATAACGTTGTATTGTTTTGACCCATTTACAGACAGTTCTTCATAGGTGGCGTCTGAAAGGGTTAAGCGACCATTAAAAGGCCCCTAAACCACTTCGGGTTCAGAGACCAGAAAGTGGTTTCCTTCTCGCCTTCACTAAACCTCCTACGGGCGCCAACCCCTCCTCTCCACTTGTTTTTGCATAAAATGAGTGGGATATGTCAGAACTAGCCGTTTAGCCAGTCAGTATTTCATTCTTTTGGGCTACATGCTGTTATTTTCGCTTGCACACAAAACGAAGTGAAATCAGCCTATCGCACCCGATAGTCATGCGAGACAAGGAAGAACGGGTGGGCGATAGCACGGCAAAGCAGGGTAGGAGACAATTCACGACCGATATTCCTCGTATATGGAGCAATCCAGAGACTATTTCTTCATGACGCCGCCTGAACAGACTGGTCGCGTCATGAATTGTGACGAAAAGGCAGGAAACGCCGGGAGAGAATAACGCCCTCGTTCTCTGTATTTTCAGTGGTTGTTTAGGGGCCCCTGTAACGCAGCGGCCACTTTGGCCTACGTACAGTTTGCCACGGCTCAACGGAATTTAATAAAGAACGCTCACCAAGCAACGCATAACTGGCGTGGCCTGCGAAAAGACGCAAGTTCTGCGCTGCATGGCGGGGGGTTTGTTTAAGAAATTGTGTGAAGCGCTACTGTGCTCTATAGAAGGGAAAAAAGTTCTCTAGAGAACAAAAAAAAAAAAGAGGTACGATGGTTTTGCAAACCACACTTTAAAATACCCGGTTCAACAACTTCACTTGCTATCCGCGCGTTTTCGGCGCATACTCTTGCATAACTCGGGCGCATTCAGTGAAACTTTCCGCAGAGTTCCTACAAGAACTAGTCGGACTGCATATACGCCGCATTTCAGTCCGGCTTCAGAGTTGAGAAGAAAGAAAGAAAAAAAAAAAGACAGAGTACAACAATCGGTGAGAAATGCGGCGCAATTTCAGGGCAACCAGCAGCGGCTGTCGCATCCTGTTCATTTCAGGAGGAAGAGGCGCGGGAATTCCCGAGATTTCTTGCTCCCGCTCTTTTTTTTTTTTTTCAATTTAGGCGCGCGGGAGATAAAAAGAATGGGAATAAGGTCGGTGGGGAAAGGCGCGTGGAAATAAATGGATTTCAAGCTTTCTCAAGAGAGAGACGCCTCAAAGCTCGGCGGATGCGGCACAAACTCCTTCTGACGTTTCTTTCACAATCAAATAAATGATGGCCGCGGCCACGTTTCTCGAATTGTTCTGTCTTACTTTAGCACTTTTTTGTGTTTTCTACAAGCGCCTGTTTTCCCTTCTTTTCTTTTTTTTTTTTCGTAGGTCTACGAGTGAGCCTCCTAGAGCTTACTTTCGTACGATGAGAATCGGGGCAAGGGTAGCGTATAGTGCCCCTCGGTTTTGTACATTTATTTTTTAGGGAATAGCATATAGGGATAACGTATAGGGATAGCGTACAGGTATAGCGTATCAAATTGTGGAGGTAATGATAGGGATAGCCTATGGGGATAGCATATCAAATTGTGGAGTTAAGGCCACAGATTAATGAGAAATGCAATGTCGAATGAATAGGTTTTTGTTCCCTCAAAACTTAGGTGCTGCATCTGCCGGAGCGACACTCGCAAAATGAAACGAACAAACAAGCAAACAAACAAAGAAGCAAGCAAACAAACAAACAAACAAACGAACATACAAACAAACAGACATACAGACAGACAAAGAAACAAACAAATCTCGAAATTTAAAGCCAATGTCCCTACAAAGAACTTCTAAAAATGATAAGGTGAACAACTTTTTTCGTGAGGACGAGAAACGGATAAAAAAATATATTTGCCGACTGGACAGTGCCCTCCAGAAAAGCGCGATGAACGATCAGACAGGCGTCTTGAGAAATTCGGAACGCCGAGGAGTGAACATAAAGAACGAGAGAGAGAGAGAGAAAGGGAAGGGCGAGAAAGGCCACTCAGATCTCGAAGCGAATAAAGTTGATGGGCACGCAGAGTCAACGTTGGTAGCGCGAGCGTGACTAAGAATTCTTCAGAGTGGGGAGGGGGGGAAAGGGCGAGCGATAGGGGGTGCGGGATGAACAAGAGGTTTGCCCTTAGGGGAGGGAGAAGTAAGGGGGGGACGGGGAGGTTGTAAGGGTGTGGAGCACATCACTGGCGCCCCGCGCCGGAATCGATATACGCAGTTTCAACATCACACCTCGCCGACCTTCTTCTTCTTCGTCTTCTTATTCAACTGTAACGAAAGGGTCTCACGTCGCTCGCAAAATAAGAACAAAAAATAAAAAAAGAAAGCAAGAGCGTGTAACCACTAACAAAGAAATTGGGACGCGAGTTGGAATAACGGCGAATGAAGTGAAAAAAAGAAAATTAAAGAAAAGGTACTGCTTTGGGGGGATTCGTATAAGAGGCTAAAAAATTTCCATTCTCGGAGATCTAGCGCGCGCGCGCGAGCCGCCTCTAGAGTTCGTATCTGCGGGCCCCATCTTGAACGAGGCGGTGGTGGTCGTCTATCATCCTTTAGGCGTCGCGCGTTTCTTTACTTTCGGTTGTATTCTTCGGGTTATATCGACCCCTATCTGGGCGCATGCACACACGTTGTGCGTGTTTGTTCTTGACGCGTCCCGGTCTCTATAAGGTGGTGTGAAAGAAGAGTCAAGTGTACGCCGTCCGGAGGTCGCCGAGAAAAATGCGGGGTCGTCGGGCCTCCTCTCGAGTGCGACTAGAGGTGGAAGTTATAGGATATAGGCGGGTGGTGAGTGCAGAAATTCTCGGGCTGGCCAAATGCGGTCGACCCGGACTTTTTCGCCGATGCTATAGATTTCTTTCTCCCGGTATGGCAGTGGTGACCTTAGTGTATTTGACCGCGGCATGGTGCTATTTGAAAGCGGGAGTGGACGGACGTCGTTTTTCACACCTCCAAGTCGCAGAAAAATAAATCAGTAGAAGAACACACACATGGCCACTTATGAATTTGCCTCAGACCACTCGAACTCGAATGCCATCTCCTCCTTGTTTTAGGGGCGAAGCTCCTAATGGTGTGGGTCGTTCCCTCCTCTGTAGTAGCATTAGTAGTATGTATGTATGTAGCCACCTCTAGTTTATGAATTGCTCAATAGATGGCGTTGTGTGTATATGTCCTTGGAAATAATATCACTAGATGGCGTTAGTGGTTTTCGTATAGTTGACGATTAAAGAGGATAGATGGCGCTGTTATAATTGGGATCGTCGGGCCGACGCGGTACTCGGAGTCGAGCACCCCGGAGGTGGACTCCATCGTGATCAACGGTGAGGTGAACTTCACCAGAGAGGAGGTAGTCAGCTCCACAGTGCTCTCGTGTGAGTCGCATGCAAAAACAGGGCAGCCGGTATCTGCGGAGCATGCGGCGGCTCCGGTACTCACGGCGGCACAACCCATAGCCAAGGACGCGTGGCTTTCACAACTCACAGCAGCGTTCTGTGGCGATGCATGAGGAGGCGAGGCGTTGCGTCGAGCACTGGTGTGAACTTCGGCGTCTGAGTAGGTGGCATCGTCTTCCTCTGTCGTGGAACGCGAACTGGCGTTGTCGCTGAGGCTGGGAGCGCCCGGAACACAAGTCGGCGACGCTCGTGCCCAGCTCACGATCGAACACCCAGGATCATGCAAAGACGTGACACGTGTTGTCACGTCTTTGCATGATCGAGTGGGCAATGTACGGGGGGGGATTCACGGTTACCCGAATGATCCCTCCGAGCTTCGCCCACTCACCATCATTCACTTCGTGGATATGCTGTGATTTTTTCTTCTCTGTCCATTGTATTGATAACACTCCCTCTCTTCCGAAGGCTGTCCCACCCCACGTAGCTTTGCATGGCCTCCGGGATCGACCCACCTGACCAAGCTACGACGTCATGTAATGACGTCATTATGATGTCACAATTTTTGTAGCATGTGCAGTCGCAATGACGTCATGCGGTGGTATCATCACGTGATGATGATATTTTGGATCACTCGTGTGAACGCCGATGGTTGCATCTCGCGTTTAGGGCTCTCTCCTTAAAAGGCTCTAAGGCTCTCTCCTTAAAATATTTCGAAGGCATTCATAGCTGTTCGTCAATGGCTGGTGAAAAAAAGAGTTCTTAGGTAACTACCAATTCTGACACGTCTCCCCTCCCGATTGAACCATCAGAACAACGGGATACTTTCGGTAATCTGTATATTTGTTAAGAAATTGTAGCTATTCTGCCGTAATTCGTCGGAGTGTGCAGATCGTCAGAAGCTAAATGTACTTCTTTTGCTAAGTGCACCCCTCTGACTTACCCGAACAAGAACTTACCCGAACCCGTTGTTAATTAACAAGATTTATCCGGAATTCGCTATTCCTACAGCATGCGATAAATGCCACGACACCATAGATCTCACTCATATGCTCTGGCCTTTGCTCCGCGTTACGCAGCGACGAGGAAAATACTGAAGAACGGTGAGACGCAGCTCTACGCAGTCCGACATTGCAGGGACAGTTATGGGCAGTCCAACGGGCACGCGAAGCGGCCGAAAGGCTAGGTCTTTCGGTCCCAACGTGGGAGCGGCCCGCTTCGGGCTAGTACAGTAGCGCGACCTATTGGACCCTAATAAAGTTCTTTAATCCATCCATCCATCCGCGTTATTTATTCTGCATCTGACGGCCAGATGCGTCGCGCGTGCGCTATCTTAACTTTTTGCTGAACTATCTGCTGATCTACTGTTGTGGCAGTGGCATCCCTCTTCAACAATTCTACATACCCAGCACGCCTACATCACATTAGGGCCGCATGTTTTTCTCTTCAGGCCGCTGCTGCAGCTCCATCCATAGCCGCTTCCTCCCGACGGCGGTTACGAAGAGCGGCATTTCGAGCTGCTCTAGTCTCTCCCGCCACGGCCCACTTGCTCAGTCTTTCTTTCACGTGACTGGGGCTTGGTCAAGCGGTATTTGCACTTGTTTTTATTTTTTCACACACGCGAAAAAAAAAGAGAGAGAAAGAACTTCATTTATGCCAGTTTGAGGGAAAGGGGTTACGAGAACAAGGCGAGGGATCCTACTCGCGGTAGGCCTCCTCTACCAACTCAGCCCGCCTCAGGATAGCCTCCTGAAGTGCGGCATTGTAGCATGCGCATGGCAGCCTCCCACATCTCCTGACTACCTAAATGTTTACGAACGCTCGGGGGGCGGGTAGTGATTTTTACGCTGCCACCGAGTGGGGCCCAGGTCCGCTTTCCTGACAGAACAAAACTTGCCGTCTCAATCAGGGTACATTCCTGGGTAAATTTTGTGGCGTAAGGCCGGAGCGAGAAAAGTGCTGGTTTTCTGTTTACGCCATAGAACCTCACGCCTGCGTAAGGACCAACGCGGTAACGCCTTGTGAACGAATAGGCAGCTCGGGCACTCACGTGCTTTCCTTTAGAGCGCAGATCTTAGGCTCCCGTGCCTTCTTTGAGCGGCGTCGCCGTTGGCGTTGTTGGCGTCGGCGTAACGAATAGACTGAACGAGGACGCAAGAGAGCGAACGTGGAGTCTTTCTATATCACCAGCCACTGGCCTCTAACCTCGCTTTCTTCCTCCGTCACGCACGCTGGCCCCTCGGTCTGAGCTCGTACTTAAGCAGTGCTGGCACGTTTACATTGCGGCTGGATTCGCTTGTCTTAACTGGGCTGCCGGCGTTTCGGTTGGTTCGCGACGCCTGCAATGCACAGAGTGGTGTGCGTAGCAGTCGAGCGCTGACAGTTGCTGTGGCAATATGTAACGTTCCACTGCTACAACTGCGGATAGACAAAATTGGCAGCCGATCTACGAAGTGAATGCTGATGATGGAGCGAAGCTCCATTTGATGAAATGATAAACGATATAAAGAATGTTTATGAAATCCATCTGTCCCTCCGTCCATGGATGGACGGACGGACGGATGGACGCACAGACGGACGCACGGACGGACGCACGGACGGACAGACGGACGGACAGATGCATGGAAGGTCGGACAGACATGTGGACGGACGGACGGATGGACGCACGCATGGACGGACGGACGGACGGACAGACGGACAGACAGATGCATGGAAGGGTCGGACAGACATGTGGACGGACGGACGGATGGACGCACGCATGGACGGACGGACGGACGGACAGACGGACAGACAGATGCACGGACAGAGTACGGTCTATTTTAAACCTATATGCGCGCTATGATTGCTCTATGTACGGTATATGTAACACCTGTGTTTCGGTCCGACGGGGAGCTACGACAACGGCGACAACGGACATGGTGCGAGCCTAAGGAGCTTCACTCCTAAAACTTCCAACGTAGTTGCTGTTGCCCCAACACGAAGCTGCGCTCAGAATTCACATCAGGGAGTACGGTTGAAACTCGATTTAGTGAAGCGCGATTTTACGAATACCCCGATTGAACCAACAACTTGAAATTCCCACCGCAGTTGCCCAGAGGCTATCTTGCTTCCCGATTTAACGAAGTTCCCGATTTAACGAAATAATTCGGGGGTTCCCTCAATTTCGTTAAATGGGTCTTTAACTGTCTCGTAATCATCGGTGACTTTTTTTTTAACTTTTTCTTTACTCACGCAAACGGCCGCAATAACTAAGTGGACGCGCAGGTGGCGCACTAACGTGATATCTTCTGTATACGTCAAAACGCCATATTGAAATATAGAGATCAAAGACGCAGAACCATCTTGATCACTTCAGCGGTGCAGATAAGAAGGCTAAGCGTTTTTCTTCCTCTGCACGGCATGCCTTAATTCCGGATTGCCTGGTAGCCTCTTTCTTCAAGTAAGAATTAAGTTCCTAAAATCTTGGATTTAAAAGATTCGCAGAGCTTGATTAAAAGACACGCTCTCGTTGGAGTGCAACCTCCGTTTGTTTTGCCATCTGGGCCAATCTTACATACCCGGACCGTATGAGCCATTCCAAATCGCACTGTACCCGGAGCGGGGCGGCAGTCTCACAAGCCAGAAAGACTGCTGAAACACCACTACACTGCGACTCACATAGGCTCATGTAATGTTGTCATGAAATAGGGTGAGATTGGTGAAGCCTTTACAGCGGTTATCCGGAGGTGTTTTGAGGACGGCGCCTTTCCATCCAGTTTTCGAAATGGCCGAATTGTACTTATTCCAAAAGGTGACGCTTCCTCTCTTAATCCTGAAGAATGGAGGCCTATCACGCTCCTTAATGTTCACTATAAGATCTTCGCGACTGTAATCGTTCAACGTCTGAGGGCTTTGGTGAACGCCCTGGTGGGTCATCATCAAGCTTCATCAGTGCCTGGACGAGAAATACACAGCTTGTCTTTTACCACACGTGATGTCATAGCCTATACGTTGTCACGGTCTGCACGTAGTCTCCGTGTATCTTTGGACCAGGAGAAAGCATTTGACCGACTGGAGCATGCGTATATCTTTAATGTGCTCACAGCCTTTGGTTTTCCCCATTCATTTATAGAATTAATAAGGAATACGTACTCTGATATAAAAAGCACAATGGTTCTGGATGGCTGGGAAAGTGCTGCCTTTCCCGTAACACGTGGGGTGCGTCAGGGATGTCCATTGTCCCCTCTGCTATTTGTGCTCAGCCTTGAGCCCTTGTTGTGTGCTTTAGACGCGGATACGCGCGTCCGGGGAGTCTTCCGCTCCCTGGCAGCAGTGTTGTGAAGGTCACAGCTTTTGCTGACGACATTACTCTGTACCTTTCGGATGAAGACAGTCTTTCACAAAGCCTACGGTTATTCTTCGAGTACGGTGACTTTTCAGGTGCAGCACTGAACTTCTCCAAATCCCGGGTATTTGTTCATTGGCTCACCGAACTCCAGACTTAGCTCCGTTTTCTCTATTCAACCGGCCATGTCCCTTCGCATTTTAGGCATTTTATACAATCACTACGGCATTTGTAACTCCGTTTGGTCAAACGCTCTCGACGAAGTCAAACAAAAAATTCAGGACGCACGGGATTTCTACTTCCCGCTTCTTGAACGGAGGTACCTTGCACAGGCTGTATTTTGCGGTCGCATTTGGTACCTTTCACACGTGGTGCAATCGCCTTTGCGTATCGTGCGATCATTGCAGTCTGCTTTGTGTTCTTTTTTTTTTGGTCAGGTGGTACTGAGTTGGTCTCTCGTGCGGCACTAGGACAGCAGCGTTCCCAGGGAGGCTTTGCTTTCCCTTCGGTGTCCATACGCTGCAGGCTACTGGCCCTGCGCTTCCTGTTGCGCCTTGTACAAGGAGAGGAATCCCCCCGCGCGAATTCTCGCATATTATTTTCTAGGCACTGACCTCCGGCATTTGATGCCTAATGTGCATCTTAACAGGGGCCCACAGTCAGTAACACTTCCTTCATTTTATGCAACAGCTGTTGCATTTTTTCGCCATGTCCAGTCGACCTGTCCTGGGGTAGATGTGTTGAACAATCCTATTGTTGACACAACAGCTACTTTGTTGCTCCCGTTAGTTCCTCCGGCCCGCCGTGCTCGCTCTAGTCGGTGTGTCTTGGAGCGCACTGACAGCATCTTTTCTGCCTGGCCACCTCCGGGACTTCATGTGGCGGCTGGCATGGGGTGTGCTTCCTACTCTCGGACCGCCTCGAGAGGTGGAGAATGGTCCAGTCAGCAACATGCCCGAACTGCTCCCTACAGGAAACAAACCAGCATGTTCTCAGGCAATGCGTCATTGCTCGTGTTTTCTGGAAGGCCGTGCATGCTGGATTTCGCGGTCTCGGCGTAAATCGCTTCGTTTCTTCTGGGCGTTGTTCTCGAGGCCGCTTTGCCTGCCTTCTCATTGTTGCCGGTGCTTTCTGTCTCTGGCGCAACCGCTGCGAGGCGGTTGCAGCAGGCCGTCGCCGTCGCGCTCTCTTTCCCGATCCTAGAGAGATTGTACTCGGAGCTGCTATCTGTTTTGTCGGAGGAGCTCTTCTTTCTTGGCGAAGAGGAATTCCTTCGGCACTGGTCTTGTCGGTTTGTGTTGGTCTACAACAGACGCGTAAAACTTGTCTTTCGGCCTGCCTGGTTTTGGTAGGCTGATGTGTCGATTGGTGTCAGCAAAAACGGCATGTAAATACGCAAAATGTACATATTCATGTTTTATTGTGCTTTTTGTTTACCATGTAATGTACATATGTGTACCTATGTTTTTGTAAAAACATTTTTGCGGGTCTGGGCATGTTCTGTTCTGTTGAAATGTTATTCATGTTCATAGTATGTGTTAATAAATTTCTCCTAAACAACCTAAGGTGCCATTGAGGTATCAAACTTCAATTCTTCGTAAGACAGGGGCCGGCAGCCTTTTGAGGCACAGGGCCGACTTGCATGAAGCCGACATGGCGGGGTCCGGAAGGCAAATCAGAGAGGGGGGGGGGGAGACTTTGCGGGCAAAGAGAACAAAATTCGATGAACTGTTAACAGTGCACAAAGCTGAAATAGAAATCATGTTTGTTTTATACGGAAAGAGCTTCTTTAAAGCAGATATAGCAAGTTACAGTCGTAACAGGAACTTTATAATAGAGTTATCAAGTGACAAGGAGATGGGGGGCGTGGTTCTGACTTCGTGCCGGAGGCCGCATAATCGAGCCCGCGACCCGCAGCTTGCCCACCCCTGGTAAGAGATCAAGCCCTAACACTTAGGCTTTTGCAAACAAATACATATCCTAACCCGTGTCTTTTACACACGATCTATCCAGATACGTATACCGACAGTTGTTGTCCCTCATCATGCGGCTGTGAGGAGACCATTGAACACATGCTCTGGCGGTGTGCCCGGTCACACTCTACAGTCGATAACAACTCGGCCAGGTAGGATGCAGCCCTCCGGGTAGCCCCCTTCTCGCCGACCAACTCTGGGCTGTCTAGCAGGCCCACAATGCGGCCGAGAGGCTTGGCCTTCCAGTCCCTACGCGGGCGGCCCGCTGCGTGTTGAGACATGCTCTGCAGGACGTTAATAGTTTTCCATACCATACAGCTCATTGTTTTCCCATCGTTTAGGGCATCTTACCGGTACTTACCTACGGAGCAGAAACCTAGAGCAAGGTATGTGACCGGGCTAGTGCCCGGTCACATACCTTGCTCATCCTGAGTTGTGACCTGAGTTCATCCGGTCATATCACCTAGATATATTGCGGTTGCATTGCTTGTTGTCTTCTCTCGCGTTTTGGAGATTTTGCTCTTTTATGTGCCACTAGTTTCGCTTTCAATGTCTGCCGTCATGGGCAGATGACTAATCGGTGATCAAGTGTGCTACCTTGTCTTCGTTTTTTCATGTTCGTGTTAATAAATTTCAGTTGGAAGTCAGCGCTAGTCCTCGTCGGTTCATCTGTCCTTGTTTGTCTCACGCGCTGTTCACGTCGTCAAGAAACCTGGAGACTTACAAAGAGGGTTCAACTTAAACTGAGGACGACGCAGCGAGCGATGGAAAGGAAAATGATAGGTGTAACCTTAAGAGACAGGAAGAGAGCAGAGTGGGTGAGGGAACAAACGGGGGAGTTAAGGATATCATAGTTGAAATCAAGAAGAAGAAATGGATATGGGCCGGGCACGTAGCACGTCGGCAGGATAACCGCTGGTCATTAAGGGTAACTGACTGGATTCCAAGAGATGGCAAACGCGTGAGGCGGAGACAGAAAATTAGGTGGGTAGATGAGATTAAGAAGTTTGCAGGTATAACGTGGCAGCAGAAAGCACAGGACCGGGTTGATTGGCGAAACATTGGAGAGGCCTTTGCCCTGCAGTGGGCGTAGACAGGCTGATGATGATGATGATGATGATGATGATGATGATGGTGACTGTAAAACGTCATAAAATATTTTTTTTCTAAAAACAGGTGGTGTTAGAGGGCCCCCCCATCAGGCCACATAGCAAAATTCACTTACGCTTTGGAACTTGTTACGTGCCTGTAGAGAGCACTGTACAACAAGAATTTTTCAAATTGCTTCATTACGAGCAGAGATAAAAGATATCTTGAAGCGCCGCGCCTAATCTTGGAGCGCGGCGCCCGCGCTTTGGCCAGACGACGTTCGGTTTGATATTTGAGCTTTTACCCCGGCGTGTAGGGATGTAACTCTTGGCAGACACGATCGTGAGCATGCAATGCAAGCATTGCGCTTGTCAGCTGGCCAGACTTGGTGAGGAGCCAGGGACAGCGTACGGCTCTTCGATTGTATAGTACACAGGAATGTCAATCGCGCCTCTTGGTTTCTTAGGCGCAGACTGTGGTTTCTTGTTCGTATGTCCGAAATTCCGTTTTGGCCAGTTTGCATAAAATTGGGAAAGCCTACCGCTCTTCCGTAGCCGACTACGCAAAGCTGTCTTTATAACCACTAGACCACCGTGGCGGGTTCGTGGCTAAGCATGTTAATCGGCGACTAAAGCGGAAACCTCTTTTAGCTGTCCCACTTCGGCCCAACTAAAACGCTGAACACTTCTGCACACTGACTCATCGACTCACAGCAGCTGGGATATAGAGCAACATTGATGCTATTCCTTTTCACTGAAAGAAAAATGAGTGTCCATAAACAGGCAGAGCCTTTGATCAGCCCAAACGACTTTTACTGGTCCCCGCTTGTATTTGCGTCGTCGATGATGTAACTTTCAGGCGAGGCCGAGCAGAACGAATGCATGACCGACTGCTCTAACGTTATAAAGTCCTTGCTGAGCGGTAGGCTCCTTTGCAATGCTGGAGCGCAAGGCGTGAAAGCGTAGCATAGACGTCATGCAGCGTAGAGAGCCTACAGTGCGTCGTCGTGAGTCACTGAGGACAATCGTAACAGCGGAAGCGTAGGACAAATTCGATTATATAATTACGTGATCGCTGCGCTGAAGGAAAACGTAGCCTCAGTTTTTGGTTTCCCAGTGTGCCCATGAATAGGCTAACTGGCGCGATTATATAACGCGCTGCACCAGGAGTCTCAAACACGCGGCCCGCGAGGCTTTCGGTCGCGGCCCGCACATGACTGTATTCTCCCCCCCGCTTTCTTTTTTATTTATTTACGGGGGGCTACGCAGGCATCGCTGGTTTAAGGCATTGTCTCCGTGAGGCACCTCATGTGTTCCATCTCGTTTTGAAACATAACCGTGAAACAAAAATTATATTTCACGATCGGCGTCCAGATTTGAGTCATGTTGAAGATCAGTATCGACATGCATGTCGCTGGAATCGTGGTACCAGATCTTCAAAAATGACCTGTATAAGAAATAATCGAAAGATTTTCGTTGAAATGGTAACGTTTTCTGACAATTTGTGCACCCCCCCCCCCCCCCCCCGCTCCTACTCCCTTCACTGCCCTGGCCCTTGCAGGATGGTTTCTTTGTTGCTCTGCAGATGACGAGACTTGCCGGACTAAGTTGCATGACTGCGGCCCGCTGGCTGAAGTGAGATTGGGACCCCTGCGCTACATTATCGTCTTCTCTAAGTGCCCTTCGTAATCTCTCCATTGTTGCCATCTGGTCGCAAACAACAACGTCGAAAAAAACGAACCATTCTGTGTTTCTGTCCCTTCTGTGCGCTATAGGTGTTAAGATGGAATACCAACATGCCCAGGCTCACGTTCTTGCATACTAAGAATATTTTACTGCTCCTTACTCCTGAAACCCATAAACGGCCTTCCATTTCACACGATCTACTGCCACGCATAAGAAAACGCCTGGCCCTCGAGAGGGATTAGGATTTATTTCGCAATTTATAATGCATCCGGTGACCTTTTCGCGCCACGGTCGCTCATCGATACCGCGATTGCGTAAATTCCTATTAGGTTTACACTGCGGGCACGCGCTCCCTTCTTTTATTAAAAAGAATCGCGTCGCGTCACAACCCTTTCTTTTTTTTTTTCTTTTCCTTCTCTCCTATTCAGCGTTCGCGTCCAAGGCGTGCGACTCTGGGACGCTAACGCTCAGGGACCACCGGCAGAGAGTATAGAAGGACGCGCACCGAACTCGCGACGTCCATAAATCACCCTTTCCACCACCCTCCTTCCTTCGTCGCTTCGTTGTTTACGCGAGGTACGACGAAGACGTGAGGATGCAAGCCGCTTGGGTACTCTTCATAATCCGCAGCTCACAACGCACTTCGCGGCCTATGGCTCTACTTTTTCCTCACTAGACCCTTCGTCCTCTCCACTCTTTCCCTCCCCTCTTTCTTTCTCTCTCTCTTGAGGAAGAGGTATAGGGATGCCTCTTCCCTTTCTGTCTTACTATCCCTCTATTGAAAAAAAGGTATGAGGTCGTCCCTGTCTTCCTTACTTCCCAATCCCTATCACCCTCTCCTGTGAGAAAGAAAAAGGGAAAGGGGAGAGAGTAAGTCCCTTTTGAGAGGGACGTGTAAGGCCGTTATTCGGCGGTGTCTCATGGGGTGTTTGAAAGCCGGGGAGAGCCGACGGTAACTCTTTGTTAGCGAAAGAGGACGTTCTTCTACGGGTGTCTTGGGACCTTGCCACCGTCCGTGCACGGTGCTTCATGATTCTGGGCACTCTTGTTTTTTTTTTTTTTTGCGTTTTACCCTTTTTTAGCTCTCCGTCTTTCTTCGCGCGCTTTTTCTTCGTTTTTCCTCATTTTTTTTTTTATTCGGCACGGGAAGACAAATGGAGAACAATGTATGGGTTGGACAGGCTGGCGGCGACGCCAGTCTCAATGTCCCCGCGAGTCTTAGCTTTAAAAATGAAGTAGTGGATCGAGGAAATATTAGCCCCCTCCTCCGGAGGGAAACATTAGAGTTAAGAAGGAGATTAAAATTAAACAAGAAAGAGTATTATTCTAGACGTGAAAAGACTGCCCGGTTGCGGTGGTGGTCAGAAACCTACAATAGAGCGTGTGAGCCTTTTCATTTTAGTGTATTCTGAAGTAGACGCTTTGTACTCTTTAATGTTTTTTAGACTTGGGATGACAAATTGAGAACAAGGTAGGGTGTAGAACGCGGTGACAGTGAATCTATCATTCTAGCTACGCCATAGCAGAAAGAGTTGCGAAAGAGAAACCACCAATTTGCTGCCATAAAAAAGAGTAGAATCAGTTATCACAATATTCCATTTAATACTCTCAAAGCGTGTTTGAAAGTGGCAAGGAGGGTTCTGACAACATCTGGCATTTTTTTTTTTTTTTTTACTGTTGAAAGATGGTTAACGTGACCGCGCAGCGTTAACTCACTCAAGTTAAAAGTGTCCAGCAAAGTTAGTCTTGCTTGAAAAATAACAACTTTTTTTTTTTGCACTTTTTGCACTTTCGTGAGGTGCCACAGAGCAATCCGCGATATCTTTTTGACTGCGAAAAAGAAAAAAAGGATGATCATAAATGTTAATCTTTCTAAACGTCACTGAAGCGGAAATTAAGCTGGCTTTGATGGTGTGTGGCGTGTGAAGAGAGACGTATGTTTTGATTTACTTGTATTCGTTTAGCCACCTAACTCGATCAAATTAATTAGAAAGCCTATGACATATAACTGCTGTTCGATGTGCCCTTAATCTCTATTTTTTCCTCTCCTTCTTTAAATCTCCCAAATCCTGTTCCCATGTGTAAGGAAGCAGACTGGTTGTCTCAAACTAGTTAACCTCCCTGCCTTTCCTTCTCTATGATTTCTTCTCTCTTTGATACACAATGAGAAGTCCTTTTCGCAGTTGCAGAAATGCCTCGCAGTATTGGTTGGGGCGCACGATGCTTTAATCAGGAAATGCTTCTAGCTCCAATTATCGGCGACCTTCAAGTGAGCAAGGGTCAAACTTGAGAGCCTCTATCCGGGCCCTCAAACGAACATCCGGGCATCGTTGCGAGAGAAAAAGAAGAACATCCGGGCAACCAGTCAAAAGATTTTCGCGGCACGGGTTTTACCGTTCCTTCAAGAGATGGCGCCCCACTGTGTGGGGCGCCATCTCTCGTCTTCATTCGCGTACCGCGCTTCGCTCAAGGTCACCGTGCCACGAGACCATAGTTTCCTAATGATACGCTAAAGGGAAATCTGCCGCTAGTGTATAAGGGAGCTGCAACGCATCGTGCCCCAGCCAGCATTAGAATGATGAATAGTAAACGGATTTGCCTGAGCTCCATTTTTTCGGCTCCGTTATTTAGGCTCCATGTAGCCTGCAGCCGCGTTGTCGCAAGACGAAGTTCAGGAAATGTTCAGCAGTTTCACTTCACTACCTTGACCTTTTTAGGATCACAAAACCGAATCGGTTCACGAAGTTCACAACCAACCAATCTTTTATTTGAAACAAACGGACAAAACACAACGATAAAGAAAGCCACAAGCGCGTTCAGAGCAGCAAGCACGAAGATCAGGTAAATCCGTGTACTACCCATCATTCCCATGGGGTCTGAACAATCGCAGCGCCAGAGTTCCCTCTAGTCAGTATTGTAGGAAACTATATGCACGACACTTTTAAGGCTTTGGCCTTAGTATACTAAAGAAAGGAACAAAAACAGGAGAGAGAGAGAGAAAGCATGTATGTGAACCAGTTTAAAATAATCCATATAATACCATGAACTGCGGAACAGGCTGGAGGAATTTGAACGTTAGAAAAATAAAGGAATTTAGAAGAAAGGGTGCACACAAACACAATGTCACAGCCCTTCTCGATCGCTGTAGCACGTCTTGGCCACAGGCTAATGCGTGTAGCAGCTATCCTGGTATGTCATCCTGAAAAAGTCATCGAGGATGAAGGCAACAAAGCCATTGCCAGAATTAACAAAAAAAAAACGGACTTGCACGAGCGGCTGTAGGCTGGCAGTGATGCTACATACCACATAAGTATTCTAAAAAAACATGGCTCATCCGTCAGTCATACGAATCGGTATAACACGAAAGTGAAACGTGCCTTCACGGAAGTAGCTGAGCGTTCATTGTGCATTGTTTCGCCACAAGGGCGAAGGAATGAATGCTATGGTAACAAATTGTAATGTCACGCGAATTACGGCAAGCAGCTCCAAACAAGCAACGCTCTGCTCAATCAAAAAGGACGCACGGAAAGAACATACACAGGATGAGCGCGAACTAACAATTGTTACAGCTCAACACTTAAAGCGTGCTGCTCAAACACAAAGGAGGACACATGAGACGAACGCACAAGTATACACAGGACCAGCGCGAACTCAAAACTGTCACAGTTGTAACTTATTTATGTGTGAGCGGCGCAGTCCTTTCGCAAAAGCGGCCGCTGCAGTGAGCGAAGTGACCTTCGTGCTCTCTCTAACTTGCGGGGAGAGCACAAGACGTACAACCGCTCCCATCGCGACATAAGTGCGCGCACATCGCAACGCGCGGGGCGACGATCTTTAAAGCGCGCCCTTCGAGTCTGTCGCGACCATCTCGTCAGTGATGACGAAAACACGCTAAAGCCAACGAGCTCAGAGTACCGCCAACGGCAAATGGTGTACATAAATAGCTCGCCGTTAGTATGTTGAAGAACGTATCCTATGTGGCCGTGTCGTTTCGCCCCGCGCGTTCAGTAGCGAGGGGTCATAGGTTCGACTCCCGGCGGCGTAATTTGTCCTTTTAGTTTTTTCTTTGCCATCTCTTATTGTATATTTTACAACGTCATATCCGTGACGGAAATACGTCAGTGGAGCCGTGCTAGACCCCGGCATAAAACACGTTCGTGTCAAAAAGTTACATACCTCATCCACACTCGTATTCCCTTTCAGTCACAGTCTGCCCATGTGGAAACGAATAATCTCTTTAAAATGACTCCGAAGAAGGGCGACGTGCGAAAATTTCGAACAAGCATGGAGTGTAGACAAAATGGCCTCTGACGAAAAAAAAAAAAGAATGCAGCGTGCTTAATCACCTACAATATAACAGCAAACATGCATTTTTTCAGGATGAAATACCAGGTAACAGGAGAAGATTGAACTGCTGCTCTGTATAGCTGGTGCTAATCGGAGTTCTTTGCGTCACAAAGCGAGAAGTAGCTTTTATTTCAATTCATTTATGGATATGCTGCACCGTTTATCAGTAATAAATCATTTTTGCTCGTTTACAAAGACTGGTCTAAGTACTGACACTACGGGTTCAAACATTTACTGCAGTGTTCTAAATGTTTTCACAGCAAAACGGTTAAGCTTAACTTGTGGAAGTTTAAAGAGACACGATACCACGAAATAGGAACATTGGACTAGTGCTTGGCCTGTGTTTATCTTTCATGGTATCGTGTGAGTGCGTGTGTTTCGGCGCTTTCAATAATAATATCTGGGGTTTAACGTCCAAAAACCACGATATGGTTATGAGAGACGTCGTAGTGGAGAGATCCGGAAATTTCGACCAACCAGGGTTCTTTAACGTACGCTGACATTCCACAGCACACGAGCCTCTAGCATTTCGACTCCATCGAAATGACCACCGCGGCCGGGATCGAACCCGCGACCTTCGAGTCAGCAGCCGAGAAACATAACCACTGCTCAACCACGGCGGATTTTTTGGCGCTTTCGAAAACCTTTTTTTTTTTTATCCGCAACTACCCCGACTTTAGTGCTCGCTCAAATTCATAAACATGGCGGCTGTAAGCACACGTAGCGTAGCTTCGTGACTACAAGGGACAGCTCCGTCGTGCATGTTCGTCCCCGACGCTAGGGTATTATTCTTGCAAAATGTCACCAGTGTTTCAAGAACAAACGAAAAACACCTGACACGCGTTAGAACCTGTAGTGTTCTTTCATAAACACTTCAAAGTCATTCATTAGCTTCAAGTTAGCGCGCAATTTCGGAGAACATTTGGACGCGGTACTAGGCGACCGTTAAGCCTCTCCGACATCACCAACCGGGATGATGCCTTAATTTTAACTCTGTCACCGGTGACGTTAACAACGACTAGATTACCGAGAGTAAAAAAAAAAAAAGAGAGAGAGAGCGTTGTTCAGCGCGGCGAACGTTAATCCCACGTACATATCTCCATGCCAATAAACTTTCTTTTTATTGCGATAGCAATTATATGGACACTCTCGGCTGCTTTTCGTCGTCGCCGTCGCCGTCATGCTCCGTACTTTGTTTTATATTTCTGCGTTGTATGTTGTGCGGTGCTTCCTGTAATCCGCTTATCGCGCTTGTGTGTTTTAAGGCGCACAACGCACACGAACAAGTACTGCGAAGGTTTCTAAACTAAAGCGAGAGTCGTTAGCTTGTTTTTAAGTCCTGTCAAGCCACTGTTGATTTCTGGCGACACCGTGCACCCTAAGAAAGAAAAAAAAACTTCTCGTACTCTTTTTCGTTAGTCCTGACTTTCCACTCATACGAGTAGCTTTAAATAGATACGTGAACTCTCTTTGAAGACCGCCATACTCATAGGCGTGCGCAGGGTTAATAATAATATCTGGGGTTTAACGTCTCAAAACCACGATATGATTATGAGAGACGCCGTACTGGAGGGCTCCGGAAATTTCGACCATCCGGTGTTCTTCAACGTGCACTGACATCGGACAGTACACGGGCCTCTACCATTTCGCCTCCATCGAAATGCGACCGCCGCGGCCGGGATCGAACCCGTGACCTTCGGTTCAGCAGCCGAGCACCCTAACCGCTATACACCGCGGCGGACACGCATGCGCAGGGTTCCCCTTCAGGGGTGGGGGGGGGGGGCGAATGTTCGTCGCAGCGCCCCCCTCCCTATTATGTCAATGTATGGGGCTGACTTTGCGCCCCGCTCCTTAGTGACTAGGGGTGGCGGCCGCCCCCCTGCCCCCCCCCCCTCCGTGCACACCATGCGCACGCCTATGATCATACTCTCGTCGGAGAGTCATTGGACCCAAAAGAGTGTTAACGTGTCTGTTTAAAGAGAGTAGTATGCGTTGACCTTCAGTAGTAAAAAAACAAAACAAAAAATAGTCACAGGGCTACGTTGTTTTTTCATAGAGCGTATACATGAACCGCAGTAAGGCCTCATTCATACACGTTTGCTCCGAAATGTTTACGACGCCAAACAAGGTGAAAGAGTGTGTATAAGGACGGGAGAGTATGTAAATTGGCTATCTTTTTCTAGTGTTGTATACCTAATCTCGCCTCAGTTTGTGTCGCAGGCATTTGGATCCAACGCGAACATGCTATGCCAGCAAGGTCTTGTGATAAAATTGATAACCTCATCCAGGCCCTTGCCCGTGGCCTCCAAGCTATCGTCTAACCACGTGGTGCTTGGGCGGGTTCGTTCATTCCTGCCTTCTTCCTTAGCTAGCAATTGTTTTTTCTCAGCCGCCTTCGTGTTGCAGTTATTAAAAACACTGAGCCTGCGCACAAAGTAGAAAATGAGACGCATAAATACATAAAAGAGACAAAAGAGCGCGAGTGGTGGAAATAACAAGTGCTCAGAGTTGAAAAAAGAAAAAAAAAAGCCGATTCCCACGACTTATGGTAATCGGCTTCATGCAAAGTAGTCGGCGAGTAATTGTCTATGATGCATTTTTATTTTTTGGCCTTAGGCCAGGCTTTACAAGCTGAATCGCCGTGTTTTTGTAAGTGTACTAGGTGTGTGCACATCGTGAGCTTACCAAGAATGTCCAGTACACTGGCGCTTAAATGGTAACTTATGGTCTGACGCAATATCAGCACTCACGTTAGAGCACAGACATCACTAATATCGAGACAAAGTCCACTTTACGGTGCGATGATGTGAGTATCATACGTAATGCTCGTTAGCGCATTCCTCCGGGGTCCAGCAACGTTATCATATATAGCTTGCTGAATCATAGGGATACAAGTGTAGACGGCTGTAAAAGAGGAGTCAACATTGCAGCCACAATTGACGTTCCCCCCGACATGACACATATATAAATTTCTTTTATTTAACCTTCGAATTTCTGGTGCGCTAGAACCAAACCGCTTGGCGTTCAGTACGAGCGGCGTTTCATTGCCTTTTTTGCGCCGGCGCCGCATCTATATGTTGCAGGGAGCTTCAACGGCGACGGCGGGGTGCGGGCTTATGGAGCTTCGCTCCTAACGAAAATGGCGATGTTAAGGTGCATTCGAAGACAATAAGGCAGGAGCACGAAATTTGTAATAATAATCATTGCGATGGTATTGCGTGTCACAACCACGATATCACTTTGAGGCATGCCTTAGTGGAGGGCTACGGAAATTTCGAACGCATGGGGTTCTTGAGCATGCACCTAAATCTCGGTAAAGCAGTCTAGCGTTCTTGCCTTCATCGACAATTCGACGGCTGTGGCCGGGATCGAACGCGGGGCCCTTCGGGTCAGCAGCCGAGCACCGTAAGCACTGTACCACAGCCGCGTCCGAGCACGAAATTGGGGCGTCCGATAAAAGATGGTTGATTTCTCTTTCGTAGGAATCATCCATAACGCGAAAGTGAAACGTGCTTTCGTAAAAGCAGTTGCTACTTTTTTGGACATTTAGGAAATAAAAGAGCGCGCACTGGCGCACGCTGTAGTATCATTGAGTTGTCCATGTTATTTCAGTTATTATGTAGCTATCGACCCACTATCGCTATCACCAGAGAAAACCTATTCGCGCCAAAAGCGCATATCATTTGTTTAGCCGTGGCCTCCGAGATTAGCCGGCTGCGACCGCCGTTGAGCAACGGCGGTCGCAGTCGGCTAATCTAGGGACTTTAGTGGTCGCAGCCGGCTAATCTCGGAGGCCACGGTTTAGCTGAGGGTCCTCGTACACCGAAGCATCGTAATCGCGGAGATTCCCAAAATTTGTGAGCCATTAATACATTTCCTCCCTTCCTATTTTGAATAATGCCAAATTTCAGATAAAAGTTCTACGCAGCGATCATACGCTCTTTTATAAACTTGGGGAAAAACAAAGTCGACTATCAGCTGTATAGGATATGAAGACAAAATTAACAAATGAGGCCATAATATCTTTGAAGGGTGTATAGTGTGGCATGCGGAAAATGTCGTGAATTAAACTTCGACTCCGGAAATTCAACGCTACGGTTGTGACTTGCTGCTTCGACGCGTTCGTAGCGTCATATGATGAAGGAAATAAACTTTTTCTAAACACTCATGCCAAACGAGCACGTCAGGACGGCTTACTGCTGCCCCCAATGATGGGGTACTTATGGTGCCCCAAATAGTTCACTGTTTGTGACAACCGTTCATTTTTATCGGTGTCCACACATTACAGGGCGTTTAATGCACAAGGCAAAAATCGTGGATTTGCCGAAGACGAATCGAAGAGGAAAACCATCTTCTGTTTTTCAAGAGAAGCTTAAGTTCACTGACCTGTGAAGTTGGTTATTGTGGTGTTCCAAGATAACCCACCGCCGATGAAAAACGTGCGGCGCGCTCACACAAAAAACAGTCCTTAAACACACGAAAGAAATCATAAATCAGAGTATGAGTAGTAGTAGTAGAATACAAAAGTGAGAAGGCAAGGAGGTTAACCAGACACGAGTCCGGTTGGCTACCCTACGCTGGAAAAAGAGAAAGGAGAGTGGAAAGATGAGAGATGGAGGAGAGAAATAAAGAAGGAAATTGATCAATAAATGCGCTGACGCGTATGTGGCGCTGGCACTGTACAATAATCAGAGGCGTTCACAGAGGCCCGTAGTCCTTAAAAAGCCCAAAAACGCTGGAACTGCCTTGTGGGACGACGACCGATGGGGATGGCGCTCAAGCAGCATCTGCACGGAGGGTGGCCGATCATCCAATCGTCGCAACGCGTCAGAAAGCATTCGTCTCTCAGAGACAAATCAGAGGGGCAGCTTTATTGAGGTGTCCGCGAAAGGCATTCCAGAAAAGAAAAACGCGTTTTTTGCAGCCGCGTTTTGTCCCATGACTGCAACCCCTTACTGATTATGGGTATGCTTCGCCGCATAACAGTTTCGCGTTGCGGTGGAGCTAGCCTATGTTTTCCCTTCTTCATGAGTTGGTTGTAAAGCTTTGTCGCAGTTTTCCTTCACATACGCACGCGAGGACGCTTTCTCCAGGCTTGCATATTTGAAGAGAAAACGTAGCTAGAGACAGGCTGAATGTGGCTGCAGACTGCACAACCTATCGACGGGCTGTTGAGATCGAACTGGTGTGGCCCATTTCTTTGACCGTTCTTTGGAGAAATAAAAGGAATAAAGGGGGGAAATAAAAAGCACCTATTTCAAGTTGCATGTTGTGTTAAAGGGTCACTAAAGCGATGCAATGACTTGGTTTAGATTGACAAACTGCACTCTGAGAACTCTAATGCCATATGTTTCACTATCGTAAGTTCATTATTAGCGAAGATCAAGGTTGAAGTTTTATTTTTAAATTTGGCGCCGATATCTGCGCGCGTAACGTCAGAAATGCCAAATGTATTTTTTCGTATTTTCGCGACATTGGCTCGATGAAATTTCCTGAAACTTCGTATGCTAGGCCTATGGCACCCACAGATGACAATACACCTCATTTTTTATCGATTACAAGCTACGTAGTACTCAGTAGACGCCTTCAAAATCTATGACGTCACAGTGTTTGGTGCGGGAATCTCAAGGTGGCGTCTCCACCCGCATTTTCATTTCGCGTGTTTTCTCGCTTACCAAGCGTCGTGTCGCGGTAAGAGTGGCGTTTTCGGGATTGTGAACTTGTACTTCACTAATACGCGAAAAATCGTTTTGCCCTTTAGTGTCCCTTTAACTTAAGACCCCCCTTCCCTCTCTTCTCTCACCGCAAGGGGTCCCTCGGCATATCCTCCAGTCCATAGGGGGTCCCCAAAACGCCTACGGCTGAGAAGCACTGCCCTAGATGTTGCTATAAGATTATGGCGTGTTACTGTTGAGTTCAGTCTTTTCCGCTGCGCGAGCATCACTAACGTTGCATGTTCTTCAAGTGTGTTATGGGTTCCCAGGTCTTCAAGTTTTTGAGTGCCTGTACAGGGTGGCAGCCCGGGGCTGTCGTCTCTGCTGTGCTTATCAAAGCATTAGCAGGCGGGTCTCTTTGTTTGGGAGTTTACGAAACGGGAGGCGGTTGTTTGCGTGACTTATGACGAAAGCCTGCCCTAGACTATCGTCGTTTCCTCTTCCGTGAAATGTTTCTTATTTCTGGTTACATGGCAGATTATGCGCGCGACGCCTCTCGTGGTTTTCCTCATGTTGGCTAAGATGTGATCTATTCAGCCGCTCTCCTGGATCCACAGACCT
>JALIZH010010703.1:20000-40433 GCA_030522465.1 Rhipicephalus appendiculatus | reverse complement strand
AAGCTGACATGTAGAGTTTGTGCTTGCAAGGATGGTAGCCCTGGATAGTGCTACGTAAACCAACTACAGTGGGTGGCGCTTAAGTATAGAACTGACGTTAACCCGACATGACTCCTTCATCATAGGAGTACGTATGTAATGTTTATAAAATTAGATAGCCAGCCCTGCAACCACAATTTACATTTCACCAATATTACGCCTGCACAGGGTGTTCTTCCAAAGCCGTTTCGAGACCTGACGTGGCTCTGTAGTAGAATGCTTGATTGCCACGTAGAATGCTTGGGTTCGATTCCTGCTGGGACTCTGATTTCTATTCTTTGTATTCCTCGCGTCAATGCTGCCGATGTCCGTTTTTCTTAAAGTTGTCGCCTTTAACCCTTTGATGGTTTTCGCCGTACATGTACGTCAGCACCTAACAGTGCCCAAATGGTTTTCACCGTACATGTACGGCACGGCCTTTATCTTTAAAACGCTCGCTTTTTTCGATCATTTCTCTCTCTTGGCGCGTGCTGCCACACTTCAGGAACACGTGGAATTTTTTTCATGCGCCGATGTTTTTCCGTTGTTATTTTGTTTTGCTTCGCAAAGTGGCGATCCGGCAACCACTTGCGCACCCGAGCGAGTTCGCGGTTCGGATGGTTTAAAACGCGCGCCTCTTTCCATCATTATTCTTGCTTGACCTGTGCTGCCATGCTTCGGGAAACTGTGAAATTTTTTTCATGCACCGATGTCTCTCCGTTGTTGCTTTTTTTATGCTTCGCAACGTGGCGCGCCGGTAGTCGCTTGCGCCTTCGAGTGAGCCCGCGGTGCGGCTGGTTTAAAACGCGCGCCTTTTTCGATCGCTTTTCTTGCTTGACATGTGCTGCCACACTTCGGAACACGTGGAATTTTTTTCACGCGCTGATGTCTCTCTGTTGCTGTTTTGCGTTCCAAAGCGGCGCGGCGGCTTTCGCTTGCTCACCTGAACGCGCGCATGCCTTGGGGCTGGTTTCGGTTTCGTCCTTCGGTTGCTTATCGCTTCTCGCGCCCGCAAAGCTGATGGCTGTCTGATTTTTAATCTCTCAAAGGGTGACCGCTTGTGACTCTCTCGTTTATTGCTCCTCGAGGCGCGATTACATCTGTTTCGGGAGGAGCTAAATTACACAAACCTTGCCGCCGTGGTTGAGATTCCTCTTTAGGGAACTCGGAAAAACTAACTCCGTCTCGTTGGCGATAAGACGAAGGATCATTATAGTTTTTACTCTCGTTTTGCTTTCCGGGCGGGCGCACAACCGCACAGTTTTCTTCCGTGCGCTCACTCACGCAGTTGGCCTACGCTGCGGAAGCTCGCGCTGGTTGCTATGGTGCTAAGGAGTCGAGCGGCGATATTTCCGATGTGGACTATTCCCCAAGTGCCGGATCTGATTCATTGGATGTCAGTTTGTCAGGCGAGGATTTACTTACGAGTTCAGACTCGGATGATGATGAAGCAGCGACATCTTAAACGTGCGCGGTGATATGATCCGGATCGGATCAAAGGTGACAATTCCCCAGTGTTTAGTTTTAGAGGAAAAAAAAATTTTACCGGAAAAGTACTCTGGTGCGCTTATTTTTGTATGTCTGTGAGCTGTGTTTATTATAATGCATAATTTTTATTTATAAGACATCGTAAAAGTGTTTTTGTTTAGGATTTTGCTTCATGTTACCATGAATAAACCATGTGTATGTAACAACACAAAATGATTTTTTTTGTCACTTTACGGTCACGAAAAAAAAATTTTAGGCAATTTTTTTCTTAAATAGAATGGTCTGAAGAATTTATTTCAACAATAAAAAAAATTACACATTTTTGGCACGCATTTCGCGAAAAAATTCGACCCTGAAAGGGTTAAATTACCAGTGTCAACGCCACCGATGTAAGTTTCTCTTAACACTCTCACATTTAAATTACGAATGCCTGTTCTCGCCGTTCCTGGCTAGATATAAATTGTCAAAGTCCTGTGGCGCATAGCCGCATTCCGCGGCCCGTGGTACAAAGGTATGAGCCACACGTGTCTGGAGAAATGAGTGTGACGACGTACTCGACGGCATTTTCACGTTATTCATGTCATCACCAGCCAGACATATTCGTCAATACCTCTTACCCTCCCATACAAATTTTGGTCTACCCCAAGTTAAGGAGGCCATCATGAGAGCACCCAGACGTAAGCGGCTAGATAGATAGATAGATAGATAGATAGATAGATAGATAGATAGATAGATAGATAGATAGATAGATAGATAGATAGATAGATAGATAGATAGATAGATAGATAGATAGATAGATAGATAGATACGTAGATAGAAACGTAAAAGTGCTTACAGTACGCAAAGAAATGCTTCGCAATTAAAACCAACAAAGGCGTCCACTCGAATTCAAGAGTGGCGGGATATGCTCCAAAAACTCTGCACCCTGCACTTACGACTACTGCTCAGCGTTCTGGATTGCGTTGGGTGTTATTTTTTTTGCGCTTTTGTGCTTTTTCTCACTTCTTATCATGCTGTACCACCCATCCGTAGTTCCTGCTTGTTTTCATAGGGTTTGTAGCTTCGTGCATTTTCTTATCCTTCTTTTATATTTTTTTTTCTAAATTAGGTAGACAATGGGGCACACCTCCTACTGCAGTACAAAAGGCAAGCGTACCACCGGTACAAGCAGCAGCAACAGATGTGGGCCCAAACCCCCCTCAGTGAAGCGTGGGACGCGCCACCAGGATTCGTATCGAGAGCAAACATCGTTTGGAAATCAGAATTGTTTCCCTGTTGACGTTAGGTTTGCTGCTCCTTGTTGCACACCAACGTTTTTAGTGCACACACTGGCAACAAAATAGACAAGGTGCCAACTTCTACTACACGAAACCAGTTTGTTTTATAGCTCAAAATGAAGAACGCTCTTCGTCTGCGTGCATGGCGGTTTCGCCATCGCATCGAATACCTGCTGTGGCCACATTTTAACATATTTCACAGCCTCGTGTCAGCCAACAAGCGCGGCTTTTCTTGTCGACAGCGCTAGATAGGCAAGCAAGTTTAAATGCTTTGTTTTAAATGTGTTGAGCACCTCTGCGCCAAGTGAACAATAAAACTGCCCAACCGTCTGTGCCTATGTCATGTAAGACGGTCATCGCCACAAAGTAAGAAACTAACTAAAAAATTACACCATCTCCCGCTAAAGGGAACCATGTGTAGATGTGAAGCAGCGGGCGCTAACGCTTACACTGGCGGCGGCGTTGACGCTGGCGCTCATCGCAGCGTTGCGCAGGAGAGAAAACTGGGGAGGCGCAAATCAGGCAGTGATGGAGCAGTTTTTCCTACTAGAACATGCCAATCGCTGCTAATGGGCAATGAGAGACAGAAGACTCCGACTGGACACAGAGACCCGCACTCCGCTTTTAGTCAACGCGCACGCTGCGAATTTTTATTGTTCAACAACACACAGGAGAAATCTCCCACCGGCACCACATTGGAGGTCAAGATCCATTGCTATATATACGGGATGGCCAGTGAACGGTTGTGCAGCGCGAGCAGTCGGTTTTTTCAACCAAGAAACTCGCTAGCAGACGCTGCCTGCGTCGGCGTCGCGAGGCGAGAGAGGGAGGAGCGTAGGAGAGGAGAGAGAGGGGGTGACACGCATGCGCAGTGGGAGTGTGAACGCCGTGGGCAGGGATGCGTAGAGGAGAGAGGGGAGCGTAGGAGAGGAGAGAGAGGGGGGGACGCGCATGCGCAGGGGGGAGTTAGACGCCGCGGGCAGGGATAGAGAGAGGGGGGAGTGTAAGAGGGAGAGAGAGGAAGGGAGGCGCATGCGCAGTGTGGGTGTGGTTGCCGCGGGGAGGGATGCCTAGAGGAGAGGGGGAGAGGAGGTTTTTTATTTTTAATTTTTTAACTGTTTGCGCATGCGCAGTAAGGGTGGGCACGCGGCACACCACCACCACCACCACCGGATTAAGCTTCGCCATAAGATGCTTCACATCTAATAAACCAAAACTAAAGCGACCCTAATCCAAGTGTAGCATAGAGTTTCATACAATAATACCTAGAGTGGAATCTGGCGCTAGCGTCTATGCGGGCTCCTTCAGCGGCGCGTTGTACCACCATGGGAATGATGGGAAGTACAGGCTTCGGATCTGCTTCGGATGGATTACGTTCTTGAGATTCGAGACACTTGTTTTCCGATTGTAAAACAAAGTGATATGAAGTCAGTTCCAATTAAAACTGGCTTAATTCTTGTGTACGTAAAACTTATCGCAAAAAGTTTTATGGACCATGAGATGGAAGTCAGACCTGGACGAATTTAACTGCCAGGGTATGTATTGCACTGCCATTGTGTTCCAGGTTTGGCATCCAAATAAAATAAATTATTTTTTTATAACACTTGAAAACACACACGCTTGTTTTTCCCTCGAAAGTACGTACTATCAATTTATAGAACTAACAGTACAGTATTAAGTGAGAAACACTTAACGTATCGTCTGCTGCGATGCTAGGTGCGTCTGTCCAAGTGGCCTGCCCCCAACGCATCTCTCGTTTTGTTGTGAAGACGAGTCAGAGGAGCGTGACGGTGCGTCTACTTAGCTTCGCCGTCGTTTTGCAGTCGATATGAACGAGTTTTGGCAAGACGCGCTCGTAAGAAGACGTGAACTCGCTGAGATATCCTGCACTGGCATGGGACGCTACGCTACGCGCAGCGGTGAGTGCCCGACGCTTCGCTAAAACTGTCGTATACAACCTGTAAAGCTGCAACGTCGTTGCAAACAAAGAGACCTAGCGTTCTTTAGCCTCTTTGAACGACACAGGCACTGCTTGAGTGCTTTGCACCGCACTCCACTAGCCAAGCTGCGCGAATAACGAAACTGAAACTGTAGAAAAAAATGCGTTAACACTTCGCTAGCTAACGCTATCCAATCCGAAGCCTGTACTTCCCATCATTCCCATGGTGGTACAACGATCGCAGCGACAGATTCCACTCTAGGTATTATTGTATGAAACTCTATGAAGTGTAGGGTTCTGAGAGTGGCATTCCCACCTAGGCGTTCTCGTTGTCTGATGTGCTCCTTTTGGATTAGCTTCGTGTTTCCTAGCCCTGCCGAAACGGATCTCAGAGGCTACGAAAAAAACGAAGCGCGTAGTTGAGATCTTCTCCGTCAGGTGTCGCAACTCGTTCAGCTGCTTACAAGAAAAGCGTCCGCTCTTTCATTGAACTCATTAATTTATTTGATTTTCACCAGTTATGCCGAGTGTTAATTGGTATTTATCATGAGTGAATTTACGTTCAGATATCATATTTATTCACTTTAACTCTTGATTTCAGGCTGCACTATGGACTTCATACAAGTTTTATTTTTCAAACCAAATTTTCTGAATATGCGGAAAACCGAAAATAAGAGCTTCACCGAAAGTGTGTGAAAAAAAAAAAAACTTCAGGACAACATGTAAAAGCGACGCACAATATTGGGCAATTATGACTTTGCGAAAAATTGTCAAACACCCACTTTGGCGGTCGCATAATGCACATTCGTTTTGTGCGTTCCATATCTATAGAAGCTATACTGATTGCACCCGGAAACAACGTCCAAGGAAAGACTGGTGCATACAATAAAACTATCCTGTTATCCACCGCTTTGAACCCTCCAAAAGAAGATTCTGCGAATATTTCATTTGGTTCCACTGTGCTTTGGTTGGCGAAACTAGTTTTGTGGAGTTGAACAAAGACGCATCACTGACTAAGATATTTCTTTTTTTTTAATGAAAAAAGCTTGCTAATTCTCAAGCTTCAATCACTTCAACGGCTAATTAAATATTATATACGGTACGCTCCTAAAATTTGACATCATTATCAAGCTGCCTTAATGACATGCTGAAACCAATTCAAAGTAAAGCAACTAGATTGATCTATATTCTCATTATCAGAGTCTATCATCCGATGGCTGTGAACGATAAAGAACACCACGTGGTCGAAATTTCCGGAACCGTCTTCTGTGGCGTGCCTCATGATCACGTCGTGGTTTTGGCCCGCAATACCGCAGATGTTATCATTCCGCGCGTCATCCGTAAAAAAGATCGCCTGGCATTTCTCATCGCGTAATATGCAGGGGTTATTCGCGATTATTCTTTTTTGATAGACTTTATTTCTATTGCAATCATTCTTTACTGTACTCAAGGCGTCCAGCACTCCCCACTCAGTCCGTACTCACCACGAACGCAAGTTATGCCCGCTGTTTTGTCGCAATAAAAATATTTAAACTCGCCTCTAGCCTTATCAGAAAACGATTGGGATGCCCTTCCGCAATCCATTGTCAGCGTTAAGGAATTACCTTGTTTCCGAACGGCTGCACTTACCAACCTTAATGAACAATACTGTCATACTGACTAATATATTAGGAATGATCTGTCCGATCCTTTTTCTGATTGATCGGATTCTTTACTAGTTTCGAAACCTACTGAAAAAATCCGCATACCGTCATACGGAAAACATACGGATTCCGCATATTTTCCGTATAAAATATACGGATTTTGTACGGACGTATACTGATGCTTACGGAAATTGTAAGGAACATACGGAAGCATCATATGGTACATAAGGAATTCCGTATGGGCGTACGGGTGTGGCCATAAGGAACATGCGGATGCCATATCTGTTATACGGATAGACTCATACGGCGATACGGAATATACGGAAAGAACAAACGGAATCCGTATGGGCTATGCGGAAAGATCCACGTGGCAATAGTAGTATACGGAAAGCATGGTGTTCTACGTGAAACCATGACCATAGGCGAGCGCACGGGGGGGGGGGGGGGGGGAGGGGTGCCCCCCTTTTCCCTCTTGTCACTTAAGAGGGAGGGGCCGCCCTCCCTCATAGCCTCCTCTATACAATTCTGTGCCCGTCAAACGCTCCATCGGCGACCGTCGTCTTTCCCTCTCACCCACCACGGTATTACGCTACATTCCACCGCGGCACGGCGCCACCTACGTTGGGCTTGCCTTTCGTGGCTTGAGGCGCTCCTGCCAGTGTATCGGACGCTGCCGTGTGTGTGTGTGTGTGCCTGCAGGAAAGGTTTATAATCTGCAGGATCTCGTAATGCCTTGGGAACCCGGAGGTGCATGACGCGACCTGCCACAACGCTAGTTACATCGGAGAACCACCTATTTTAGATGTGAAGCATCTTATGGCGAAGCTTAATCCGGTGGTGGTGGTGGTGGTGGTGTGCCGCGTGCCCACCCTTACTGCGCATGCGCAAACCCTTTAAAAAAAATAAAAATAAAAACCTCCTCTCCCCCCTCTCTCTCCTCTAGGCATCCCTCCCCGCTGCAACCACACCCTCACTGCGCATGCGCCTCCCCTCCTCTTTCTCCTCTTACACTCCGCCCTCTCTCCTCTAGGCATCCCTGCCCGCGGCGTCTACACTCCCACTCCGCATGCGCGTCCCCCCCTCTCTCTCCTCTCCTACGCTCCCCCCCCCTCTCTCCTCTACGCATCCCTGCCCACGGCGTTCACACTCCCACTGCGCATCCGTGTCACTCCCTCTCTCTCCTCTCTAACGCTCCCCCCTCTCTCGCCTCGCGACGCCAACGCAGGCAGCGTCTGCTAGCGAGTTTCTTGGTTGAAAAACCGCCTGCTCGCGCTGCACAACCGTTCACTGGCCACCCCGTATATATGGCAATGGATCTTGACCTCCAAGGTGGTGCCGGTGGGAGATTTCTCCTGTGCGTTGTTGAACAATAAAAATTCGCAGCGTGCGCGTTAACTAAAAGCGGAGTGCGGGTCTCTGTGTCCAGTCGGAGTCTTGTGGCTCTCATTGCCCATTAGCAGCGATTGGCATGTTCCAGTAGGAAACACTGCTCCATCACTGCCTGCTTTGCGCCTCCCCAGTTTTCTCTCCTGCGCAACGCTGCGATGAGCGCCAGCGTCAACGCCGCCGCCAGTGTAAGCGTTAGCGCCCGCTGCTTCACATCTACACATGGTTCCCTTTAGCGGGAGATGGTGTAATTTTTTGTGTCACCATGGACTTTGCTTGCTCGACCACGTTTCCCGCTTGCTTGGCATTACAGCTTCGAAGGTTTACCCGCCAGTGAGAATGCCATGCCTTCATTGCAGTTAAGGATGGCGGGTCAATGCGATTACCTCGCAGCGGCAAGGACCTGTGTGAGAGATTGTGCTATTTCTACAGCCTCATAATATTTAGCATGGTCAGTGGTGGCAGACGTGAAGAAGTGCGTATGTGGTGGTGCGTGCCAGTACAGTGGTGTTCGTGTCGTTTCGCATACAGTGCACATTGTTTGTACTTATTCTGCATACGTAGGTACGCGTGCAGAATAAGGTTCAGTTTTATTGCCAGTGTGAATGCCAGGCCTTCATTGTAGATAAGGGTGGAAGATTAGTGCCATTCCGTTTGCAGTGCCGCGTGAGATCTGCTGCTGTTTATACATTCTCGTCATATCTGGCATGGACAATGGCGGCAAGTGTGAACAAGTGCATGTGTTGTGGCGTGTGCCAGGGTGTCGTGTCATCTGACAGTGTGCATTGTTTATGCTTATTCTGATTGGTGTGTGCACGGGTGTCGTGTCGCCTGACAGTGCTCATTGTTTATGCTTACTCTGCGTGTGAGAACTGCCACTGTTTCTACATTCTCGACACATGGAGCATAACCAGTGGGGGGCAGACGTGAACAAGTGTGTGTGTGGTGATGTGTGCCAGGGTGTCGTCTTGTCTTACAGTGCGCATTGTTTGTGGTTATTCTGCGTGGTGCATGCGAGGGTGTTGTCATCTGACAGTGCACATTGTTTAGGCTTGTTCTGCGCGTACATGTGCAGAGTAAACATTATTCAGTTTACTTTGATCTCTCGATTAAGCTGTCCTCAAACAAGTTCTGACTTAATGGAAGACCTTGCCTGCATTGTATGGACTCGCTAAAACAAAATCACTTTGGTATTATGGCATCCATAATACCACATTTCCGTATATATGGAAGCCGTATATACGGAGGATACAGATCCGTATAATCCATATATATGGATTATGTGGATCCGTACCATGCGGATCCGTATCATGCGGATCCGTAATACCATAATTCCATATGTACGGATCCGTATCTTCCGTACATACGGATTTTTTCACTAGGGGTATGACGAACATAAATGACAGTTGGTAATACCGAAATCATGACATGTCATGTGCAACATGACTTGCATGCCACGCTCATGGTACTCCCATGGCCGCTTCACTAGCTTGATATACACCAAATTTGGTATTGAGTGACGTGACTGTATCACGAGCATAAATGACAAGTGGTATTATGGAAATCGTGACATGTCATGTGCAATATGACTTGCATGCCACGCTCATGACACTCTCGTGGTCGTTTCGCTGGCTTGATATACACCAAATTTTTAAGGCGAACGCCTTTGATGTCTCACGCTCACGTCAATACGTCTGTTCCGCCGTCCGTCCATCTGTCCTTGCAGCCGTGCCCTGGAGCGGTGCCAAGGCGCCCAAACGGACGCCGGTCGCGTTGGACTCTGCAGCGCTTGCGCTTTGCTTGCGTAGCGTCGCTGTGCCGAGCGTCTCTAATCATGCAAGGAGGGAGATGCGCGCATCATGTTCCATTCTGATCGACCCCATCTGAGCGGGCCCAGGCGTTGAGGAACACACTTTGGAATTGACAAAGTGTCCGTAAATTTAAACGCTGGAACGCGGATGGCGTCTGCACGATGCGCAAAGCGCGATCATACCAACGCAGCGAAACGGAGGCAGATTTGTCTCGCGTGTCGCTGCGATTTGAGGTAAAAAATTAAGGTAAAATAAGTGGCAGGTGGCAACATGAAAATCGTGGCATTCATGTCATCTACAATGCCATTTACATGCCACGCTCATGGTGCGCTTGCGTCCAGTTCGCTAGCTTGATATACACCAAAACTTGTATTGCGCGACGTGACTGCATGACGAACACAAGTGACAGTTCCTAACATGTCAATAATGACATGTGTATTATTTACCGCATGATTTGCTCCTTGCCGGCTGCTTCGCATTACATCGATTCCCACAGTGCGTGGGATCTGCCGGCTTTTTCTTCCTGTTGCCGGCGAAGAACTTTCGTTTCTGGCACGACGTAGGGACGAGGGCGGTGTAACTCCACGTGGCTGACGTATCACTATATTCCTAGCGTGCACTTTTTGTTGGTTTCTGTTTTGTTTTCCTTTCGTCACAACCATATTGTGTTGTTTCTTTCCGCTCAGTATATATCGCGTTCTTCTCGCCATATATATATATATATATATATATATATATATATATATATATATATATATATATATATTGTTACGTGGTCGTGACGTGGACCAAGGCAGCAGGCGGCGTGTCCAAGATGACACTGTATTGGGCCGACCTTGTGGCAGGGAAGAAGAAAGTAAGGCTACAGCACAACACTGTACAATGATAGCGGTGAACAGAGCGTCGGCCATTGATAATCCGATCATCGTTGGGACGTGCCGTCTTTTATACATCACGCGTCGAACTTTCCAGCCTTTTCAGTGGTGGTCGCGCAAGCTCTGGAGAAATTGAAGGACGCTTTGTACATTCCAAAGTGTATTCGGCGAAAGCTTGTGGCCATTCGACTGACTATGCCATGTCTTTTAGGTGCGAAGCAGCTATTTGACTAACGTGTGTAACGCCGTACGTTACGTGCGTCCTGTAGGAATGCGCCGCAACGCGTTCTTCTCGCCGTAGGTGTTGGAGCGTTGCCAAGTAAATCACGCCACAGCCGCGCGTGACGTCACGCTCCCCTCGCTAGCTTCCCTCACTCCGCCCGCAACACCTCTGAACGTGTCACTTCTCTCTCCCTTCCCCTCTCCACCGCCCGCAACGCTCGACCGCACGTCGAGTGGACACACTCTTTCGGCTCGTTTATCTGCGATGACGCCCGTTTCAACCGGGTCAACGCCGTGCGCACCGCTGCTGCTTCGAATCGCATCAGGGTTCCCTTCTGGGAGATGGTCCAAGTTTTTTAAGGGCGAAGCTCCTTGGGGCATAGGCTAGTCCGGCGTCGTCCTGCGTTGTCGTCGTCGTCGTAGCCACTCCTGTGCGATGACGATGACGCTGCCATCGCGGCACAGCACATGGAATGTACCCACTATGCGTCATAACGATGACGCTGATGACGATGACGATCGCGATGCCATACAACACATGGCCACGCGATATGGTCTCACATGCATATCGTTTGACCACATGCAACCAACCACCTTCCGAGGAACCTGCATCGATCTCGTCTTTGCAAACTTTCCGACTACGACCCATCCAGGAACCGCTCTCCCTCCATTTCACCGACCATAAAGCCGTTATAATGAAGGGGGGAACGGAAGCCACGGCTTATGTAAACGGTAACCACGACCAACGAAGAAACGAAAATAAAACGGAAAATCACGGCTCACGAATAAAATATAAATTTCTTGTATATATACAGACACTGTTTGTCACGTCTTTGATGATATACTGGGCGAATTTCACGGAAGATTCGCGGTTTACCGATGAACCTCCGGAGCTTCGCCCACTCATCATCATTCACTCCGTGGATATGCTGTGATTTTTTTCTTTTACACTCTCGGTGGGATGGCACACAAACGGAATAATTTTTTACCGCGAATCGCAGTGAGACGCAAGACTAATCTGCCTCCGTTCGCATGTGTTCGTATTTTCTCGCGCTTTGCGCATCGTGCAGACACCATCCGCGTAGGTAGGTAGGTAAAAACTTTATTGATCCATGAAAGAATCGTGTGAGGGGGGGGGCGTGTGGGGGGGAAGTGGAGAAGCAGGACGACGATGGGCCCTCGGGCCGCTCTAGATGGCCGGACACTTCTGTGCTTCGGCGACCCCTCTGGCCCAGCCCACTGTCCGGAGCTGTAACTCCGGTTGCGAGCTGCGCAGAGCAGCCTCCCAACGCTCCTGGTGTTCTGACCCTTGCCACGGGGGCTTGGGTTTGTTCGGGCAATTCACAAAGACATGATTGAAGTCGGCTCTGGTGCTACGACACAGGTTGCAGTGAGGAGAGGTTTCGCCACGCGTAATAAGGGAGAGAAGGAAAGGAGTCGTGACTGTGGCCGTTTGAAGTCTGCGCTCCAAAACCTGGTCACTTCTGGAAAGAGATTTATGCGGTGGTGGATACGTTAGGCGGGAATTTCGATAAAACAGTGTGATATCGTGGTAGCTGAGGAGTCGATCCCTGGCACCGCGAAGCGAAGGCAGGTCGCTGGGAGCCCGGTTGACGAGTGCTCGGGCTTGGGTGTGAGCGGCCGTGTTGCCTGGGTGTCCACTGTGCGCAGGGACCCAGAGGAGAGTGATGAGACGATCAGGCGGAGGAGATAACTCAAGGATTCGAGCAGCCGGAGAGTGGATTTTGAGAGTGGCGTAATTACGAATTGCAGTTTTAGAATCGGAGAAAATATACTCAGCTGAGGAGTGAACAATTGCTAAGGCAATTGCCGCCTCCTCTGCTTCCAGGGATTCTGTCGAATTTGGAATGGACGCACTAGCGATAAGGTTTTGAAATCCGTCTACAACGGCTATTGTGAAAGCCGGACGATCTGCATATTCGGCCGCGTCTACGTATACTGCAGGAGAATTAGGAGGGAAGCGCTTGTGAAGAGCCTTGGCTCTAGCTTCCCGTCTCGCTCGATTATGTTCTGGATGAGTGTTTTTGGGGAGTGGCGGGATGCATAGGTTGTTGCTAACAGCGATTGGAAGTGTGTGGGTGGCCGTGGTATGACCAGGATCGTTGATTCCGAGTCGGCGCAGGAGTACTTGACCAGTTTCTGTAAGCGATAGCCTTTGGTATTGACTGAAGAGGTGCGCTTCTACGAGCTCTCCCAGAGTGTTGTGCACTCCTAGTTGAAGTAATTTATCCGTGGCTGTTGATTTAGGGAGATGGAAAGCAGTTTTATAGGCAGTGCGGATGAGTCTGTTGAGTTGCTCGGTCTCCGTGGGTGTGAGATAGAGGTAGGGGATGGAATAGGTGATTCTGCAGAGGCAAAAGGCCTGAATGAGGCGACGTGTGTCTGCTTCCCTCATGCCGCGATGCCGATTAGAAATGCGTTTTATTAAGGAAGCTGCGTTATGAATCGAAGTGCGAATTAACTTAATAGTCTCAGCGTTGGAGCCATTGTCGGAAATATTAAGACCCAAAATTTTGATTTTATTAACCCTGCGAATGGGGGGTGTCATCTAGTATGACTTGAATGTTATAAGTTTCCCGCTTCTTAAAGTCAATAACTAGGAGTTCAGATTTAGCTGCCGAGCAGGTGAGCCCAATACTATTGGCGTGCTTGACAACAGTGTCAGCGGCCAACTGTAGCTTCGATTCGATTTCGCCATGGTTGCCGGCATTGACCCAGATCGTGATGTCATCCGCGTACAAGGAGTGATTGACGGAAGGAAGTTTGGCAAGTTGCCGCGCTAGCGGAATTAGAGTAATGTTAAAAAGAAACGGGGACAAAACCGCTCCCTGCGGCGTTCCCTTGCTTCCTAGCGTGAAGGGATCGGTTTTGAATGTGCCTAATTGTAGGAGGACGGACCTGTTGCTGAGAAAGGCAGTGACATACTTGTGGGTGCGAGAGCCCACGTTTAGTTCGCTAAGAGACTGTAAAATGGAGAAGTGAGAAACGTTATCAAAGGCCTTGGTCAGGTCCAATGCGAGGATGGCTCTGGTGATGTGTGGGAAAGTTGGATTGAGCACATCCTCCTTAAGCTGTAACATTACATCCTGAGTTGAGAGTCCCGCTCGGAAGCCATACATGGTGGAGGGAAAGAGTTTTTCTCTTTCCATGTAGCGGTTAAGGCGATTCAGGATTACATGCTCCATCAGTTTTCCTGTACATGAGGTAAGAAAAATCGGTCTCATATTCTTAAGGTCTAACGGCTTATTATTTTTGGGGATGAAAGTCACCTTAGCTGATTTCCATTCCTGGGGCAGCGTACCCTGCTCCCATTGTTGATTCATGTAATTGGTAAGAGCGGCCAATGATTGGGAGTCTAAATTTCGGAGTGTTTTGTTCGTAATTCCATCTAGTCCTGGAGCGGATGTGGTGCGAAGTTGGCTTAGTGCAGCCCACACTTCCGCCTCTGCAATCGGTGCATCCAAGTCTGGATTGGGAGCTCCTGTATAGGTAGGTAAAGATTCTCGCTTTAGGTCAGGGAAATACGTAGTTTTAAGAGCAGCTTTAAGGTCTTGCCCTTGTTTCTCAACCTCAAACAAAAGTTTCGTAATTTGCTTAGTACTTTCACAGCGCGAGGAGCATGGATCTAACATGTGGCGCAGCAGGGACCATGAGTTCTTAATATGTAGAGTGCCGTCAAGGCGGTTGCAAATCTGGTTCCATTGCTGTGATGAAAGCTCGGCCGCGTGTTCAGTTACGAGTTGGAGCGTTTGTGCCATTTTCCGTTTTAATTGGCGATTATGTTTTTGCTTGAGCCATCGCTTCTCCAAACTCTGATAGGCCTCCCATAGGTGGAGCAGCCTGCTGTCTACTGGATCGCGGATATGTTCTGCCGGGGCTACTTTTTCGCTAAGAGCTACGTCCCGTTTGAGCTTAGACGCCCAGTCTTTGTAGTCCTCAATTTCTTTTGTCGGGTTTCGGTCTCGGATTTTGCGGAATTTGTCCCAATCGACAATAGGTTTGAAATGAAACTGCGGACGGAAATTGGCACTGGGCAGTGTGATTGTTAAGATGTAATGATCACTGCCGAGGTTGACTCCAGTGTGTGTCCAGTAAGCTTGTCGCACGTTTTTAGTGAAAGTAAGGTCCGGGGTGGTATTTCTGCTAACACTGTTGCCAATGCGTGTGGCTAGCATGCAATCAGTAACTAGTGTGCACCTGTTTCGCTGAATGTATTGTAAGAGGCTGGTGCCTTTCCGAGTGTTTCTCCTGTAACCCCAATCTACATGCGGTGCATTAAAATCACCCGTTACAACTAAGGGAGCGGAGCTTGCTATTTGGATGGCCTTTATCGATTGCTTCGAATACCAGCAGTGAGGCCATCTCTAGGATGAATAAATTATTTAAGACAAAATATGTGTCCTTGTCCTGTACGACGCGGGAGAAGTTCAAGAAGAATGCAGTCAGAGTAAAGATCTGAGAGATCATGTGCTATAAACGAGATATTCCTTTGTATATATGTGGTGGCCCACGGGGAAATGGGAGGATGCGAATGTACAGCCTGATAGCCTAGAAGTTTGCAAACTTTTAGAGGCGCCTGTACGGAGATGACATCAGGGGTGGGTATAGACTTCTGTATGTATAGTGAGAGGGTGTCTCTCTTGTTTTTTAATCCACGGCAGTTCCATTGCCATATGCAGAGTGAAGAGGGTAAGGATGAGGCAAGGGTGCAGGAGGGAGTTATGGCTGCGAAGGCGTTTGAGAGGGGAGGGATTGTGGTAGAGCTTCCAAAGAGGGGAGCCGAGCAACTATCATGTCTAAGAATATTCTCTATTTTAGTGAAGCGTTCTGCGATTTGGGTAAAGCCTAAATCAACCTTTTGTCTGAGTTCCCGGTGTTCTTTCCGAATTTTTTGACTCGTGCATTTAAGATCATCTTCCGATGATTCGGGCTGTTCCGTTCTTTTCTTTTTTTGCTGGGTGGGGGGAGGAATCTGCAAGATCGGTCCCTGACAGGGCTGCCATATCAGGCTCCGTGATAGAGGGGGGAGATGGGTAGGGGCGGAGAAGACGCAGGCGGGACTGCTGCAAGTGAACTTAAACGTTCCAGCACCAGAGCCAACTGTTGCTTTAACTCTTGATTCTCCCGAATTAGACGTTCGATAGTCTCCTGAGTTTTAGAAGTTTCGTTCGAATCGGAGCGCATGCCACAGGAGCAGGAGGTTTGCCCTACCCAGCTCACCTTTCCGGATTGGGTGCCGAGGTCGCGGTTCTGTGACGCACTTCGTCCAGGGCTTTTGCCTTTGGTGCCCCGGTTTCGTCCAGGACTTTTGCTTCTGTTGCCCCGATTTCCGCCTTGGATGCTTGGGAAAGACTCCTTGTCGAGCCGGAACTCCTGCTGCTGTTGCTGTTGCTCCTGTTGCGGCCTCTGTCGTGGACGAGAGGGACGGCTGGAGCCACGTTGAAAACGTTGTTTGCAGGCCCTGTCGCCCGTCATGTGAGCGTCCCCACAGATGACGCACTGCGGAGTGCAGGGGAGGTCTTCCGGGTGCTTCTGACCACAGCTTGAGCAAGTGAGGCGATTCGGCAAAGGACATACATCTCGTCTGTGGCCGACTTGTCTGCAATTCAGGCACGCTTCCACTTTCGGACGGAAGTTGAAGACGGCATAAAGGATGCCAAACATTTTCACAGAGGGAGGAAGCTCCTCGGCCATGAAATGAATGAGCACTGAGCGTGAGGTACGCCCCATGTCCCTTGCTTGGACTATTGGCAGGAGGGGATTCGCCCGACGTAATTCTCGGAGCAAGTCCTGAGGCGATTCACCATTCCAAGCGCGGTAGATGATTCCTGGCCGTGCCCCCGTCCGGGGGAGCTATGTATGCATGAAATGCCAGTCTGTTGCCGCGTAGCGTGAGTTCTCGTATTTTGGCATAGTTGGCAACTCGGTCTGCGCAAGAAGCGGACACTGTGAATATATTCTTGGGCAGGTTGGTGCACACAAGATCCTCCTCGGCAACTGCAGATGCAGTCCGCTGTTGGCGACTACAGCCGCCCGTAACTCTCCATCGTTGTACTGGGTCCAGATTAACGCCCGCACTCGGGCGAAAGACGATCTTGAAGTCATCGACTGGCAACCGAGGCAGTCGTTTTAAGCGGAGACGCGCCACAGCTGTGTCGTCGAGATTCGAGGGAACGCTTGGTGCTGACTCCGTTTTGCTCGCTTGCGTTCCGTCAGCTGACGGCGCTTTAGTTGACTGCGTTCCTTCGGTTTCTTTCGACTGCTGTCGGGGCGAGCGTGTTCGGGCATTCAGGACTACACTCCATTCTTCTGGGTTGAATTCTGTGGCAGGTAGATCCATGCCGCTCACCATGTACGCCATTTCGTTGCCGAAGAGACTTGTGCACGCGCGACTAAGCGCGAGCCCGACGCCGGTGCCGGTGGCGTTAGGGCTACCGAGGCGGCGTTCCCCCGCTCAGCAGGAGTCGAAGTTTGTAAAGTTCCGCAAGACCGAAGAGGTTGGAGGCACTCACCAGCAGCGTCGGCAAGGTGCTAAGGTTCAATAGAGACCACTGTTGGCACCAAAAAAGCAGTCTTGGTTCATCAAAAACTTCGTCGAATGCGGAGCCCATGCGAGGCACAGCAGCCTTGCTTGGCCCCCTAGCGGAATCCCCCATCCGCGTTCCAGCGCTTGAACTGACGGACACTTTGTAAATTCTAAAGTGTGTTCCGCGAACGCCTGTGTCCATTGAGACGGGGTCGGTCAGAATTGAACGCGATGAGCGCGTCTCCCTCTTTGCATGATTGGAAACGCTGGGCAGAGCGACGCTACGCAAGCAAAGCGTGAGCGCTGTTGAGTCTGACGCGACCGGCGTCCATTTGCGCGCCACGGCGGCCACCTGGCACCGTGCCAGGGTTCGTATGGAGGGGAAGGACGGATGGACGTGCGGACGGACGGACGTGAGCAGGAGACATTAAAGGCTTTCGCCTTAATGATCTTGCGTGTTCGCATCCTCTGCGCAATCTTAAAGGGCCACTAAACCACCCAGAGGTCGAAATTTAGTTGTGGCGCTGCAGTTCTCCTCGAGTCTACTGCAAACGGTGGTGGAGTAGCACGCGTTTCGTCATTTCGCTCTTTCCTTCGCTAGGCTGCGTTCGTCGGCTCGTCTATCCACCTCTCCGCCTGCCCTTTCTCAGCATCCGAGGTGGAAACGCAAGAAGCGCGCGCATCTGCTAGCAGAAAACAGGCTCTTGCTCGCCCACTGACAGCGTCTATTGCGCGCGACGTCACCTAATCATACAGGTGACGTCATGACATCTGTTTTCGATAGAGGAAAGGCACGGAGAGAAGCACGCAAGCGTCTCTTGGTGGTTTATCTACTACAAACGTGAAACTTCTCGAACACTGGCGCGTTATCTGTGCCAGCATTGCGCACAGTCTTTCTGGGTAAAAACCGATCACATCAACATAACAGACGTGGCAACACACACACATATATATATGTATATATATATATATATATGTATATATATTGTAGAGAGAGAAACAGACACAACAGACCGTTCGCTGGGCTCGCTGTTCTATTTCTGTTCTGAGCCGGTCCCCAGCCCATATATATATATATATATATATATATATATATATATATATATATATATATATATATATATATATATATATATATATATATATATATATATATATATATATAAATGTTGTGCCTAGCAAAGAAATCGAGCCCTTCAAAATTTACACTTCTTTCCTTTGTATATATATATATATATATATATATATATATATATATATATATATGCGTGTGTGTGAACCTTTCGAAGAAGTTTTAGTTGAAAGAATTCGCTGCTTCTTTATCTTCTCGCTTGCCTTTTGTCTCGTGTTTGCGCTCAATAGCATTATGAATGACATGTTCCACCTGGTCCAACATGCAACTTTGTTGAGAAGACGCTGACTTCAATATTGGTGGTCGACATCGGCGTGAAAACTTTCAATGAAACTAGCCTACTCTCCTCTGTGTCCGACCAGACAGTATCAGCCTACTGCTACGAGGGCATTTATAGACTTTGAACTTTGAACTTTATTATTATTAAACAAAATACAGGAAAATGATAAGCATGTTAGCAACCTCTGGATCCTTAGCAGAATGCTAGTTTGGATCCATGCAATTTTAACAGACATAAATTACAGGCAGGAGATAGAGTTATACAATGAACGACATTTTAGCTTAAGATGCAGATTGTTTTGAAAAACATATGACTTATACACAGATACAAAACACATTGAAGAAAAATCTAACTTATACACTACAGTTTGAACAGGTTTTTGGTTTGCATACTGAACATAGTAATACATCTAATATTTCTGTACATCTGTTAATAGCATTCCTGGTCAGCATACAAAACAATAGTTTAACATGATCTCACTTTTTATCATTTTACTAAACATATCAGTAGTCTAATAGAGCTCTTTGTAATGACGTTTGAGCATCAATATGAAGGCATTATGTTGTTTCACTTGCACCCAAAGGTTATTCCACAATGACGTTCCAACACTATAAAGTCGCCTTTTGCCATATACATTTCTAACCAGTGGTTTTAGGAAGTTACCGCAATGACGGGCTCTTGTTTGCAATTGTGAAGGCATAAAATGGGAGCGGTGAAGAGGAGTTCCACACTAGACACTAGGAAAACCATTGTGGTAATTGTAAACAAACATCACCTATTCCTATGCCTATGATTATCATCACTCTTTTTATCTTTTTTCCTTTTTCCGCTGTGCAGAGTAGCAGGCCAGGCCGCACTAGCTCGGGCCGAACGCGCTGCCTTCTTTTAGTAAATTACCTTTCTTTGTGTTTCTCTATTGCGATGAAATAATTTTGAAGACTAGATTTTTCTACATTTTCGTTTCTGTAGACGCCTCGTCTCTTCCGGGGTCAATTACCGTCACCTGTTGTACCCTTGATTAGCCACTTAAAAGAAGTGCTGCTAATGGGAACCATACAGAAAATAGCAGGGAGCACATTGGGCGACAGCACAGGCACTAAGCTGTAGCAAGCAACTCGCATTGGCTTTTATTTCATATCTGCAGTGCACAACGTAGACTAATGAAGCGTTCCAAACATAACGAAACAAGACAAAACCGCACGTGACTCTACCTACCTCTTGTGTACCCTCGTACCTTTCCTTCAGTTCGTAGCGCGGACTCCTCACAGGAAGATCAGACGGAAGTCAGCCTGAGAGCAAATGATAAAACTTGAAGTCTGAGTGAAAAAGAAAACCTCAATATGGAAGGAGACGCGCCGGAACAAAACAAAATCGATGTAACACCGGAAAGCACTCTTAGTGAACGGTCTGCTGCTCTCAGATAAGGGAGTCGGCTATTGTGAGAAAAGGAATAACTTATAGGAGGAGAATGTTACGAAGTAATTATGGTCTCTCTTAATCTAAGGTAGCAGAAAAAAGGAGGTGGGTGTCACAGAAGAGGTAAAAAACGAAGGTAAAAATATCATGCATAATTACCGGCCCTCAAAAAACTGCCGTCACGATCGACCGCTGAAAAGTTGCCGTAGAACACAAAGAAACACTGCGAAACGAAGAAAAAACAAAATATGAAGAACTTGTTAATCTAGTGAACATGTAAGTATATTGCCTTAGAAAATGAAAAAGTTTTGTCGCGTACCTAGAGGCGTCGAATAATAGGGTGTACGATCTGGAGGGAATTAAATGTCCGCATTAGAGAAACTGACTGAGCATATAACG
>JALIZH010010703.1:0-15000 GCA_030522465.1 Rhipicephalus appendiculatus | reverse complement strand
AAGTTAGCGGTCATCTTGTTCAACCCCCCCCCCCCCCCCCCCCGCCTCGGCTTCACATTGCCCTGGCCCTTGCGCTACTCCACGTAGTGTCTGCGGCCCGCTGGCTGAGGTGAGTTTGAGACCCCTGCACTAAGGGGACAAGCATAGATGGTCGATGGCGTCCCTCTTCTATAACACAAGTTTTAAAGGTGTCAAGTCCAGCGCATTGTCACGCCTGCGCATTTCTTTGCATGCACAGTAAAATATGACGTTGTTGTTATTTATGTAAGCAAATAAGCGTCATAAAGTGAGGTCTCCATCGAATCACCATATTTTCATGACTGAGGTAAACAATGCTTCGGGAAAATATTATGCGCAGTTTCAGCTGACTGAACATCGCTAAGGTTCATTAAAAAGCCAAGACGGTGGCATCAGCGTGCCTTTCCTCCGCTGTCGCCAACGCTATTCGCACCTTTTCTCTTCTCTGAACAGCCACCACATGTGCTTGAGCGCGCGCTATCGCTGGTCGAATCTTTTCACCGGCACAGCCAATCCCGCTCCTGCCGTCTCCTCCTCTTCCCCCCCACCTGCTCCACTCCCGCCATAGCTTCGCCATTTCTCTCTACTCCAGCCCCAGCTTCACCTTCTCCCCGTCGCTAGGCTTTCTCTGCCAGGCCGAACTCGCTACACTAGGCTTCCCTCTCACCATACTAGCTTTTTTTCCTTTCTCTCCCTCTCGTCAGGCTTCGTTCTGGCAGCTGGGCTGGAAAGTGTGGACGATGGATCCCCAGCCATTTGAATCACTTGAATCAATTCTACTGTTAAGACTTAGGACTCATTCCGCAAGTTTGAATGCACTACGGACGTGAACGCGTGATCTCCTCCTTCCTTTAATACAATTTTTTTTGGCGGCGGCGACCGAATCACCGCAGTGAATAAATTTTTAGTGATAAATATGTTGCTGCCACTAAAACAATTGCCATGACCAGCATTCACCTCGTATTGAAGAAATGTTGTTCGCATTATTGCGCTATTGTGCATTAATATGCCACCAAAACTGAGCATAAGAGCTTGTTGAGACGGAGACAACCTGTTTGAAAAAAGACGTGAAGTTCTTAAGCCGAATTTTAAGCCAAATTTACCTGCCATTTTATTTACTGAATGAATGCATCGTGAGTCTATTGTAAAACTGCTTTCCTGGTACGTGACGCTCATCCAATTGCGACTGTGCTGTGGTTTTTCGTTGCAGCCGACATTCGAAACAGAGCTTCACTTCTAAGAAAGACTGGAGGTTTTGTAGAGAAGCTGGTCGAAGGTCTGCTCGGTCAGATGTGCAACACCCGCATGTATTTCGTAGAGATCGATGAGTATCTCTGAAGAAATGATGCCAAGATTTTTCTCATAACTGTAGTAAGTTTATGGTTCAAATACAACTAGAAAGCATCATTAGCAGCGTCTGAAAACAGTTTTTAACTTCTAACTTTTGTGACGCTGTCTATTTAAACAGTATTCTACAATGTCTATCAAAAATTCAGAAGAACCGTTTACTAGGTAGAAGTTTTTGTGTGATGGGCGAAAACAGCAGGTGACGTATAAAAACATAACTACGCATGTGTCCTGTTGCTTTTCTTTTTTTTCGTCAGGGTGACATGCAAGCAGGTTGCCCATCACCGGACCCTAGAATTTGGAGGGAGTGCGACAACACTGCGTTCTACTGTAATGAAGACCAATAGAATATGAGACTTTCGGTTGGCGGAGTTCTAGAAAAAAGCCCTTATTTTGTGGAGATCCTGCAAAGAGTGAGTTCTTGGCCAGTTGCTCGATAAAGCTGCGCATGGCTCTTGTGTCACAAGGTTTGGTCATCTGCACACGTACTCAAGCTCTGCGTATACTGTCACGAGGATTAACGACGATTACATGCTTTATTACGACTGCTGTATGGAAACATATTTTGCGCTAGCAAACAAGGACGTAGGGAGACGACAACACAATGCGCTAACGCATTGTGTTGTCGTCTCCCTACGTCCTTGTTTGCTAGCGCAAAAGATGTTTTCAAATACCGTTTACCAACACGCCCAAAAAATGGCAATGCTGTATGGACTTTATTCTCGGTAATAGTATTAACAATGAGCGATCCAATAAAGAAATAATAAGGTGCCAACAAAGAACAGTACGTTTATACAACCACGGTTATATGTCGCTGTTGCATCGCATGAAATAATGGATTAGAGAACAAAAATGCCATCAGCTACTTAACGTCTAAACTATAGAGCGTGTCCCAAATATCAAGCAGCACGATTTAAAAAAGAGGAACGTCGTTACGCGAGGCTTACCTAGTGCATATTGTTCCCAGTATACTGTAGTGGTAACTGCTAATTTTTTCGTTAATGTGGTTTAGCTAATTAGTCCTGTTTATTTTTATAACTCGACAAATACTCACCTAATCACGAAATATCAATGAGGCATATGTAGGCATGCTCAAATGACATCTTACTGCGTTGTTTTCAACAACGTACTAATAGCGTGTGCGCTTCTTTTGGCACATAAAGGAAGCCCGCGAAACCTGAAAACTGACACGTGATACACTGCAGCGCGCATCAGGAAGCAGCGCCCTGAAAGAGGATCGCTGTGAGGTAGCAAGTCAAGACTCATCTCCCACCTTTGGCGGGTGGGACTGGGAGCGTACTCAGGCGTTATTTTTCATATTTCGCGTGTTTACTTTATAAGCCTGAAAAAATGAGCACGTAATTATTTCGTTGCTTAAAATCGCGCTGTCATTTGAGCATACTTACATATGCCCCATTGACATCTTAATGAGTAGGTGAGTATTTGTTTAGTTAAAAAAGACAAGCAGGACTAATTAACTGAAACTCGTTAAGGAATAAATTGTAGTCACTTCTACAGTATACTAGGAACAATATGGACTAGGTGTGGTTCGCTTAACGACGTTCCTCTTTTTTTTTTATAATCGTGCTGTGTGTATTTGGGACACCCCGTATATGACGCATCAATTTTACCTTCATCGAGAGGTGCAGCCTGCACAGGTGCCACAGCGTGCGCATGACGCACGATGTACTTCTAAGCGCGCTTTTATTTACTTTTTGATTATGGATAAAATTTCTGCTTCTCCTTAAAGGTAAAAATGCGAAGTATAGGGAACCAGCGCTGGAGTTGGATGGATGGATTCTATGAGCGTCCCCTTTATAACGGGGCGGTGACATGTCTGCCACCAGGCTCGAAAAAAAACTTTCTTTTTTATGTTGGCCTAATGTCTTATCTACATTGATTAAATCTCTGCTATTATAGCAAAGAAAAATATAAATTCACGGTCCATCTCTCTGCCTCTTAAGGCAGAATGACCTTATTTTTTCCCCATTCTTCATTTTTGTCCTTTATCTCTACTTTTCTGCCACCAATACTCTAACCGTCTCTTACTTATTTCTATCGCGGACGTGTTCAGCTTTCCATTGTTGTCCCTAAAACCCAAGGCTTCATGTAGACTCGTGCCCACACGTATATCTGGGTGGATATCGCCGCATTCAATCAGTACATGTTCCATCGTTTCCTTAGCTCCCCTACAGCATGTACATTGTTCTTCTTCGTTACAGAATCTCGCTTTATAGCTACGCGTTCTAAGGCAACCCGACCTTGCCTCAAACAGTAAAGCGCTTCCCCTTGAATTATCATAAAACCTCTCCCTCCTTATTTCGTTTTTTCCCTTTCGGTAGTCACTGAGAGCCGGCTTCTTTTCCATCGCTGTCATCCAATAAGACCTCTCCGCCTCTCTGACTTTTCGTTTAATGCTCCTTGTTGCCATGTCGCCCACGCTGCTAGCCGTATATTTACTGGTGAGCCTCCTAGTTCTTTTTCTCCACTGCGTGTCGACGCCTTTTTCTATACAAATATCTGAAAACCTTCCCTGCCCATCTACTCTCCTTCATTTTCCTCAGCCTCTCTTCAAATCTAATTTTGCTCTGCGCTTCCCTCACTTCAAAACCTGTCCATCCCATATCACCCTTTACAGCCTCATTTGTCGTCTTCCCGTGAGCGCCGAACGCGAGGCGTCCCACAGTCCTTTGATTTACATCCAATCCTGATTGCACCTCTGACTTCATGCACACCACTGAGTTCCCAAATGTAAGCCCCGGAACCATCACACCCTTCCACAGCCCTCGAAGCACCTCGTACCTATTGTATCCCCATAACGCTCTGTGCTTCATGATTGCAGCATTCCTCTTTCCCTTTGTTACCGATGCTTTCTCTTGTACCTCCATATATCTATCCCCCCTCATTTACCCACACTCCGAGGTACTTGTACTCGCTTACCCTCGGTATTTCTTGGCCCTGTATTAAGACCGCATGGTCTTCGTGATTATTGAATACCATCAATCCACATTTTGTTGCACTAAAACCTAGTCCCAGAGCCTCGCCTTCCCTTCCGCATATATCTGCCAGCCGCTGTATTTCATCTTGACTGTCCGCAAATAAGACAATATCGTCAGCATAAAACAGACCTGGAAGCTTCCGCTCAACCATCGCGCCGGCCTGTTTGTGTGACAAATTAAATCCAATGTTGCTACCTTCTAGCGCTTTTTCCATCCTCACCATGTACAGCATGAATAACAGCGGGGACAAAGGACATCCCTGCCTCAGCCCCTTGCTAATGTCAACGCTGTCCTTGCTGCTTATTCCTTCCCGTTCCACACAAACTGTATTTTCTCGGTATATTTCCCTCAAAAGCTGTATACAGTCGTCACCTATGCCCACTTCCTTCAATATATCCCACAACATTTCCTGATTAACGTTGTCATATGCCCCGGTGATGTCTAGATAAGCTACGTATAAGGGCCTGTTTTCTATTTTTGATATTTCTATACACTGTGTGAGAACAAACAGGTTATCGTCTAACCGCCTGTCGATTCGGAATCCATTCTGGAGTTCTCCCAAAATATCATTTTGCTCTACCCACGTTTCTATTTTTAATTTTACTGCCTGCATCGCCAACAGGTATAGCACCGATGTAATGGTTAGCGGTCTATACGAGCGAATGTTATCCTTTTCGCCCCTGCCTTTATAGATTAAGTTCATTCTACTTTTTTGCCAACTGTCTGGTATTTCCCTCTCCTGTAAGCACTTTTCTACGGCTTTCAGCAGTGCTTCTTTAGTGCTATGTCCTAGTTCGTTAATGAGGCTGACGGGAACCCCATCTAAGCCCGGAGTAGTGCGCTTAGGAATTTTTCCTTCGGCCTTCTTCCAATTGAAATTCTCAAGTACTACCTCTTCCTCGGTTGTACTCTTCTGTATACTTTTACTCACCGGGGGAATCCCCTGGGCGACCTTTTTAAACGAATCGGCTGTTACCTTTTCGGATGTAACCTAGCGCTTCATACCCTTCCAATTGATTTCCTCCTTCATCTACCATATGTTGTTGCATTGTGACAGACTTCCTACCTAGCGCTTTTAGGTGGCTCCAAAATATCCCAGGCGCGGCCTTCTTCTTTTCGCGAATCTCTGTCATCCAGCGTTCACTTTCGCCTTTAATTTTGGCCTCGACTAATTTCTGCACAATGGATTTTTGCTCTAAATATATTTCCCATACTTGGTTGACTTCATCCTGTGGCCGCTTCTCCTTTTTTGCCTGTCTGTGCTGCCGTGATGCCTCACGTCGCTTCTCGATCGCATCCCGGATTTCTTTGTTCCACCAACTTTTTGGCTTTCTCTTTCCTTTCCAAGAAATAGTTTTCTTCTCTTTTTCTATTTCTTTCGTGATTACATGTAGCAGCTCACTATACTTCCAGTCTTTGCCTGGCAGTTTGTCTACTTCTTCTTCGACTCTTGCGGCTATATTAGTTATTTGTTTCTCATTTAAATATGAGCTGCCAATGTTTAATTCTAGGTTCTTATTTTCAGTTTTATATCCCATTTGTAATGTTATGCGTTTATGATCACTACCCAAAGCTGTTAATGCCTTCCTCGTCTATTCTCATCTCTCTAAGTTTTTCGTAGATTCCTTCTGTCATGAGACAATAATCAATGCTCGATTGCCTGTTTCCGACTTCCCACGTGATCTGTCCCTCACACTTAGGCCCCGCGTTAACTATTTCAAGACTATGTCGCTCGCAGAGATCTAGCAATAACTTGCCATTGGAGTCTGAATATCCGTCAAGGTCATGTATGTGAGCATTGCATGTCCCCTAGAAGGATTATTTCGGCATCATGACCAAATTCTTTAATATCGGTGCTTATGCATTTCACTATCTCCAGATTCTTTTCTCTGCAGTTATTCCCCGTCCACAAGTAAGCTACACCTAGCCACGTTTTCTTTCCTACCTACTGTGCCCGAAACCCATAGGTGCTCTGAACACGTTTGCTTCACTCTGTCCCATTTTGCTCTGCTATGAATTAGCATTCCAACACCCCCCACCTCTCCTTTCTGATATGATCCTGTTGCAACCTTCCCAAACATAATTGTCAATATGTGGTGGCTCTTCCAAGTCTCTAAGGTGTGTTTCTGTAACCGCATGAAACACCTATCTGTTCCTTGTTTAACTGTCCCTCAATCTCTAACCATTTGGCCTTTTTTCTGCCACCCTGCATGTTAATGTAACCAATTGCGACACGCGCCTTCTCCCTTCTTTTACCTTTTCTCTGGTTTTTCGCTATACTAACCTGTCACAGAGTCCCCCTGGTTGTTGTCCTCATTACACGCTACCCTGGACACCGAAGGGCCCGCGTGCCCCCCAAAAAAGCTACTGCGCGTCCTGCAAGTCGCCAACCCACCTCATGACCAAGCCTCCTATTGAAGTGTATTCCGTCTCTTCGAAAACCACCCCACCTGTGCACCTCTCTGTTTATTTCCACTACCTCGATGCGCTTCTCTCGACTAACCTGCCATATCTCTTTGTTTGCGTCGACAACCGCTCTTTGCAGGTTGCCGTCACGCACCGGTACCTCCGGTATTGTGCATACCACTATCTGCACCTGAGGGGAAATGGCGCGCATGTCATCAACCCCTTTCGCCAATGTGGTCGCTAGTTCGGCTGATTCTTCATTCAAGACGTCGTTTAGACCTCCCGCAATTACCACGAGGTTACGTCCATTAGCTTTAGCTGCGAATTCTGCGCTAGCTTGTCTCATCACTGATCCCAGCCTACGTCCCGGGAACGTCCCAATTAAAACTCGTTTGTCGCCTCTCACCCTTTCCTTGACTGCTTCTGCGCATCTAGCTAAATTCGAGTCCCCGGCCATTATCACGTGCTCCGACTTTTCTGTTGGACTGTCCCGCACCTGGCCACTGCCTCGGTCACCAGCTCGCGCAACCGCCGCTGTTTTGCTCCCTCCCCTCCCCAAAACCACCTCGCGGAAACTGGGTCCTGTGACCCCTGCACCTGTCTTCCCCAAACCTGTTTCCCCCCTTCGCGTCTCGCACTATGGGGGTTGATGGCCCCCCCTGTTCCCGCCGTCGCTTGCTTCCTTGTTCACCATGACTGCCTTCGCTAACCCTTCCTCAGCTGACTTAAGCCTTTCTCCCATAGCCATCGTTTTTTCGCGCTCTGTCGCCAACGCATTCTCCAGCTCGGCGATTCTTACCATGAGCTCTTTCTGGGCAGCCATCATTATTTCCATTTTCGCCTCTAACTCACATTGCTTACACTTGGCGTCAGCTTGTTCTGCCTTGTCATCCTCTATTTTCCATCCCATTCCGCACCCTGAACACTTTACGGTCTTTTTGACCATGGCTCGATCTTTCACACTTCGGATTACATACACTCAAAGCCAAAAAGGAAAAGGTACCACAAAACTCCACCAGTATGCTTCAAAGCGCTTGTGTACCCTTCAGCCACGTGGTGGCCGAAAAAAAAAAAAAGAAAGCCAGGCGACTGTCACACAATAAACAGTACAAAGTTGTAACCCCAATTAAGCTTCAATCTAGTGGCTTATGTACTCATATAACTAATAAAAGCAAGCTCGAATCATGCAGAAAAAACTTATCTGTCGCTGTCATTCCGGAGCCCACGAAAAACACGTCCGTCCTCTAGCGCTGCGGGAGTTTTGGTGGTGCGGGCAGGGCCGCCCTGGCGGTCAAAGCGCGCACTTCTCAGCCGCTCCCGCGGACGAGAGCGGCAACTGGTAGAAGCGGTGCGGGCGCGCATCGCCGAAACGAAACCAAAGGGCGCTGGCCGTATTGTTGCGTATTCAAGTGCCACAATATGTAGAAATGAGTGAGGACGTATCAGTCTACATTTTTCCTTTTAAATCATATGAATAAAAACGGCGGCGGCGTTGCATCTAAGCGGACGGTGGAGCAGAGTATGCTCTGCTCTTGCTCTCCTGTCTAGTCGTCGGGCTCTAAACCGAATTGTTTGTGTCTGCTAGATTTATACGATAGTCAAGACGGCCACCAGTCGAAACCACGGCCAAACAGCAGCATTTAAACAGCGGTTTGTTCAAAATAAAACTAGCATATTATGCAGCATGCGGCATATCTAACAATTTTCCTTATCTGACCACCACCACCACCAACCTCCTCCTCATGCCATCGCGTATTGTTGAAGGATACGGTAGGCAGGGAGTCTACATTATTTGCAAACAGTTTCGTAGAAGGAAAGCTGCCTTGTCTACGAGATGTTTGCGGGGGCACGTTCGCCCAAGCCGCTGAACTAGCTGTTATAAAAAATACGCACGCGATGGGTACTCGAGGCAGTGATGCCTCCGTTTAACTTAATTTGTCCTACAGACATGGGTCTTGTAACGAATAAAGCAGCGGATTACTCGAAGCTTAGCTTTCTGGAGTCAGCCGATGCGGAAAGCTTCTATCTGCATTGGGTGCCGTGCCGAAGTGACATCGGAATTTCTGCCTCGCTAGAGAATTGTCAAATGTCTTGGATTTTTACTTATGAAGGAAATAAGTGTAAATTTAGGGGTTCGTTTTTTTCTTTGTTAAACACAATATTAATTAGAACTAACAGACATTGGATTTTTACTTGTCATTTAATTCGCCTAACCTGGTGTTTTAGTTTTTCCGCTTGCCTGTGTCTCCTCAGAATAAAGGTGTTTGATCAACATCGATAATTGCTAGGGTTTTACGTGCCAGACAAGGTATAATTATGAGGCACGCCGTAGTATGGGTACCAGGATCAATTTTTGACTTCTTTAATGTGCACATAAATCTAACTACACTGGTGTTCTTTGTATTTCGCCCCCCTTCGAAATGCGGCCGCCGTGGCCGGCAATCTATACCGCGGCCTCGGGCATAGCAGCGCGACACCATGCGTGCTATGTTACCACGGTGGTTTGCTTCATCAACGTCCGCGTGCACACATACCACGCATTGGGAACACATACCACGCCAGAAAAAAAATGACGCCGCTACTTCTGGCCTCTATTTTTTTTTACTGCAGAAGTGGGCACCGTGGTATCGACGCAGCACGTACTTATCAATGGAGGCGTGCCAGCCTGCACTAGCCCAGCACGTACAGAAATCCCAGCAATCAGCCAGAAAATGTTGACGAGGGAATCGCAATCACGGTTCAGCACTGACTCTTCGACGCCGTAAACATATATAGGCCCAGTCCGCTTTGAAAAGCTTCTCTCCGTTTTTCAGTGATTTGCTGTGAGAGTTACCTTGTGACAAAGTTATTTTTTTTAAACTACAGTGCAGGATTACTGGCGGAACGGTTGCTCGTGCTAAAATCAAGCAGGGGAACGGCGCACGCGCTTGCTCTCGCCGCGGTACACTGCGGTCGGTCGTATGGGTGCGAGCGGCTGAGTTGTGTCGCGACTCGCCGCCAGGTGCCCTTTTTCGGCGCGCCACCTATTCAGCGCTGGCCTCCCATAACAGCCTACCACGGAAGGAGATCCTAACATCGTTCAACTGCTAGCAAGAATATGCTTCCTTTGACTGCCACATTGTATCATCGACCAGAAATGCAGAAAACAGTCGTTAGCCAAAAGATGAGAAGCCACACGCGAGCTAAAGTTACGCAGCTTGTCAAACAACACGAACAGATTATCTCGATGACACTTGTGAAGAGCGACGAAAGCACCTGAGCTGTATGAAAGTTCACAATGAATGCGACCAGCTCCACAACACGTGTGCGACTATATGTGACTCGGGGTCGTTATTCGAGGGTGTGTGATCATACCATTGGTTCACTGAATGCGCTGCCGTACTGGGCGTACAAATGTATCACACGGATAAACAAAAAAATCCTTCCTGGTCGACTGGTACGCCGGAGACACATCTAACACGTATACAGCCTATACACTAGGCGAGACGAGCAAGCTTCAATATATCGACCATTGGGAACACCCGGAAGTGCCTCATGGACCTGAATAGCCATTGTGAAACAGGTCGTTCCCGCCGTTCGCGAGCCGCTCCCTTTCCCAATGTCGGGGGAACCAGCCATGGTCATTCCCCGCTCATTTGCAGATTGGGAGATTAAGGGTACCTTTCGCGTAGCCTCGCTCGGTTGTGTTGGTGCTCGTGTCCTACGAAGCCGCCAGAGTAACGGATTCAGGGTGAAAATTATAAATTTTCTTTATTTCAGGAATGGCAAATCGGTCCTGCGGAATACCGTAGGGTGGCGGCAGGTTTAAGAAGGCGAAAATAACAACCGTCCATTAGGAGCACGAAGACGCAAAGAAATCCATGCGCATTTCCCAGAAAAGAAGCTTCTTGTTTAGTTTCTGGGTCGGTCATTCTATAGAGCGACCGCTCCGTAAAGCGTTGGTCGCGGGTTCCATTCCCTAGCCAGGACGAATTTTTCGGCAACTTTGATCGATTTCTTTGTGAGAATTGCTTGTCCCTTCGTGGCACAAACAGGTGGCTGTCAATTTCCCTTACTTATTTGAGATATGAGAATTTAAAAAAAAATGGTTTTCTCTTCTAAAGAACATTATAATCTGCGAAGTTTTGACAGAGTTCGTCTAAAGTGTGCCGTTACGAAGCGCAATGTTTCCCACTGGATAAACGTCCGCAGAGGCGATAAACTAGGCTAACATCTCCGGGAATTTCATAAAGATTGTTCTCTCTTTCCTTGGACTACTTTTAAAGCAGTGATTGACAGGTATCTGCTGTCGTAAACACACCAAAAGGCGCGAGAAGCGTTACATTACTTGAACTTGTTTCACTGTCCTTAAGTGAACTCATTCAATTAACTTTCGTTCCTTATCCCGACCAAGAACCGTAAATTTTGTACCAGTATTATCTTTTAAAACACGTTTTATGAATATCCGGCGGACCTGAAGCAAGTGCTCAACCGGAAGCGCTTAGAAGAGATGCAAGATTACCTTTTGCTTGTGCGAAAAATATGGAAATGAGCGGGAGACAATTTCCTTCTTTACGCTATGGATAAAGAAGAGCGCCGCACTGCTTAACGTGTATTGGCACTGCGTAGCAGGAACAGAAAGTTCTACTGATTTATAGATGTTTCGCAATGTTCCCTCGAAAGAGTCGCACTTGAAATGCGTTCGACTTCAATGAGCAATTAAATGCGCGCTACGTTGCGACCAACAGTACCTGTACAAGCGTAATATCTGGTGAGACGTTAGGGCAAGTAGATAAGGACTTGGAAGACAGGCAGGGAAAAAACGGTAAAAAGAAAGTGCTAAAGGAAAAGTAAGGCACTTGGCGCAAACGATGGCTTGGGTGCATCTAAACAACAAAACACCGTTTTTCACGACGGGTGCGCGCAGTGTCGTAGAGCGGAAAATTCGGCAGCTCTATCGGCGCACGCTTGGCTGCCCTCCCCGGTATCCGCAATGAACTGTGTATCGGACTTCGAAAGCATACACACAGAAAAGCCGCTGCAGAAAAAAAAAAAAAAGGCGCTCTTCCGGGGATTGTAATAGAACGCATCTCCACAGAGCGCCGTGGCTGGAGACCTTCGGATGGATGGAGTCGGCGCCGTTCGAATGGGTTTGTTCATTTTCCGGAATCAATCCTTGTAAATCTCTCGGGAGCGCGCTGTCGCGCGCGGTCGGCATGACGCATCGAATTCGTAGGCATTTCTGGGCGGTATAACGCGGCGCATTCAACTACGAGTCCCGGTCTATATGCCACGCTCTTGTGCAGTCCGCATCGTTGTAGCTGCGACGTTTTGCTAACGCTGTTTCAAAAATTTGCATGTGAGTGCATACGCTCTGTACGGCCGTTCGCACTGTTCGCAAGCACGTATACGTGTACAGGACGAGTGATTCAGATTGCGATGGTACCGCAGAATTCGTGTGTAGTATACAACGTGCTGTCGGTCGTCGCGGAAATTTTTGCGCAATACATTTTTTTTGTACCACACAGTGTACTTGTAGTCGTCGCAAACGCGCAGTATGCAATTGCGGCCCACAGTGATTCAGTTTTTAAATAACTTGTTGACTGTAACATCTAGCATGGGGTCCAACTCCAGTGCTGCGTGTCAGTGCCGCCTAGCTCCTGAGATGATGCAAACCAAAATATTTACGGTGTCATTCAGGGAATACTTTATTACTACAGTGCTGCTGTCCCCTAATGATATTTTTTTCAATATGCGATGAGAATAAATGGGATTTAGTAACACAGCAACACTTGCCAGGCCGCTGTCGTCATTGCATTAACGAACAAGAATATTTAAGGGTTATCTACAGTTTCATCGGCCGTATTATCATTTTAACTAGCATGGTGTCCCACCAGCATATCGATAGATATCACTCGATGATCGCGAACACTCGCTGTAGTAAGGCTGACGTAAGGTGACGCGAGGCCACAGAGGTGAAAAAACACAGGTAGAACAGAACAGAACAGAACATCTTTGTCTCGCTTCAACGCGCCTCTGAAAACTTATCGACAACTCGATCTCCTCTAACACCAAGCGCACACGAAGCGACCAGCCGTATCGGTTCGCGCAGCCTATCATTATGGTATCCCTCGCAGGTCTTCATGGCTAAGGTTGGGATAGATAACGTAAAGTTTAGGTATGTGCCAAGCAGCGCCTAGCATAGCGTAGCCATGCATAGTATAGTATAGCAAGGGGGGTGGGAAGAGGAAGTGAGTGTGAGGAGGAGTGATGTGACAGCGAGTAGAAAGCAAAAGAAGAGGGGAGAAGGTAAATCATGACACAGCCTTGTGTAGCATAGTTCAGCAAGGAGATTGGAAACGGAACTGAGGGCGAAGAGGAGTCATGTGAGTGTGACTATGATGGAAAGTAGGAGGTAAGAGAGTAAACCATAGCATAACCATGTACAGTATAGCATACGAAAGTGTGGGAAAGAGAAGTGCAGGTGAGGAGGAAGAAAAGCAGGAGAGTTGGCCATATAGAAAGATATGAAGAAAGAAGCAAAATTGAAAGAAGAAAGAAGAGGATGAAGTAAGCATAAAGAAAAAGAAACATTTAGGAAATAAGCAAGACGGAAAATAAGAGGCAGAAAAGATCCCCAATGAACTCAATCTGCGTTATGCAGGTGGTGGCGCGTGATTGCCAGCAGCTCCGCTGTTTACTCAGATTGCCCAGACGTTGAAGCGCTTCATCATGCACGAAAAGTGAGCGTCGGCAACGGGGGCATCAACACGAGTGAGGGAAAAAGTCACGTGCTCGTACATTACGATTACAATACTTCACCGTCTCCCAAATTCGGTAACGTCTTTAAAACGTCACTCTGATGGCGTCCCATTATACAAGTTTGCGTCATGATGTCATCGCACGACATCGTGGCTTCGCCAAAAGTGGATTTACCCTGGAGGCAGAGCCACTCCATGTGACATGTAGAAAGCTTAAGAGAAAGATTTTTCCTTTGACGTAATTCAGTCAGTGCGCTGCGTTTGGGTGTCGCTATTTTAGACGTTTAAGGGAGTTTTAGCGAGGTAGGTTAGGAGGGGGGCAGACTCTATTAGCATTTTCAGAGCGAAGTGCCTAAGTCTCTAAAGCATGACCGCCATCTAAAGGCATTGTTTCTACACGAACATTTTCAAAGTATCATTTTGGAATGTGGTTTCCCTAAGGTGTACACGCCTTTTTGTAACAGTATAGCGCTAAGGCTGAGCGCGGTATATGGTAGTGCCTAATATTCTCGAAACATAACGATATCTGACGACCACGCGCAAGCACATAAAGCCCACTGAACTGCGAGCGCCGCCTGGTATTCCGTTTACATCAACATATTTTTATGTAATCTTTAAGTAAACAGCGCCGTACAGCGCTGTTTACTTTCTTCTTGTTCGTTGCTCATTTACGCTGTATTAGAGGCATAGTCACAGTGACGTCATTAATAGAAATCGATAATTACAGATTGCCGCTGTCTGATGAGCTTCCACTTTGAGACGAACTCATCAGCCTTACGAAGTTTTTAAATTTTATTGGTTCTATTTTTCTTACATTCTCTTCTTGCTCTCCCTGCACTGTATATAGATGTCTTTGGCGGGAAACGAAGCGAGAACATTTTCGCCGCGCTTTTATCCGCGCACATCTTGCCGTAATCTCTTTGCATGGAACACTCGTTGATTAGAGTGGAGTTGATGAAGACAAAAAAGCACTTAGCGTTTGTACAACGAAAACGAAGATTGCTTGCGTTTTATCGTAATCTTCGAACGGCTCAGACTTGTGCAATTAAGAGGCGGGGTCACATTTATGTACTAGCAAGAAGGACCCTACATATTAATTATCTCCATAAAGCTGGTGGACCCTCAAGGCACATTTTGTATTTCAGTTTAAGGCATATCGTCGTGCAATTTATTACCAAGTAGTGCTGCACGTGCCTTTTACAGCGGGTCGTCGCGACTGCTGGTAATCGCAATCTGGAAAGAAAAAATTGGGGGACCCTTAAGCTTCGCCTTTAAGAGTTGAACGCGATAGCGATATCCCGTCCCTAGTGCGTACTTCAATCACTTAGTGCATACTATGTAATGGGTAGTATGCTTTCAACCAGGAGCAATTATGCGCGGCGAATGTGGGAAATGTTTTCGAACTTGCTATGCACCCACTACGTGGTGTTAAAGGGACACGCGCAGTAAGGCGTGTGCCGTTTGTAATGGGTGGCTGGCTTTAAACTATG